>BLSH010003946.1:608933-621573 GCA_018402905.1 Glandirana rugosa
CCCGGCCCCGCATCCAATCACCCTGAGCGGAGGCTCAGGGCAGCCAATCAGCCTATGCATGGCCGCAGGAACAAGCACACATGCATAGGCTTGAATGGCCGACCAATAGGCTCACTTACTTGGCTGTCATGTGACAGCCAAGGAGCCGAAAAAAAAAAAAGAAAGTCAATGTACCGGCGCCACCTGTAGGTGGGCAGGGTTGACTTTTTTTTTTCGTCTTTTGCCGGCGGGGAGGCGGCGCCCCAGCGCCCCTCCCACACCAGCCGCCGCTGGTGTTCTCCCCTCTCTGTAGGCTCATGTTCCTGCCTTCCTCAACCCCAGAACCAACATCTGAATCGAGTAATGGCTGTGCATCTTCAAAGAGCAAGTGGCTGACGCTGTGTTCAAATAACTCTGCTGACTCCTCCGTGGCTGATACTGGGGCTATGGCAGGAATATCTGTGGACAAGGAGGATGAGGACGGTTTGGTAAGCCAGTCCACCACCTTCTCTGCATGCTGTGGCTGGATAGCACAGGCAGCATCACTAAAAAGAGGAAATGATTCCCACTCTGAGGACTGGCCATGTCAACATTTGCCTGTGGACACATACGCTGATGGACCCCTTACAGTGCCATGGGAATGTCTGCCTCTCCTTGTTGTCCTCCCAGACATGATGGGGGGTGCTTATTAACCGAATGTAATGAAGATGTGAAAATGTGTACGTGGATGCACTTTAATCAATGGAAAGTGGTGTTTGGTGCACTTTAATTTGAGTACTCACTACACAGACACACTCCATGGATACACTACAATATACTGCAATATACTGCGTCAAATATACAGAAACGCACAGAACTATATGATGTTAAACTTACAGTAATGCAATGAAATATATTGCGTTAAACTTGCAGGAGTTAAATTTGCAGTAACTCAATCAAATATATGGCGTTAAACTTGCAGTAACACACAGAACTATATGGCTTTAAACTTGCAGTAACGCAATGAAATATACAGATTTAAATTTGCAATAACAAAATGAAATATATGGTGTTAAATTTTCAGTAATGCACAGAAATGTATGGGTTAAACTTGCAGTAAAGCAATAAAATATATGGCGTTACTCTTGCAGTAATGCACAGAACTATATGGCTTTAAACTTGCAGTAAAGCAATGAAATCTATAGCGTTAAACTTGCGGTAATGCACAGAACTATATGGTGTTAAACTTGCAGTAACGCAATAAAATATACAGTGTTAAACTTGCAGTAACTCAATTAAATATATGGCATTAAACTTGCAGTAACGCACAGAAATATATAACGTTAAACTTGCAGTAACGCAATAAAATCTATGACGTTATACTTGCAGTAATGCAATGAAATATATGATGTTAAACTTGCAGTAACGCAATGACATATATGGCTTTAAACTTGCAACAACGCAATGAAATATATGGCTTTAAACTTGCGGTAATGCACAGAACTATGTGGCATTAAACTTACAGTAACACAATGAAATATATGCCGTTAAATTTGCAGTAATTCACAGAACTATATGGTGTTAAACTTGCAGTAACGCAATGAAATATACTGTGTTAAACTTGCAGTAACTCAATGAAATATATGGCATTAAACTTGCAGTAATGCACAGAACTATATAGTGTTAAACTTGCAGTAACGCAGTGAAATATATGGCGTTAAACTTGCAGTAATGCAATGAAATATATGGCGTTAAACTTGCAGTAATGCAATGAAATATATGGCTTTAAACTTGCAGTAACGCAATGAAATATACGGTGTTAAAAGGTCACTACACTCACACTCATTCAACTGTCCCTAGATTCACACTTAGGCTACTCTCACACTGGGGTGGGGGGAGGCGATAGTTTTAGCAGAGCTTTCCTGTATTATAGCCGCACTATGGCGCCGCTATGCAGGCGGGAGCGGGGCGCTTTTAACCCCCAAGAGGCAGTGTTCAGCCACTTCAGAAGAGCCGCCCATTGATTACAATGGAGGGGGGCGGCGGTGGAGGAGTGGTGTATACACCGCTCAGGGAATTGCCCCAAATATGCTGCTAGCAGGACTTTTTTTCTCAACCTGCAAGTGCACAGCCCCAGCGTGAAAGCACTCTGGCTATCACACTGGGGAGAATGGGGGGGGCAGAGTTTTTCAGGTGCTGTACAGGTGCTATTTTTAGCACCGCTGCGCCTGAAAAATGACCCAGTATGAAAGGTGTCTAATATAAGGATGAATATACTGATCTGTCCCTAAATTCACACTAATATAAAGATGAATTGTGGTCACTCACTACACCCATACTGACTGCACTGTCCAATACTGACAATATAATCACAACAGTACACTAACTGTCTCTCTCTATACGGCGATATCACAGTAAAAATGGCCGCTATGGAAAGAATACTTTTATAGTGTGGGGCAGGATTAAGAGCAATGAGCCATAATTGGATACAGTCATCATGGCAGTGTCCAATCATGGCTCTGACAGTGCTCTGTGCCCTGACTAGGTGAAGCTTTCATTGCTTCAGCCAATCAGGGCTTTCAATGCACTGTGCAGCGATGCAATGCATTGTGGTCATTCAGCGGGGCGAACAAACGGTCGAATGATAATTCGGTTGTTTGGCAAATGTCCAGCCCAAACTCATGCTCAGGCCGAGCCATTCCCCATTCCTACTGCTGAGCATGTCATGGATGACAGGAGAGAGTACATACGGCGTATATGCAGCCCAATGGAATAGGACGGTGCTCCCTCCCATGGCACTTGGGGTCACTGGTTCCAATGGATGCTCTTTATCTACAATAACTCAGAATGGGACCATCACAGGCTGCAGAACATTTTAGGAAGGCTTCTTTTTAATGCAATTTTGGCCAACATTGTTGGACCTGAAAGGAAGCCATGGCTTGTAGGTAGGTGTATTGCATAATGCTGTCATACCCATACAGAACAGCATAGTGTGCTTTTTGGTAAAGGTGAAGTAACCCTTTAAAGTGCCAAGAAACATGGCTGGAGAGGAACTCAAGCAAGATTGTGGAAGAGAATAAGGTAAAGAAAGGGAAAGGGAGAAGAAGAACATGGTGGATGGATGACATCCAAGAAATGACCTGCAGTTGTGATATAAATAAGAATATTAAACTGGCAAAAGACAAGACCATAAAGAAGGCAATCCTAGAAACAAGGTTCCGAGTTTGGCATTTACCAAAGTCCGCAGGCAGTCATTTGGTGATCTTCACTCATCAAGAAGCATTCACTCAAGAAATATAGTTACATTTTGATGACATCATATACCTGTATTTATACTTTACTTCTTTATTACGCATTGTTCACATTATTTTGCATACAGTACCTCGCAAAAGTGGGTACACTTTTGTAAATATTTTATTATATCTTTTGTGCTAACACTGAAGAAATTACACTTTGCTACAATGTAAAGTAGTGAGTGTACAGCTTGTATAACCATGTAACTTTGCTGTCCCCTCAAAATAACTTAACACACTGCCATTAATGTCTAAACCGCTGGCAACAAAAGTGAGTACACCCCTAAGTGAAAATGTCCAAATTGGGCCCAATTAGCCATTTTCCCTCCCCGGTGGTGTCATGTGTCTCGTTAGTGTTACAAGGTCTCAGGTGTGAATAGGGAAGAGGCATGTTTTTTTTTGTTACTAATCAGACTCAGACCACTGACTCCATCAGGTTCTCAGTTGTATATAGAGTAGCGTGCTCAAGCATCATCTTGGTTTATGTCTTTATATTCCATCTATTTTCATTTAATCTTTATTCATAAATACAAATACAACTAGATAAGTTAATTCGATTTTTTTCCCCCCAAACACTCAACATTTACCCTTTGTAGTGTAGTACAGTACTTCTTTCCCTTTCTCCTCCCTTCTACTCCACCCAGACAGGAACCAACAAAAGGAAACCCTATTTTGACCACCTTACTATAGTTTTACTCTCTTTCATTTCCCCTCCCTCCCTAAGGTCCTGCTTGTCTAGTACGAGCTTCTTGCCTGGGATGCTACACACCAACCCCCCCACCCATCCTCTATTTCAATCCTCTATCTCATCCTATCGTTCCAACTTCCCCAGATTGCTTCAAACTCGATCAGCTTACCTCTTTTCCTATACACAAGTTTTTCATTCCTTATAACCTTATTCACCTCTTTTTCCCACTCTACACTATTTGGAGGTCCAGCTGATAGCCATTTTCTGGCAATCAACTTTCTTGCCAGGAAAAGACACCTAATTATTGCAATCCTTCTGCTCCTCCTATTTTTATCCCTTGTCACATATCCCAGTATACATAACTTTGGATCCATATCAAATCAGTTTCAAAAACATAATTATTTTGTTAATAATTTCCTTCCAGTACCTTTTAAGCTTTGGGCACCTCCACACCATATGGATTAGATCCTCCTCTGGTTCTCCACATCGTGGACATCTAGCATCCTGTCTCCTCCCATACAAAAATAGTTTCTGGGGGGGTCCTATAGGCCCTATGCAGCAACATCAAGTATGAAGCTATTTGCGGTGGGGCCAATGTGCTTTGTGGTCTTACTTCCAGAATCTGTTTCCATTGTTCCTCAGAGATTGGCCCTAGGTCTTCCTCCCATCCCTTCTTACAGGGGGGCTCCTGTCGTCCTATTATTTGTTCACTCATAATCTTGTAGATGAGTGAGATTAACCCCTTAGAGCTGTTTGCATGGGTCACCTTCCACAGAAGGGGAGCCTCACTCCATTCTACCGGGTTCTCCCTAAACTGTGAACTAAGGGCATCTTCCATGTTTTCCCAATCAATTGATTGGTTGGGAGTTTACACGGGAGAGAGTCTGCCTCCAAGGCTTCTATCAATGAATTGTGTTTTGAGCCCATTCTCATGATTTCACCCGTGGTGTTCAAGTCATTTAGATGTTGCATTTGTGCTGCTAGAAAGTAACACCATGGGTGTGGGACCTGTATTTATACTTTACTTCTTTATTATGCATTGTCCACATTATTTTGCATACAGTATCTCACAAAAGTGAGTACACTCCTCACATTTTTGTAAATATTTTATTATATCTTTTTATGTGACATACTGAAGAAATTACACTTTGCTACAATGTAAAGTAGTGAGTGTACAGCTTGTATGACAGTGTAAATTTGCTGTCCCCTCAAAATAACTCAACACACAGCCATTAATGTCTAAACCGCTGGCAACAAAAGTGAGTACACCCCTAAGTGAAAATGTCCAAATTGGGCCCAATAAGCCATTTTCCCTCCCCAGTGTCATGTGTCTCGTTAGTGTTACAAGATCTCAGTTGTGAATAGAGAGCAGGCATATTAAATTTGGTGTTAACACTCTCACTCTCTGTGATATGAGATGGTATACAGGTGTGGTAATACAAGTGCTAAACACTAGGTAAATTGTAAACATTATAATAAAGTGTCAACACACAGTCACAAATTGCTGATAAGCTTCTAATAAGAAAAAGTCCTGTAAACTGTAACAAAAATAAAGCCTCACATCAGTGAGCGTGCATAAATAGATAATCAGACTGTGTGCTTAATTAATAAAACTCCATTTTGAGAAACTCCGGTGCAGTCCCAACATAAACAACACAGGTAAATGAGAGAGGATCTTCTTATGCTATTCCATTTGAGTAAAACAACAGAGGTGTCACTTCTTTCACAGTGCAAACACCTATGTGCAGGGTGGCTTCTCACCTTAGTGCTGTGGGGTAACAGCATGTGTGGGTACACAGACCCGCAAGCAACTCCTCCTGGTCACTCCTAGCTGTTCCTTCCAATCTCCAGCAATGTCTAGTGGTGAATGGTGGTCATCTGGATATCAGTCTCTGATGGAAGATGGCTGTATCCAACACACTCCTCAAATAACACTCCCATGGAGGGTGAAAAGGAAGGAAATGCCCAAAATAGTGTGATATTGTTTACAACAAAAACTGTGCAAAACTCCACGAGCTGCAAGCTCGTACTACTGCATCACTTCCGATATGCTAGTGGTCCAATCCCAACGCGTATCGTCACATCACGTGACTTCATCAGGGGATGTGTACTAGCATAACTCTTGTCCTTAAATAGGCTTGTATATGTATATTACATGGTGGCCATTTTGTTGTAGTCTCCTATTGATATTATATCAGTGACATTTTATTTTAAAAGATTATCAGATAGATAGGGACAGTTGGCCATTTTCTTGGAGATGTAAACAAGCTGGTAGCCATTTTCCCAAAGATAATGGGTCCGGTTTATAATAAAAGTAGTCGAGCCTGATATTATTAAACTATGATGAAATTGCAAGGAGTAACTTCCTAAAAGGCATGCTGAGGCCATATATGTAGTATATATAATCTGCTAATGGTATTAAAATTGCATATATGCATAGTTAGAGTTAGCGCTGGTGTTACCGAGGGAGGATATAATCTCAAAGCGGGCAAGGGGGACACCAAAATGTTTATTATGAAATAAGACCGCAATTGTGGTGGAGGAATAAGTTGCATATGTCTAGAAGCATTGTTATGGGTATAAAGACTATATATGCTGAATAGATGGAAATGGAAACTAGAAGACCGGAAGGAATCATTTCTTAAACAGATATCATAATTCACATACTGGTGGGTGTAACAGGTCTATAACAACAAGCAAGTTCAGATCAAACTCAATGTTCAGTCCTTGGGGGGCAAATGTATTCATAATAAAAATCCATTTGGATTCTAATTGGCTCAGTGTTCTTACTTTATGGCTCCCACGCCAGTGTCTTCTGTAGGGTTCTATTCCCCAAAATTTCGAATGGGATGGGTCTCTATTATGCACCAAATCAAAGTGTTTGGATACGCTATGTTTAGGGTATCCCTTCTTGATGTTTTGTATATGCTCCTTATTCTGAGCAGTCTTTTGGTTCGGTCAATGTGTTGTAACCCACAGCTACATTCTAAGGCATATACGGCCCCTTCTGTGTTGCAACCTATAAAATCTCTGATTGCATATGTATTTCCCATGATACTTAATCTGAAGCTAAAGACTTCATTTCATTGGGCGTTTGGTATGTCTGCATGCATAAAACCTTTTTCAGGGGTAGAAGCCCTTCCCCGTAAAGAATGTCACATTTATTTTTGGAGGATCTAATACGTTCTTTACCACTTTGTCACGAATGGTGGGTGCCCTGTTATAGATGAATTTTGCTTTATTTGGTAGTGCATCTTGCAGTATATGCCAATACCGTTTGAATATATTTTCAACTTTCTTAAATTGGAAATTATAGTCCAAAATGAGGGGAACATTATCCAACGTATGGCCAGATGTCTCTTTGTCTCTAGTGAGTGTAGTTCTTTCTAGGTCCGCTACTTCAATAATATTTTCTTTGATAAAGTCACTCTTATACCCTTTGTTCACAAATCTTTGTCATACTCTTTGGGCTTGGGTCATGTAGTCCTCTAAGTTGGTGCAGTTGCGTCTAAGATGTATTAACTGACCATTTGGTATATTGAACAGCCAGTTTTTATGAAGACAGCTATCCAGTGGCAGATAACTGTTGCGC
The DNA here is from genome assembly GCA_018402905.1 of Glandirana rugosa. Lineage (NCBI taxonomy): Eukaryota > Metazoa > Chordata > Amphibia > Anura > Ranidae > Glandirana > Glandirana rugosa. The sequence continues at coordinate 616,465 of BLSH010003946.1, forward strand.
TCTACACTTTTAAAGTGGGTCTTGGTGGTAAGTCTTCCATTATTTTGTGTAATTTTCATATCGAGGAAGGCGATATAATTGGGGCTAATGTCCCAGGATAGTACTATTTTTCTATTGTTATTGTTAAGATGGGTGAGGAAGTTTTCTAGTCCCTCAAAATTAGCACATCATCATTGTATCGTCTGTATAGTTCCAATTCTACTGGTGTATTGGTAAACAACGATTCTTCTTCCCATTCAGCCATAAAGAGTCCAGTGACACTGGGGGCAAATTTTGCTCCCATGGCTACACCTGTATTTTGATGCTAATAGTTGTGGTTATACCAGAAGTAGCTGTTCTTCAAACAAAAATCTAAACATTTGATTATATATTTCACTGAGTACAGGGAAATGACGAGTAGTTTCTAAGGCCCCACTTAGTGGCCTCGCATGCCAGATGGTGTGGTATAACCATGTATAGCAACGCCACATCTTCTTTTTCTATCCCTTTTAATAGTTGTATCATCTGTTTGGTATCCCGTAGATACACCTTCGTCTGTTGCACTGCTGGTTGCTAGGGATGGGCTGAACAGACCCATGTTCGGTTCGCACCAGAACTTTCCAACACCACGAAAGTTCGGACCCGAATAACAAACTCCATCAAAATCAATGGGACCCGAACGTCAAAAATCAAAAGTGCCCATTTTGAAGGCTTATATGCAAGTAATTGGGCATACAATGGTTATAGGTCCTGCCTTGGGGGACATATATCAATGAAAAAAAGTTTGTAAAAAACATTTTCAAATGAGCAGTGATTTTTTGATTTGTAAAGTGAAAGCATAAAAATTAAAAATTCCTTCAAATATAGTGCCTGGGGAGGGGGTCCCCTTAGTCTACCTGTAAAGTGGCAGATCTGTACCATGTCTAGAATCTGCTGCAGCAATATTTGCATTTATAAAGTCTAAATAATGACCATTTTCCCTGCAAGCTGCCTTTATTTTGCTCAGCTACAGCTGGGGAGCCAGCGTGTATGATGAGGCCACACTGTAGTGCACTGGGAGCAAGATTAGAGATTTTTTGGATACATTTTGGTGTCACTTTGACTTTGGATAGGAGTAACGGGTGCAGAAAAATTGGGCTTTGGGTGTTGGTGGTGCCTTCGCACCATAACCCTATAGAGGTGCTCTTCATGTAGGCAAGAATTGGCCTCTCTGTAAAAAAAAAATTGCAATGATATGCAGGTGCAGAATAATTGGCCTTCCGATTACTCACACTACACAGACACACTCCATGGATACACTATAATATACAGCAATATAATGCGTCAAATGTACAGTGACGCACAGAATTATATGGCATTAAATTGACAGTAATGCACACAGAACTATTTGGCGCTAAACTGGCAGTAACACACACAGAACTATATGGCGTTAAACTGGCAGCAATGCACACAAAACTATATGGCGTTAAACTGGCAGCAATGCACACAAAACTATATGGCGTTAAACTTGCAGTAAAGCACAAAACTATACGGCGTTAAACTGGCAGTAACGCGCACAGAACTATATGGCGTTAAACTGGAAATAAAGCACACAAAACTATATGGCGTTAAACTTGCAGTAACGCACACAAAACGATATGGCATTAAACTGGCAGTAATGCACACAGAAGTAGTAACGCACAAAACTATATGGCATTAAACTGGCAGTAACGCACACCAAACTATATGGCATTAAACTGGCAGTAATGCACACATAACTATATGACGTTAAACTGGTAGTAACGCGCACAGAAGAAAATGGCTTTAAACTGGCAGTAATGCACAAAACTATATGGTGTTTAGCTGGCAGTAACGCACACAGAAGTAAATGGAGTTAAATTGGCAGTAACGCACACAGAAGTAAATGGAGTTAAACTGGCAGTAACGCACACAGAAGTAAATGCTGTTAAACTTGCAGTAACACAATCAAATAGACGGTGTTCAACCATCACTAAACTGACGCTATCTGAATTGTCCCTACTCTAGCTGTACACTAATGTAAAGATTAATGACACGGTCGCCCTACACTACACTGAAACTATCTAAGCTGTCCCTATTCTACATATACACTAATATATGTATGAATGACACGGTCTCACTACACTACACTGAAATTATCTGAGCTGTCCCTACTCTAGCTGCACAATATGCAAAGCTGAATGACAGTCACTACACTCACACTATCCCTAGACTGACACTAAACTAATATTCTACACTGACAATTGAAACACAATAGCACAGTATAGCACACTAACTAACTAATAGCACTGAACGGAACCCTGTTCTATCTCTCTCCAGCCAAAATCACACTGAAAATGGCTGCCATTGAAAGAATACTTTTATACTGTGGGGCAGGAATGAGCCATGATTGGATAAAGTCATGATGACAGTGTCCAATCACGACTCTGACAGTGCTCTGTGCCCTGATTGGCTTACGTTTTCACTGCTTTAGCCAATCAGGGCTTGCAATGCATTCTTCAGTGCCGCATTGCATTTTGGTCGGTTCGGGGGGGCGAACACTACTACTTCCCGTTTGTTCAGCTTCTCACCGAACGACCGAACAGCGAAAGTTCGGCTCGAACTTATGCTTGGGCTGAACCATTCTCCCATCTCTACTGGTTGCAGAAAGGTATCTATATATTGACCCATCCTTGCTGTAATTTAATCTATACCATTCACTTCAGGTTTTGGCGGAGGGTATATGAGTATATGAGTGGTGCTCTGCATGATTCTGGCACCAAAAATCTTGTTTTTTTTATTGAGGATGTTCCTCTTTAAACCAAGATGCACCACTTGTATCAACTCTTTCCTACATTTAAATATGGGGTTGCTCGGTAGTCTGAAGTACGTCTCTTTGTCGTCCAAAAGGGTGAGCATGCTAGCATGGAATTGCTTTTTAGGCATGATTAACACCTATGCATTCTTAGTGCTTTTTGCATCTTGCAGATTTGCACTACAGAACGTGTTCCATAGGAAACCATATTAATTGGACTGTAGTGCAAATCTGCAAAATGCAAAAATCACTAAAAATGCAATCACAATTCCTCCTCCTTTATCTGCTGGCCGGATAAGCAGATCTTTTCTTTTGGTGAGTTTGCGGATAATACTTTTGATTTAGCTGGGTTCTTCCTTTTTTTACGTTGATTTTTTTTATATCCCCACCTCCGCCAAGTATCATCCATCCCTATCCACAATATAGGGATATATTAACAGGGATGCTGGGCGAAGGTGGATGGATGGATAATGCTACCTCTGCCCGTAATCCATCTGCACGGCATCATCCACCCCCTCCGCATGGCATCATCCATCCCTCTGCACAATATATCCCTACCTCCACGCAGAATCTTTGAGATGGATGGATGATGCCGGGTGTAGGGATGATGGGCAGAGGGATGGATGATGACGGGCGGAGGCGGAGGGATGGATGAGGCCACCTCCACCTGACATCATCCATCCCTCTCTACAATGCAATTGAAATTCCAGCACAGGGCAGGGGCATAGTCAGTCAGCAATTCACAACCGTACATTGTCAATACACAACACCAGTACATTACCAATAGTCAGTCAACAGTAGCAACATGTCACTTACCCACCGCTCTTCTCCTCCTATCTGCATGCACCTATGAGTGGGCTTCCCACCACCTTCAAACCTGGAAATAACCATGCCCCCCTGAAGGCGTACTGACCAATGGGCTCCTCCTTGGCCCCCTCCAGTCCTTAGCACCATAATGTGGAAGTCAGTGTCTCTGTCAGCGAGGACTTCTCCGTCGTACTTGTTGGGGGGGGGTGTTTGTGCTGCGATAAGGAGAGAAGCCCCGGCTTGCTTTGTGTCTGTCTGTGCGAGCGCGCACGTACGATACGCGAGCGCGCCTGAGCCGGGCGGTTCTCTGTGGGAGCTGCAGCCGGAGTTGTGTTGAGAGGAAGAGAGGCCGACCGGAGACACCGAGACCGCCGAGCCCGGGCACCGAGTGAGGGAGTTGAAGAGTTAGCAAGAGCTTGTTAAAGCAGATTTCCCAGAATTCGGAGGTATATAACTGGTGGATGCAGTGCCTGACAGGCGATCTTGATGGGCTGTTTAACCCTTGATGTTCTGGTGAGCCTCAGTGTGTGTGGTTGATTCACGTGGTGACACAGGTGGAGGATTTAACTGTGGAAGATTTGATTTACTGCACAGAACAATTCACTTTATGGACTGCCAGAGCACCTAAAATACCTTTGTTTTGGATGTGTTTTGTTCACATACACCTGCGCCGCTTATAGGACTATTGTTTTTTAGTTTTACACGTCTTTTTTTTGGATTTTGAATAGTGGCTGCACTTTTATATATATTTTTTAATATATTCACTTTTAATGTATTCATTTATTTTGAATATTGCACTTGTACAAATGTCATTATATGTACAACACTTTGATTATTGAATTACTTTAGCGCAGTATTTTTGATTTATTATATTGCAGTTTACCAATTCTTAAATGTGGTGGCTGCATTTATTTTATTTTTTATTTTTAGGTTTTATATTTTTTTATTTTTAGGTTTTCTTTCCTTTATTTTCACCTAGTGATCCAGCCAGTAAGTCTGTTATTTTTCAAATTAGCAAGCTGTACTGCAGATGTAATAGTTAGGAGTAGTGTTGAGCGAACCCGAACTGTAACGTTCGGGTCCGTACCGAACTTTCGGGTGTCCGGGGCACGGACCCGGACCCGGACATTTCAAAAATCGTTCGGGTTCGGTCCGGGGAAAGGGATGTGATTGGGTTCCTCGTACACTGACGTCGTGACACTGAGGTCGAATATTTCTCCGACCCAGTGTACTACGTGACCGGTTAGTGTCGGTACGGAAATCATCCGTACCGACACTACCGAAGATTCCCGTTTGGTCACTTTGTGAACAACTAACCGACGGGACGTCGAAGAGTTGTGTACCTCATTTTATCGTCTTGGGGCCTGGCTTGGGCTTGCTAAAAACTTTACAGGCCCAGGCCCAGGCACGGGGCCTGTGGGCTTTCAAGCCATGCCTGGGCTTGCAATGTCAAGCCCAAGCGAGTTGTGATGAGGATTGATAATGTAGACGTCATGTCGAACGATTAAACT
>BLSH010003946.1:652364-665033 GCA_018402905.1 Glandirana rugosa
AGTAGGCGCAGTCCACTGACCTGCGCTCGTCACCTTCATCGAGCGATCCCAGTGGGAAACTACCCGTAGTCCACCCCAATTCAGACCGTCCTCTATTAAATGAGTTGACATCCCCACTGAGATTCTATTCTACTTCCCCCCAGTTACTGGACTTGTATATGGGTATTACTCCGTTGTCACTATTGTTGTTATTTGAATTGTCCTTCATATAACTTCCGTAAGTCGTGTTTCTCTTTATGTTGTAGCTTATTGTAGACACTAATGACTGTATACTGGGCTAACAAATATCAGCCAAGACTTACTCAAGACGTAACGTCTACCCTTTGTTTTTGACATCACTAAACATGCATGTTCCTTGCCTCAGGCCCTAAGCTACTCCATGGATTGACTGACACCCACACCTCCCACGCATCCGTTGATGCTCCCCCCCCTCTGGAATGTTTACCTTCCGTATGACCATCCTATCGGACAACGGTTCTGACACACACATCTGCAATGCAGAACTCATTCAGAACCGACTATAAACAATCGGGTCATATGTCAGTAATCACAGATGTTATTCGATGTTGTATTTCTCTTTGTGCTGAATGCCTTCAATATACTTCCTGTTAAGTTTATTGTTGTTATCACTGTTGCCTCATTATGGGTATATGTTCAGGTCATTGACCCCCCTTCATCTTATCTTAGAGTCACCCCTACAGTTGAGTAAATTATCTCCTGCCAGACTTAACCCCACCTGATGCCCATCAAAGGGTGACCCTAGCGAGCTACTTCCAGTGCTCGCGTCCAGTCACCTGACGCGGATGACCCCTTTGAACACCATGGGGATGTCCCTAAGCTATATAGTTGTCTTAAATAGCCGTTGGCACTCCCTGGTCGCTATTGCTGTCCCCCCTCGCTATTCGACAGGGTCTTGCTCAGACCCCTTAGAATAGCCCCTCCTCATCCTTAGCTGTCCTTTGTCCACCCAGGATGTGTAAGCTATGTTCTCTTCCTTTCTCTTCAGCCCCTAGTTTTTGTGTGTTACCTAATCTTGACTCATGCCTTTCCCCCACTTTCTTTACACATTCCACTATATGGACTAAATACTCCTCTCACTTGAGTCTATCCCTAATATATCTCCTCTTCCCATCTCTCCTCTTCCTATTCTTTCAAATGCCAAACAAAGATAACCCCACATGATGGCTCCCCTAAATTTTCTGACACTAAACGTTCAAGGGCTTAATATCCCACAGAAGAGGACTAAAGCTTTCCGCTCCTTTGCCTCTTTGGATGCGCACGTCGTATTTATGCAAGAAACCCATTTCACCACGCAATGCACCCCTAAATTCTTCCACAAATCGTATCCCCAGGTCTTTACAGCTTCAGCCAATAAAAAAAAGAGAGGGGTACTTATAGCCCTTCATCGTAGGGCCCCATTCTCCTTATCCAAAGAGATCAAAGATCCCGAAGGCAGGTACATCATACTGATTGGGCACCTTCTCGAGACCTAGGTTACATTGGTTGCGTACTATGCCCCCAACAAGAGACCCGCCTCTTTCATGTCCCACTTACTACAGGTTGTAATGCAGCATAGACGAGGCACTCTAGTATTAGGAGGTGACTCAAATCAAACCGTATACCCGTTTCTTGACAAATCCCCCATTAAACCAGACTCAAACCCGGGGAATAAGAACCTAAAACAACTGCTCACTTCTCACTCCCTCATTGATACCTGGAGAGAAACCAACCCAACCCTTAGACAATACACACACTACTCCCACCCTCACAAAGTCCTCTCTCGCATAGATCACATCCTAATTGATATATGCACAGCACCCTCCCTTATTACTTCTGTCATAGCCCCATGTCCATGGTCTGACCATGACGCAGTCATCACGTCCCTAACCTCCTTAATACCCAAACAAGCAGACAGAACCTGGTGTCTAAATGACTCAATTTTAGCCAACCCCTCCCACTGTCTAGACATCTCAATGACCCTTAAGGACTACATCACCAATAACTCCTCCGGAGACATATCCCCCTTAACTTTATGGGAAGCACACAAGCCTGTCCTCAGGGGCGCACTAATAAGCAAAGCATCTCATCTTAAAATAGATAAGAAAATGAAACACAAAGAACTGGACACCCAATTTCTTAAGGCCCACAACAGCTTCCAGACGGACCCTACCCCCTCTAACAGACAAACCCTGGACCAGGCGAGACTTGAACTAGACCTCTTCCTATCAGAGTCAGCTGACAAAACATTGAGACGCTCCAGACATAAAATCTACATGAAGAGCAACAAACCAGACACCTTCCTCGCACTTACTTTACGGAAACTAGACCAACCATACAAGCCTATCAGACTAAAGATAGCTCACGACACCTACACTAGCAACCCTGTGAAGGTGGTAGCCCACTTCCGTAGACATCTTGCTAATCTTTATTCCTCCCAAACGACTTTTGATGAAGCACGAGCCACATCCCTACTTGCTCACATCTCACTACCCTCCCTATTAGCTGAACAAGGATCTGCTCTTGAGCAGCCCATCACTGACATGGAGGTGGCAGCAGCCATTAAATCGCTACGCTCCAACAAAAGACCAGGCCCAGACGGTTTCACCGCTATATATTTCAAACGCTTTTCTGACATACTCACTCCTATGCTGACCCTGGCTCTCAACAGCATCTTGAAGGGTGCTAACTTCAGGCCTGAATCCCTCTCGGCTGTCGTCTCCATAATACCCAAACCCCACTCAGATGATACCTCTTGGGCTAATTTTCGCCCAATTTCCCTATTAAACCTAGATATCAAACTCCTAGCTAAAATTCTAGCCACACGCCTGAACACAATCATTGGATCCCTAATCCACAGAGATCAGGTCGGATTTATCCCCTCCAGACAGGCTGGTGACAATGTCCGCAGGGCAGCTATTCTAGCACATGTAGCTAAAAAACGGAAAATACCAACCTGCTTTCTGTCTTTAGGCATAAGAAAAGCATTCGACACCTTATCATGGTCCTATCTAAGGTTTGCCCTCATGTCCTGGGGCTTTGGCCCCTACTTCCTTTCCTGGATCTCCTCTCTCTATCACTCCCCCTCAGCTTATGTCAAATATTCAGGCTTCAAGTCTGACCCATTTCTGGTGCGCCGAGGTACACGCCACGGCTGCCCCCTCTCTCCCCTTCTCTTCGCCCTCGCAATCGAGCCACTAGCACAACTGATTCGTACAAACCCAAACATAAAAGGTATCGACCTAGGCGGCCACCAGCACAAGTTATGTCTCTTCGCAGACGATATACTATTGTTCCTGACAGCCCCAATAACCTCCACCCCTAACCTCCTTAAGACCTTGGACGAATTCGGCAAAATCTCGGGTCTGGTTGTAAATCCACATAAGTCTAAAGCCCTCAACATATCCATTGACCCCCTACCACTAGCCCAACTGCAACAAATTTTACCCTTCACCTGGTCTACTAATAGTCTACCCTATCTAGGCATCCATCTCATAGCTAACCTTGATAGCCTCTATTCAGCAAACTACCCCCCAATGCTAACACATTTAACGAACCTCATGTTGTCTTGGTCTAAGCTTCCCCTAGCCTAGATGGGTAGAATTGTCACCACTAAGATGACTATTCTGCCCAAAATCCTATATCTCTTCAGGGTGTTACCAATCAACGTCCCCCCACACTTTCTGCGCATCTTACAGAGACGCACATTTCAATTTATCTGGGGGAAGGTCAGACCCAGAATAAGGAGACATATTCTTTTCTCCCCTAAAACTAAGGGAGGCTTAGGTGTTCCCAATTTTACTAAATACTTTCAGGCAGCCCAGTTATCCCAACTTCCAAAATATCATGCTACCAAGGAGACCCCATTGTGGGTCTCCCTGGAATCGATCGATTGTGATCTCCTCTCCTCTCCTTAGCCAATCTTCTTTGGCTCTGCCCAAAAAAACGCAAACGGCTCACCAACCCAGTTACAGTCCATAGCCTACGCCTTTGGGACAACCTAAAGGCCAAACATGGTTTACAGTCTCCACACAATCCTTTACTCTCCTTTCTAAAGAACCCAGCATTTTACCCAGCCTGGACCTCCCCAAATTCTTTCAATAATTGGACCAGATCCAACCTTTTTAGAGCTCTCTCCTTCACGACCCCGGACACAATAAAAACCTTCCCAACACTCCGTGAATCTCACGACCTGCCTAACTCTGAAATATTTAGATACCTTCAACTAAAGCACTTTTTCACCCCCTGCATACGCAGAGACTCCACATTGCCGGCCCTATCCCCCTTTGAGCATTTTTGCCATAAAGACCACCATGCAAAAGGCCTAATCTCATCTACACCCAACTCCTGGACCCATCTCCCCCTTCTTCTCTATTACATGTCACCAACTGGGAGAAAGACCTGGGGATACACCTCGAACCCAAAGTTTGGACCGACATATGGGAAGCAACTAAATCCTCCTCCCAATCGATGAAGGCAGTCAAAACCAACTATAAAGTACTCCTAAGATGGTATTTGGTCCCTGCCAGGGTTGCAAAGTATGACCCCACATACTCCCCTCTTTGCTTTAGGGGCTGCCCAGAAAGAGGCACACATCTTCATATTTGGTGGTCCTGTCCGCTGGTTGCCACCTTCTGGGGGCAAATCTTTCAGATATTATCTACTCTATTCAACATTCCTCTTCCCCCTGAACCAACCGTCGCTCTTCTGAACAGGAAACCAGAGGAGATCACCAAAATTAAATTTAAACTCCTCTTGCAGATTACGACGGCAGCTAAACAGACGATAGCGAAGGCGTGGAAAACACCCCTTCTTAATGTTACTGAGATGAAAAATAGGGTTACAAGAGCCATGATCCATGCGAGAATTGAAGCCATTATCGTAGATAAGACAGTAGCTCAAGAAAAAATGTGGAAACCATGGATGAAATACTTTCTATCCTCCAATTTCGACTACAGCCTCCTAACCCCTTGAACATACCACTGGCCACCAAGATGTGGGGCCACAAACCCTAGACCCAAGAGCCCCGAACCCCATCTTGTAGAAGGCGTAGGATACCCCCTACCCCCCACCTTTCTTTGCCCCCCCTTTCTTCTCTTACTTCTTCCTTTTTCCTTTCCTCCCTTCTTCTTATATTCTCCCCTAACGATAGTTCTTCTCACCATAATAACCTCATCATAGCAAAGCAGGCACCTTGCTCATTTCCTATCTTCCTCTACCCACTACTGAGCTCTACACTACCCCGGTTCACATCACCCCTCACCCTGGAAGACCATTCTACTAACAGTGTGTTCCACGCCTGGCGGCCCCTAACAAGTCTTTTTGGGGCTTGCTACCTGGTGGATCATGCAGTCCAACTCGGCGGCTTATGGGGTTGTCTACCTGTCCAGGTGCAGTTTGTTCCCGATGGGGCACTGGGGCTGGTGGACAAGTCCGGGCCCACCCACTAGAATGCAACCCACCAGCAGATTATACCTCTCAGGAATTACCTCTTCCACTTTGCTTACCTGTATAACCTCTAGAGCCAATACCTAATGATTTGTTGTTCCAGAAAAGCTCATGTTGGATCACTCCCCTGCTCTTTTGTTACTATGCCAATAATCGTGAGATTGCTTATGTACATTTGTTTTTGAAATAATCAATAAAATCTTTGAACAAGAAAAGTTTCCCCCCTCACATATACTAATGTGCCACAAACATGAAGTTAATATCACCAACCATTCCCATTTTATTAAGGTGTATCCATATAAATGGCCCACCCTGTACATTTTTGCATGTGTGTGCTGTAATATGCTGTTCTGTTTGTAGGGTCTTATAGCAGCACCATCTTTAATCTAATGCATTGTTAGGGTGTGCCCCCCAAGTATTTGTTTGTCTGTCCCCATGTTTAGGGCATGTGGCCTGGTATGGCTCAGAAGGGGGGGGGGCACTCACTCGCCCCCCTTTTCTGGCCTGCCAGGCTGCATGCTCGGATAAGAGACTGGTATGGATTGGGGGGGGGGGCCCACACTGTTTTTTTCCTGATTTTTCATTGTTTTGTTAACATTTCAGCTGTCAGTGGGGAATCATTGGTTGTTAAGGACAAGGTGGCCGGCTTCCCAGCCCACCGCTTAACAACAAAGCTATTCTTTACATAGAATTTGAATTCATCAATAATTTTTCGACTGATCCGAATTCCACTTGTTCTGAAAATGTGGAATTTGTTAGGAAATTAATAAATGAAATGAAATTTAACGAAAACTAAATGAAATTTAACCAAAAAGTAATGGCACTAAATGAATTCCGAAACAAAATTAAATTTGTAACATAACGAATATATCTGAAATTAAACAAATTTTTCCCTTCTGCACATGTCTGGTATTCCAATCCCTACTGGTTATGAGAGGCGTAACTATCTCCTCATTGGGGAGAGAGATGTTTGACCTTTGTAAATGTAGCATCCTGGTCCTAAGCATGGCTGCTAACAAATTTAGTTCTGCTAGGTGGTAACTAGCCTGGCTAATTGGTAGGGGGATCTACTGGTTTTTGCCCTAAGCTTGGATTTGGTGCATTTCTCTTCTGTCACTAGGTGGAACTGCCGCTTTTGACATCAGAATGACAAGATCACATTGTATCCAGGTTAGGAGTGGATATGTTGTCTCATCCAATTGACAGGGGTTTCTTTGCCCCATGGCATGCTGGAAGAGGCTTTTTATTTGGGAGGAGTCAGGTGATCGGGGTTCTGTGCCACCTGAATGGCTGTCTGGGTGGACGTGTGTAGTAATGCTCTGGGTTGCTAGGCCAGAAGCCTGAAACCTGGTTGCTTGGCGGTCTGAGGCCTATCCAGAATTGAGAGAAGCAGAGTGGGGTTGGGGCTTCAGGCTTGGAACCCAACCAAGTTGCAGAGGTTCAGCCAGGGGGGAAGGAAAAGCAGTTGCCATAAGAGAAGACCACTCCTGTTGCCAGAGGCAAGTGAGGATAAAAGCCAGAGGTAAAGGGGAAGCAGTTGCCAACAAGGGACAACCACCCCTGTTATCAGAGACCAGAGTATTGAAGCCTGAAGAAGTACCAGAGCAGCCTTATTCACTAGCTGGGGATGGTGAACAAGTGGGAAAGCTTCAGCAGAATGCCAAGTCAGGGACCCAGCAGGTTAGCATGGGTGAAGCTTGGGGATTATACAGCGGGTTTAGCTGTGGAAGAGATCAGGGGATCCAGTCGCAGCTGGGATCTTGGAAGTCTAGTGAGAGACTGGGAGCTCAGTGTGAAGATCTACAGTAAGAGACTGTGAGATGTGAGAGAAGACTATGACTATGTAACTATAAAACTATTAGATGCACACCTAAGGAACCACAGCATTGAGGGATATACAATGTAATACTGACATAAAAACACACACATGTTTGCTTGATGGACTTGTGTCTTTTTTCAACCTCACTGACTGATGTAACTATGTAAGATCTACAACAGGATACTGCTTTGGTCCCTTAAAAAGTGGGAGGCACATATACAAACTGTTCTAATTCCTACACCGTTCACCTGATTTGGATGTAAATACCCTCAACTTAAAGCTGAAAGTCTGCAGTTAAAGCACACCTTGTTCGTTTCATTTCAAATCCATTGTGGTGGTGTATAGAGCCAAAAATATTAGAATTGTGTCGATGTCCCAATATTTATGAACCTGACTGTATTTCTTTTTTTGTCTTAGAGTCTGCCAATCCTTTTTGAATCTCTCTAAGGGTGTCCTGGCCCTAAACCCTCTCTCTCCCAGTTTTGTTAAGAGACAATAAACCCATTTTTCTGCATTCAAAAAGTGACTGCCCCACATGTTTCCAGCTTGCATTACACCAACCATGGCTAGTAACCCATACTGTGAAGAAGGATATGAGCTCTCCAAAACTCTGGAGGTCACCACCATTAGGCCTTTAGAGGGCTGGGGCACCGCTACATAGAAATACCAGGGAGTCCAGGTTTGTCAGTATTTGTCTTCTTGGTCTTTCATAGCCATAGTAAGGTTCTCCTTCTGTTGGATCTCTGTAATCTTGGCCAACCACTGCATTTTCATGAAAGGGCAAGGTCTCTTTCCAGCCTTTCTCCTAGTATCACTTTCTGCACTTTTGTTCTGGGTCCGAATGTTTGATATCAGACACAACCAGTCAACTTGACAGCAATGGCAATTTAAGTACTTGTGTATCTAGGTAGCAGGCATTATAGGCTTTGCAATGTGTAGAGTGGATAAGTGTACCCTTCTGTCTACATGAATCCGACCTGCTGTTTGAGACTTTAGTTTCTCATTTTCACTCCAGACTGCTTCAATTTCATTGGTGTCGTTTTTGACTCTTATGTCAATGTAGCAGGGAGCATATGCATACCTATGCCTGCATTTCAGAGACAGAGTGCAGTGTTATGTGGAGCTGACTCCCTCTAGTGGCCAAAGAAAGAAGATCATATTGTCACATTTACAACACAGTGTTTTATTCCAGCAGAGCAGTGCATCCTGGGGTTGTAGTTCACTTCCAGGAAGTTTCCCTCTAGCCGCCTCCAGGAAGAACTACATTTCCCACAAGACTGTGCAGCAGAGAAGAGGAAAAAACAGTGCCTCATGGGACGGACTGTTCCAGTCTCTTGAGATGGCATGATTGACCAGCAGGAACCTTTGTGCTACATCAGCCAGATTGCGGCCTACATCTAGTGATCCAGCGAGCTGGATGCTACAGCGTTCCAGAGAGTGACTTGTGGAACCAGCATACCAGCATACCAGCATACATGTCTGTTCCAGACCTGGCGGCATCTGCAGAGTGAGCATCGGTTGATCCGGAGAGGACTGCAGGGAGAACAGTGGAAGCCATTTTCCCCAAAGCAAAGAGCAAGCGCATACCACCAGTTCCAGCGTCATCAGCACAGCCTCAGCAGCTGGGCCGCTTTCTGTGATCAACGCAGGCAGAAGCCTACCTTTGAATATACTCAGTTGTTTCTATACTTCACTGTCAATACAGACGCAGTTTACTTAGTGGAATATAAACCCTGTGCACAGGTCCTTCTTTCACAGATGGTATAACCTGTAGTCAGTAATCACTACCGAGGCTTTCTCCTAAAGTGCAATATAGCTTGCTTATTTGTGCCCTATCCCAGGGATTAGTGGACACCGTGATACAGGTACCCAACTTTGGAATCAATAAAAGCTGGCAGAAGATTAGACTGAACTGTAATATCAGGATCCTTTTCATTGCAGTGACCATTTCTCACTTGACCAAATTCAAAGTAAACTGTTCAAAGCAACTCCCTGAATTAGAGCAGGAGAATTCAGTTAAATTGTTGTTGGTTAATAAAACTTGTGTTGTCATACAGTGAACTATTATAAAGCTATATAATCTTGTTTAAGCTTCATTGAGCAGTATCAGAATATCTGAGAGTCATTTCCTTAAATTGTTATGAAAATAGAGTGAGTCCTTTACTCTATCTTTACTCATATTAATCTACATCTTATTTGCCACATTATTCCTTTGACCACCAGATATTTGATTAACCACTTACCAACCGGAAGGTTTTGCAGCTTTAGGACCAGAGCACTTTTTGCGATTCGGCGCTGTGTCGCTTTAACTGACAATTGCGCGGTTGTGCAACGTTGCACTCAAACAAAATTTGCGTCCTTTTTTTCCCACAAATAGAGCTTTCTTTTGGTGGTATTTGATCTCCTCTGCGTCATTTCTTATCGCCGCTATAAACAAAAGAAGAGCGACCATTTTGCAAAAAAACCCAAATGTCTTACTTTTTGCTAAAATTCAAATCCAAAAAAAAAATATAAAAAAAACATTTTTTTCACCGTTTTTGGCCGATTTATATAATTCCTCATATTTGCGATAAAAAAAAATTGCAATCGGCGTTTATTGATTGGTTTGCGCAAAAGTGGCCGCGTTTACGGATGGTGAGAATTCATTTCTGGGGTTTTTATTTCTTTTTTATTTTTTACTGGTAATGGCGGCGATCTGCGATTTTTAGCAGTAATGCGATATTGGGGTGGACATGTCGGACACTTTTTTGGGACCAATGACATTTATTCAGCGATCAGAAATTTAAATGTCCACTGATTACTGTATAAATGTCATTGGCAGTGAAGGGGTTAACCTGGGGGGGGAGCTAGGGGTTAACTGTGTTCCCTGGGTGTGTTCTTACTGTGGGGGGGTTGGGCTAACATGGGCATGAGAGATCTAACTGATCCCAGTGACAGGGATCAGTAGATCTCTCATACCCCACTTACAGAGCGGGGACCCGCCGTGTTTACATCGGCGGTTCCCCGTTCTTTCCCTGTAGCCGCTCATCGCGGCTCGCCGGCGGACATCGGGTCCAAACTGGTTACTGCTGCCCTTTGAAGCGTGAGTTCCTTCCTAAGAACTCAATGCAACGTCTGATAAGTAAATATCATTGATTTTCTCACTTTTGAGTGTTTCTTTTGCTGTGTCATATTTAAAGGGGAATTACCCCAAACAGCGGGTCCAGGTGTGCCAGAGGGGATTGAGGCTGTTATTGAGGTTGAGAGGCAGAGTGACGGACAGGACATACTAAGCGGCTCCTACGGGAGTAGCGCTACATCACTTTTTCAAACTAAAGAAGGGCTTGGTTGCTTAGTGTTGGAGAGGAGACCAAGTGTTGGGATCCTGTCAACTATGCAGGGGAGGACTGGGCAGGGGGGCATCTGACCCTTGGGCCAGTACTAATAAGATACACTATATTACCGAAAGTATTGGGATGCCTGCCTTTACATGCACATGAACTTTAATGGCATCCCAGTCTTAGTCCGTAGGGTTCGACATTTAGTTGACCTACCCTTTGCAGCTATAACAACTTCAACTCTTCTGTGAAGGCTGTCCACAAGGTTTAGGAGTCTATCTATGGGAATGTTTGACCATACTTTCAGAAGCACATTTGGCAGGCACTGATGTGGACAAGAAGGCTTGGCTCACAGTCTCTGCTCTAATTCCTCCCAAAGGTGTTCTATCGGGTTGAGGTCAGTCAAGTTCCTGCACCCCAAACTCGCTCATCCATATCTTTATGGACCTTGATTTCTGCAATGGTGCAGTCATGTTGGAACAGGAAGGGGCCATCCCCAAACTGTTCCCACAAAGTTGGGAGCATGAAAGTGTCCAAAATATATTGGTATGCTGATGCCATAAGAGTCTCACTTCACTAAAAATAAAGGGGCCCAAGCCCAGCCCCTGAAAAACAACCACACACAATAACACCCCTCCACCAAATGATTTGGACCAGTGCACAATGAAAGGTCCATAAAGACATGGATGAGCGAGTTTGGCGTATAGGAACTTGACTGGCCTGCACAGAGTCCTGACCTCAACCAAATAGAACACCTTTGGGGTGAATTAGAGCAGAGATTGCGATCCTTCTTGTCCACATCAGTACCTGACCTCACAAAGAATGGTCAAGCATTCCCATAGACACACTCCTAAGCCTTGTGGACAGCCCTCCCAGAAGAGTTGAAGCTGTTATAGCTGCAAAGGGTGGGCCAATTTAATATTGAACCCTACGGACTAAGACTGGGATGCCAAAGTTCATGTGTGTGTAAAGGCAGGCGCCCCAATACTTTTGGTAGTATAGTATGTTGAGATGGTAAGGATATTTCACCAATAAGACACTGATCAGAGCATAACCTACAGTAGGAGACCCATGCTGGGCATTATATAGTTACCTGTTCAGAGTTGGCAGAGTGAAGTTGCGACAGACTTACCCAGGAGGCTTTTGGAAGGGACTGCAGGCTAGCCTCTTGCCTACTGACTATGAGCCCTGGCTTTTAAGGGAACACAACTCTTTGTGAGGTGTGTGGCTGGGGGACCCTTGGAGTGATCTTGTTGATGATATCAAGTTTATCAAGTTTATGTCTCCCCAAAACATACAGACTTTGGACATCTAGGCCCAGGATCCCTGTTTAGGGCCTAGCTGCCCCACCCCAACAATCACTGCTTTACACTGTGAGACTCATTGCAGATGTTGATGTCATCAGTCCAAGCAACCTGTCTTTCACCCATTGTTAATTGTGCTAATTAATTAACCTATTGTCTGCTAGTATTCTGTCCCTCCACCTAGCTCAAGTTAATTATATCACTGTCAGCTATTGGTTGCTAGAGGGAGAGTAGCATAGTTTATGCTGGCTGTTCCTTAATTATGTTAATTATAGTATATCACAAAAGTGAGTACCCCCTCACATTTTTGTAAATATTTTATTATATCTTTTCATGTGACAACACTGAAGAAATAAAACTTTGCTACAATGCAAAGTAACGAGTGCACAGCTTGTATAGCAGTGTAAGTTTGCTGTGCCCTCAAAATAACTCAACACACAGCCATTAACTGCTTCCCGACCGCGCGCCGTCTTTTCACGGCGGCAGTCGGGGAGCTGGGCGCGAATCGCCGTAAATATACGGCGATTTGCATATTGGCCACCAGGGGACCGTGTCGTTTGAATGTGACGATATGTTCGACACGTGAGCAATGAAACGTAACATCGTTTCAAAATAAAGAAGTCACAACAGTGTACTTTTCTATATTATTTTATAAATGTTTTTACACTCCCCCATGAGTGAAAACACTATATGATATTAATTGTATTAATTCCTTGTCGGTCGTATTTGATACGATGAGAGGGAGATCGTTGGTTATCGACTGTCACTATATTAATTGAACTCG
>BLSH010003946.1:690396-704814 GCA_018402905.1 Glandirana rugosa
TGGCTGTTGTCCCAGAAGGAATGCCTCTTATAAAGATGATGCACAAGAAAGCCTACAAACAGTTTGCTGAAGACAAGCAGACTAAGGACATGGATTACTGGAACCATGTCCTGTGGTCTGATAAGACCAAGATAAACCTATGTGGTTCAGATGGTGTCAAACGTGTGTGGCAGCAAAGTACAAGTACAAAGACAAGTGTGTCTTGCCTACAGTCAAGCATGGTGGTGGGAATGTCATGGTCTGGGGCTGCATGAGTGCTGCCGGCACTGGGAAGCTACAGTTCATTGAGGGAACCATGAATGCCAACGTGTACTGTGACATACTGAAGCAGAGCATGATCCCCTCCCTTGGAGACTGGGCTGCAGGGCAGTATTCCAGCATGATAACCACCACAAACACACCTCCAAGATGACCACTGCCTTGCTAAAGAAGCTGAGGGTAAAGGTAATGGACTGGCCAAGCATGTCTCCAGGTCTAAACCCTATTGAGCATCTGTGGGGCATCTTCAAATGGAAGGTGGAGGAGGGCAAGGTTTCTAAGGTTTCTAACATCCACCAGCTCCGTGATGTCTTCATGGAGGAATGGAAGAGGACTCTAGTAGCAACCTGTGAAGCTATGGTGAACATCTGTGCCCAAGAGGGTTACGGCAGTGCTGGAAAATAATGGTGACCACACAAAATATTGACACTTTGGGCCCTATTTAGACATTTTGACTTAGGGGTGTACTCACTTTTGTTTCCAGCAGCTTAGACATTAATGGCTGTGTGTTGAGTTATTTTGAGGGGACAGCAAATTTACACTGTTATACAAGCTGTACACTCACTACTTTACATTGTAGCAAAGTGTCATTTCTTCAGTGTTGTCAAATGAAAAGATATAATAAAATATTTACAAAAATGTGAGGGGTGTACTCACTTTTGTGAGGTACTGTATCCTTTAAATGAGTGTGAGAAAAATGTCCGGCTTTCCCATTTCTATATTTGTTCCAGGTCAGCTGTTCAGGTAGAATGAAAGCCAGAACATCACCATTACCAAAGAAGAGTTCATCAATGGAGGCCTCCCTGATCCTCCCATGTTAGTGCCCCTTTAACTGTACCTGCTCTAGGATTTGTTAGGCCTTATTCTTTGTGTGTTATGTATTCTACTGCCATTGCTTCTTGATTATAAGAATCTACCTACACTAGGTATTGACAGCTGGAATTTTAAGATGACCACAAAAGGTCTACCTGCAAAAGAGGACTTCCCTCTCCCGCTTTCAGGCGCTGCTCTGTTAAAGAGGAATCTTTTCCAGAAGTGCTGGTTTCTCTACAGACTTCAGAGAGAATTGAGCTCCTGTGCCTCCGCTGCTCTCAGTGATTCTTTTTACTGACCCCTAGCTGGCCAAGTAGTGTCATGGAGGTCAGCAGAATGAACCAGTGGGTGCTGCAGATATTGACATTCACAGAAAAAGACTTTGGAAATCGATTCTTCTTGATCAGAATGGCATTTGGCAGCCCAGGCAACAGAAAAGGTGAATTTTATTGTGCTGTGCTTTTATAGGTAACAGAGCTTTTACTAATTTTTGCAGCAAGATTGTTTTAACAAAAGAAGAAGAAAAATAAAAAAAAAGAATCCTAGAACACTAAGGCAGGGTTCACACCTCCATGCAGAGCGACTCACAGCAGGGGGTCCGGTGAGTCCCTGTTCTCCTTTTCAGGGACAACATTTTTGCCTGAATTCGGCCCTGAAACAGAGCCAAAGATGCACAGGACTCCTGTGCAAGTCACTCCACGGAGATGTGTGAATCGGCTCCATAGAGAGCCGGCCACAATCTCTTGTCATGTGAATTGGATGCGGGGAAACCCGCATCCAATTCGCTTAGGTGCGAACCCAGCTTTAGTGTTTCTTTTTGTCTTTCCCAGGGGTCAACAGATCGCAGTCGCAGCCAGGGTAAGATGAACTAAGGGGCTATTAGAGCTGCAGCTCCAGGTCCCTTCCTTTAGATAGGCCCAGCCCAGTGGTGTGAGTGAGTCACTAATACTATCCAGCCCTGTTTTGTGTGCAGTGTACACATGATTGATAAGTCTATTGTTAGAGAATCCATAGGTATGTCAAACTTCCTGAGCTCTGGTCCACCATCACCCTTGCTGAATCCTGCCGACATTGGGGATGTACAACAAGCCCTGCCTGCCAACGTCCCTGAGCTTGCCATTAGCCTGTACTGCAAAGGTGAGCAATTGGCTTGGGGGGGGGGGGGGTGTCCAGAGGTAAACAGAGAAGGAATTACAGTTTGGAGGGCAAACATGGCCAAAGAGGGGGTGTGCAGGGCGGGCTAAAGACTAAAGATGCAAAGATTAGCAGAGAGGCAGGGAAGGGTCTGTCATTGTAAGTACCCCTTTTACAGGGTTGGTAAGTGTAAGGCTTCATTCACATCATGCAGATTTGACAGAGCATGCATGTTCCTATCTATCGTGTGTGGGGCAGCCCCTCCCACTCTTACCGCAATGCGGCTCGACGCACAGCTCGCTGTGGCGCGCTATGCAGGCCACATTACTACCCTACTAAACTTACCCAAAGGCACCCTCTCTTTCTCACCCCCTACCCTCTCTCTCTCACCCCCCTCTCTCTCTTACCCCCCTGTCACCCCCACCCCCTCTCTCTAACCCCCCTATAAACAATTTAAATATTTAAAAAAATTAAATTAGTTTAAAAAAAATTGTTTGCATTTTCATTTTATCTATTTCCATAAAAAGGCCCACCAAAATCCTCAGCACCTCCAAACTACACAGCAGCCCAGCCCACATTGGCTTGATGTGATCCTATTGTGGTTCTTGTATTTGGTCTCTCTCCTACATGGATTTCTGCAGTGCCATGCAGGTTCTCTTGGTGCTATGATGGACGTCTCATTTGGCTTTTAAAATACTTAACTGGTGTATTGATGCCTTGCATCATTTCAGGACATAACAACTATTCTGCTCATTTCTATCAACCCCTGAAGAAGGAATCTTTATTTCGAAAGGCGTTGGAGTTTCACTTCATGCAGCAGTTTTGTTTCAATTTAATTAAGACAACTACCATCATGCCAGTTGTTTATATTTATGTCATGTATATATGATTTTATGCCTACACCAGTCTCATGTCTATGTTATGTCAGCTTTCAACTATACCATTAATAAAATGTGTACTTTTTTACTACATTTTGTTCTACTCTTCACACATTGTGGACTGACATAATCCCATATTGAGGAACTCTCTTTGTACATTTTGAAAAATAACTGGTTTAATGGCCAGATCATCAGGTGAAAACAAAGAATAGAAACCCTAAAAAAGAAAATGAATGCAGCCATCACATCTTGGTAAACTGAAATATAATAAATATTTGCTTTTGGGTTTAATACAAATTTTAACTTGGCTTCAACCTCTTGCAATTTCACCAGAGCTCAGACTGGGGACATACAGAGCTAATTAGTGCTGCAATACAATCTACTGGCTGCTAGAACACCCAAACAGTGCCTGCAACTGAATAGCTGTAGGTGTTATTTGGTTGAAAATTTTTGACCCTGCTCATTTCATAAACTTCAAATGCATAATAACATTTTTTCGATCCAGCTGGACAAACTAATGTTAGAATTTTGGATGATTCCTCTGAATCAGATGAAATTCTAACAGACAGGGTATGGCCAGCTTTAATATTACTTTACTGTGCTGTGTGACAGAGTTGTGTAGAACTGGATTGGCACATAAAACAACCTCCAAATATATATATCGACGTGTGTATTTGCTATCTTCTTAAAGTTAAGCTTTAAATATGTTCTTTAAATGAAGTTGGGATGAAGTCACAGTAGGATCCAATGCTTTACACTTGAGGCTCTAAAACTTAATCTGTTCACAACTTTTTTTTAAAAATTCTGTGAATCTCCCTTTCTTGCTTACCTGGGTACTGCTCACCGTCCGCCTCCTCATTGGTCCTTTCACTCCTCCTCTTCTCGCGAGCATCCTTGAGCCGTCTCTTTTCTCCCCCAGAGTTTTTCTGGCATTTTCTGAGCCTGCACTTTTTGCGTTGCACAGTTTCCGGACAGACGCCACCACCAAACTGAGGCTCTAAGGTGATCATCCGTGTTCGAATCATGTGTCCCTTTCCACATGACTTATTACATTCCGACCAATGGGACCACTCTGTAAGTTCACAGTTAATGGCTGAAAAGGAATAGATTTCATTTTAGTATGCTTTAACTGTTTTATGTATTTTTATGCAGTAGCTCTATTATTATTTATGCAGACAAGTGCCTTTGTGGTCTTCAGGTTGCTGTGTACTTGCAGAAAACAGAACTGTCTGCAATACATTTTTGTATTTGCAACAACAGTTACATTTTCAAGACAAGCTTTCAGAGGTCTCCCCTTTTTTTCTTGACTCTTAATAGTGATACGCTAAGGTTTAGTACTGTTTAAACTGAGAAGAATGGGGTAAACTCCCAAAAGCTTGTTAGCTGTTAGTGCAAATAAAAAAGTATCATGGAAAGCATTCAACTGTGTAGTTGCAAGTGCCCTATTCTGGCTACAATCACCTTAATGCTCAATTCCAGGCAACACAAATCCCTGGCAGTGGGGCTGTGCCCACAAGCCAAAGGTTAATAGCTTATTGGGCTCTAGGGCACATGTGTCAAACACAAGGCCAGGGGGGGTGAGTCTGGCCCTCCATGCAACTTCCTGCAGCTGTAGTACCCCCTCGTCTCCACCGCCAGCTTGTTTCAGCAGTTGGCAGCAGAGGGGAGGACAGAACCCCTCCATCAGATCCTGTGCTTCTCCATACAGCCACAGAAATGCCCATCTCTGCCCCTCCCCTTCCCCATCTTAGCAGTCAGCAGCAGAGAGGAGGACAGAACTCCTGCTACAGATCCTGTGCTTCTTTGTGCAGCACCCCCTCCTCTCTGCCTCCCTTGTCGTCAAGACCAAAGCATGAACCATAGCCCTGCACTGGACATGTTGACGCTGAGGGACATTCTACCACTGGAGAGTTGGAGAGCACCATCTGCTGAGGGAGCAGGTAGGGAAAAGGACATTTGAACACACCAACATACTGCCCACAGGGTTCACTGATGTCTACTACCAGCACCAGCTATGCTCTAATTTTACTTCATAGCAATAGCAGCTGAGTACAGACATTGCATACAAATTTACAGAGTACAGTACAAGTACAAGAATGCATTGAGGCTTTTGATATCAATCAAAAAGGACCTTTTAGTAAATTTACAGTCTGCATAATTTATTTTCAGACATGTCACAATGTAGTATACAGCAACATTACCTTCACCGTTGATCCCTAAAAGCCATATGTGAGCTCCAATCAAGTGACTTTGACTAGGCTGAGATAATGTCATCAGTCTGGTGCAGGCTGAAGGAAGCAGTTCCGTAGTCTCCTCTAGCCCAGTTATCAGACTGCAACATTGTAACTTTGTAGCAAGTCTTAGGATGTTAGATGGGCAATTTTTTCCTCTTTTTTTACTCTTCCCTCCCCTACTTTTTTATTTTTATAAATTCTTTATTTATTTGGTATCAAGAAACAAGTAAGATACAGTTCAGTATCAGTGGCACTTTAAAAACATATAGGTATATTAAGAGGACCTGATGAAGGAGTACGCATGCCCAGGACCGCACAGACTCAGACGCATCCCGATCCCCTTCCCTGGTGACGTCACTCCGCAAGCGCTGCTGTAAGCACCACTCTCCAGCACCATCCTGGGCTTCTTCACATGGCAGCGGACCCTGGTGGCCCTCTGGGCGGACTATTATTAATATTATATAGACTCTGGGCTTCTATTGATAGATGAGCCTTTTTTTATTCACTAATTGTAAGTTGACCGTCTTCTATTTTTCATTAAACCTTTTATGTTGTCTACACTTAGAGGCACTTTTCTATTTTCTGTCTGTCTTTTTACATAGAGCCTGCTTCTGCTCCTACGTTTAGCTTGTCCTAGTGCTTGGATGCCCCTATATAGGATCTTCACATAGACCGGGGGTCTCCAAACTTTCTAAAGAAAGGGTCAATTTACTGTCCTTCAGATTTTATGGGGCCAAAGTGTGGCCAATGGGAGTAAATGATGCCAATCTTTGGTATTAGGGGGAGAAATAGTTGGAGTCATTGGAAGGAATAGTGCCCCATTGTTGGTGTCAGTAGAAGAAATAGTGCCCCACTGTTGGTGTCAGTGGCAGGAGTTATGCCCCATTGTTGGGGTCAGTGGCAGGATATATTAATATTATCATACAGGATTTATATGCCCCATTGTTTGTATCAGTGGCAGGAATTATGCCCAATTGTTGGTGTCAGTGGCAGGAGTTATGCCTCATTGTTAGGGCCAGTGGAAGGGGAAGGAAAATAGGGGATGAGACAGTAGAGAGTAAAGGAAGAAGATGGAGGAGTGTAAAAGTGCCATCATCGTTGAACACAAATCCTTACCCTTGTCCTGCTAGAACAATGTCCCTAGTGCTGAGGCCCAACCCTCTGCCATTGTGTGCCCTGAGTTGTTTGTAGCACCATAAGTCCATGGGAAAGCTTCCATAACACCCCTAAGAGTCTCAAGTGGGACTAGTCTCACATTCTCTAGAATTTAGTTAGCTAGTATTGCCATAGTCTGCCCAGGATCCTAAAAAAAGGCTAAGCATTCTCCAGGGGGGAACCACAAGTACCCCCCCTAGTGGTGCCAATGGCTATACAGAGAGTACAAGCGGCTAAGGCAATCCCAGACCTTCAGAGTTTGGGCCATCAATAGAGAAGCAGTCTCCGACAAACCTCTATAGCAGGGATATGCAATTAGTGGACCTCCAGCTGTTGCAAAACTACAAGTCCCATCATGCCTCTGCCTCTGGGTGTGATGCTTGTGGCTGTCAGAGTCTTGCTATGCCTCATGGGACTTGTAGTTCTGCAACAGCTGGAGGTCCGCTAATTGCATATCCCTGGTCTACATATTGTTGTATGTCCCCCCGATCGTTTGGCGTGTTTTAGGATACCCATGGCTATTCATGGTGTCTGTTCTTTCCATACCAACCTAACATACATACTCTTAAGCTATGTGAAGAAAAGCTGGGGTAAAGGCACAGGTACCATCTGCAGGATGAAAAGTATCCTAGGGAGGATGTTCATCTTAATTATGTTTGTGGGTCCTAGCTAGGAAAAAGGATGTCCTGTTCCAGGACTGCCAGTTCTGGCACACTGCACTCAACAAGGGGATGTTGTTTTGTGCATAGAGGGTGTCTAGGCGGTCAGTGAGCTGGTTCCCCAAATATTTTTTGTACGAAGTGGCCCACAAGAAGGGGAAAGCTGTCTGAAAAGTAAAGTAATTGGCATAATTTCTAACTAAAACATTTTTAAAGCGATTTGTCACTATGACTCCCAAAGATCAAGGTTACCCACATTTCATGTCAGCGGCAAAATCGCTAGCAACATTTGCCTCCTAATGAATTTTCTATGGATTGTTGCTTAATTCGTTGAGGAGCGATTTGTAGCAGAGCAAAACCCAATCTCATAGCACTTTCGCCAGCAACTTTAGCAAATAAATCACTAGCTGCATCACTGGCATTAAATGATTTGTAACAGCGATTATTCTCTGCTACAAAATCACCCGTCTGACATCAGCTCATAGGTGGGAGGCTGCAGCAAAGGCTGATATGCATCACATATCTATGAACGCAGCCAAGAACTGCACAGGCACCAAAATTTAAATGATTGTGTCCTTTCTGAGTTGGCATCTCAGTCTAGGAAGTAGATGGTTACCCTGGATGATGCCTGAATAAATATGGATCTGTCCTTTTGGAGAGAAAAAGCAGATGAAGGCATGGGAAGTCAGAGGTAATACCTGCAAGGGCTACACTTACACATTACCCGTCATGCATATACAGTGGTGTATTTTGTTTTGTGCTGCTCTAGGTAAGACTAAAATCGGGAACCTCACCTCCCCCATCTAAATTTGACCCACCCCAGCCACGGTATTCATTTCTTGTATCAGGGTCTGATGAGGAAGCTGCAGCCATTCACAGTGAACAGCTGTGGCTTCCTCATCAGACCCTGAGACATGAATAATCCAAGTGACACATATGTGATGGTCAATGGGGCAGAGGATGGGGTCAGCAGAACATAGGACGGCAACTGATGAGGAGGTACTGATGAAGCTGCACAGATAGGTGGCACTGAAGGGTACTGATAGGCGGCACTGATGGGTACTGATAGGAGGCACTGATGAGGAGGCACTGATTGGCAGCACTGATTAGCACTGTTGGGGCTCAATGATAATCAGGACACTGATGATCAGTGCTGTGATTATCAGTGTAGATGTTCCCTTTCACACTGGCCGGGTACCATCTCTCCTCAGAATGTGACAGCATGAAAAAAAATGCCAATAATTAGCAAGTGTGTTTACATGTTTATATTGTGATCAGCTGTGATTAGACACAGCTGACCATGTGGTAAAAAACCACTGCGATTGGCTCTTTACCCCCATCACAAAGCGAGCTGGGTGCGCACCACAGCAGTTTCAGTTCTGGCAGAACGTCAATAGACGCCCTCCCAGAGCTGTACTACCGCATTTTAACCGTCATTCACCACCCCCCGAAAAATGCTGCAAAAAGGCAAGCGCCTTGCTTGCTTCGCGGTAGATACGCCCCTGTGCATATACCTAGTGTAAAATATATGGAGAAAACTGTTGGGGGAGAAATAGGGGGCTGCTACCTCCTTCTAAAAATACTAGCTGCCTGGCTGACCCTGGCTTTAAATACTTCAGTCACACTGACCTGGAACAAGCATGCAGATTATTCAGTGTGTGCCTCCAAATACATTTGCATTGAAGAGAGAACCTTGATGAAAAATCTATTGTCTTACGCTACTTGTGCTGGCATCTTCTGACCTCTGTGCTCTGTGGTTCCTTCTACCGGCCCCTACATCACTACAGAAAACAGCAGATACAGGGCCAGTGGAAGAACCCACAATGCACAGCATAATATTCATCTGACACACCCGGAGGGTTAAATGCAGATCTACAGCAAGGTTCTCTCTTCAACACTTCATTCTGAGCCTCCATTATTGAAAGAACTGAAATCCAAAGTGGCGGGTCAGGGACAGTAAGGAAGGGAAGAAATGGCTAGATGATGCTGGATGTCCTCCATTTGACTTGCTGTAGCTTCTAATGCACACTGTGAGAAGCTCAGTGTGCAGTGAAATTAGAGTAAGCATTTTCAGCACAGGAGGCGAGCCTGTACAACTGTGCAAGACTGACATTAAGGCTGGCGTTTACCTTTAATTTTTACGCTTTGAAAGCAGAACATCTTTTAACTTGTAGAGACACAATAGGAACAGAGTTACTTTTATCTAAACACTATGGCATAAAAAGCAGATCTGTTGAGTTCCTCCAAATCGTGGAAGCGAAGTCTGTAGGCTGGCAGCCGTCTCATTATTTGCTCATCTCCAGTGCACTGTAATTTGTCACTTTTTTCCACTCTTAAGCAACCTTTGGGTTCCCCGCAATTTGCATTGCCGCTAGGACATTCTAATGCTATAGTCTGTTTAGTAAAATGAAATTGTTTTTCTTCCCCCTCCCAGAAGAGACAGCTCTGCAATTCCAAATCCTTCAATTGAAGGCCTGGTGTTAAATAATGCCCCTAAATGACATGATAGAGACAAGCTGCAGTAACTATGCAGCAATTGGACATTAGAGAACAATTTACAGCAAAGTCCATTACATCAGCTTCAATGGCATCATTTAATATGGAAACAAATTTGGTCTGTGCTGTATATTGCTTTGTTAAATAACTAAACATTTACTGTCACAGCCTTCGCAAGTACACTTATTATATTTTATTGTTCAAAGTACTTAGAGAGGAGGGGGCAAACAGTAACCCATACAAGTCTATCAGAAGTCAGCTTGTATCGGCCTGATTACGCTGAAGCTCTTTTTATCAGTTTTTGCTAGGGGCTATATCAATGCTGTCTTTAGGTTTTATTCACAAAGCTTTAACCGTCTTACTACCACTGCACTGTAAAAGTTTTGAGAAGGACACAAATATTAACCACTTCAGCCCCGGAAGGATTTCCCCCTTTAGGACCAGAGCACTTTTTGCAATTCGGCACTGCGTCACTTTAACTAACAATTGCGTGGTCGTGCGACGTTGTACCCAAACCAAATTTGCATCCTTTTTTTCCCACAAATAGAGCTTTCTTTTGGTGGTATTTGATCACCTCTGCGTCATTTCTGATCGCCGCTATAAACAAAAAAAGAGCGACAATTTTGCAAAAAAAAAAACAACTATTTTTCTTACTTTTTGCTAAAATACAAATCCAAAAAAAATATAAAAAAAGTTTTTTTCATCGGTTTTGGACGATTTATATTCTTCCTAAAAAAAAAAAATCGCAATCTGCGTTTATTGATTGGTTTGTGCAAAAGTTGCCGCGTTTACGAATGATGAGAATTAATTTCTGGGGTTTTTATTTTTCTTATTTTTTACTAGTAATGGCGGCGATCTGCGATTTTTTAGTGGTACTGCGATATTGCGGTGGACATGTCGGACCATTTTGACACTTTTTTAGAACCATTGGCATTTATACAGCGATCAGTGATATGAAAATGCACTGATTACTGTGTAAATGTCATTGGTAGTGAAGGGGTTAACCTGGAGGGGGCGCTCTAAGGGTTAACTGTGTTCCCTCACTGTGTTCTAACTGTATGGGGGCTGGGCTGGCAGGGGGAGGGGAGTGATCACAGCTTCCATATACAGGAAGCCTGTGATCACAGCCCTTCCCCCTCTGTCAGAACGGAGATCCGTGTTTACATACAAGGACCTCCATTCTCTCACTGCGGGGGGCCATCGCGGGTAGCCAGCGGTGATCGAGTCCTCCTTACCCACTCCCTGGCCCCCCCGAACACAATGAGCACGTGGGCGCGTTTACAATACTAGTTATCGCGGTTTGTGATAACGAGCCACTTTGCCGCCGTCAATCCACGACGGGCGGTCGGCAAGTGGTTAATTTTCACAAAGTCTGCTGTCTCAGTTTTTATGATGACAATTTGCATATACTCCAGAATGTAATGAAGAGTGATCAGATGAATTGCAATTAATTGCAAAGTCCCTCTTTGCCATGAAAATTAACTTAATCCTATAAAAAACATTTCCACTGCATTTGTGAAGAAGTCTTCAGGGCGCCCGAAGAAAGTCCAGCAAGCATTGGGACCATCTCCTACAGTTGATTCAGCTGTGGTATTGGGGCACCACCAGTGCAGAGCTTGCTCAGGAATGGCAGCAGGCAGGTGTGAGTACATCGGCACACACAGTGAGGCAAAGACTTTTGGAGGGTGGCCTGGTGTCAAGAAGGGTAGCAAAGAAGCCACTTCTCTCCAGGAAGAACATCAGGGACAGACTGATATTCTGCAAAATGTACTGCTGAGGACTGGGGTAAAGTAATTTTCTCTGATGAATCCCCTTTCCAATTGTTTGGAGCATCCAGAAAAAACTTGAGAGAAAAGATGAGCGCTATCATCAGTCCTGTGTCATGCCAACAGTAAAACATTCTGAAGCTATTCACATGTGGGGTTGCTTCTCAGCCAAGGGAGAGGGGGGCTCACTCACAATTTTGCCTAAGAACACAGCCATGAATAAAGAATGGTACAAAAACATCCTCTGAGAGCAACTTCTCCCAACCATCCAAGAATAGTTTGGTGAGGAACAACGCCTTTTACAGCATGATGGAGCACCTTGTCATAGGGAAAAAGTGATAACTAAGTGGCTTTGGAAACAAAACATCAACATTTTGGGCTGAATGGGCTGAAAAACTGACAGGTGGACCTGATCGGAATGCCTGTGTGAAAGGAGCCTAACAGTGCTGCATTTGAACTCTTAGGTAATAGCAAGCAAGTTTGGAGTGACACATCTAAGCCAGCCCCCTGTTGCCCCCCCCCCCCCCATTGATGGGCACTGGTGGGGCTGCAATGAGGGGCACTGATAAAGCTGCATTGGTGTGCACTGATCAGGCTGCATTGATGGACACTGGTGAGGCTGCCTTGATGGGCACTGGTGAGGCTGTATTGATGGGCACTAATCAGGCTGCATTGATGGGCACTGGTGAGGCTGCATTGCTGGCACTGATAAAGCTGCATTGATGTGCACTGATGAGGCTGCATTGATGGGCACTAATCGGGCTGCATTGATGGGTACTGGTGAGGCTGCATTGATAGGCACTGATAAAGCTGCATTCATGGGTACTGATGAGGCTGCATTGATGGGCACTAATCAGGCTGCATTGATGGGTACTGGTGAGGCTGCATTGATGGGCACTGGTGAGGCTTCATTGATGGGCACTGGTGAGGTGCATTTGATGGGCACTGGTGAGGCTGAGCTGATGGGCACTGATCAGGCTGCATAGATGGGCACTGGCAAGGCTGCATTGATGGGCAGTGGTGAGGCTGAGCTGATGGGCACTGATCAGGCTGCATTGATGGGCACTAATCAGGCTGCATTGATGGGCACTGGTGAGGCTGCATTGATGGGCTCTGGTGAGGCTTCATTTGATGGAGGCTGCATTTGATGGACACTGGTGAGGCTGCATTTGATAGGCACTGGTGAGGTTGAGCTAATGGGCACTGATCAGGCTGCATAGATGGGCACTGGTGAGGCTGCATTGATGGGCACTGGTGAGGCTGCATAGATGAGCAATGGTGAGGCTGCACTGAGGCGGCTGCATTGATCGGCCCTGTGAGGTGCATTACTGTAGATTAGGGCACACTAGTGTTGCCCTCTGAAGAGCGAACCACAGTGGATCACTTTTCAGAGGGTGCTTGACAGGTGGCAAGGAAG
Source organism: Glandirana rugosa (assembly GCA_018402905.1). Classification (NCBI taxonomy): domain Eukaryota; kingdom Metazoa; phylum Chordata; class Amphibia; order Anura; family Ranidae; genus Glandirana; species Glandirana rugosa. The sequence goes on from BLSH010003946.1 coordinate 703,207, forward strand.
CATTATATTGCCTCGTAGTCATATAATTTAATCCCTAAAAACCTGAACCACCTCCCTTCAACTGCGTTCATTTTCAGGGGGGGGGGGGGCATTTATAGGTTCTGCGCCTGATATAGGATATGGGTCCTGATAATATAAACGCCACCGTATAGTGTATCTCACCGACCGCTCGCTAGAGACGGAATGTCACTTCCAGTTGGGCTTGATGTATAATTTTTTTTCCAGGTCTGACTGTACTATATCTGCTATGTACTCAGCTAAACAATTTTGGGGGTGTTTGTATTATCCTGGCATTTTAGGGCCTTGAGGAAATATCAGTTTTTGTCTTTTTTGTTCATTTTTAGTAGAGTTGAGCGAACCCGGACTGTAAAGTTCGGGTCCGTACCGAACTTTGGGGTGTCCGGGACCCGGACCCGAACCCGGACTTTTCAAAAAAAAGTCCGAGTCCGGGTTCGGGTCCGGGGTTGTGGTAATTTTACCAAAAGTTCTGAAAATTGCTGTTAAAAAGTCCAGGAAAGTCCTAGAGGTGTGCAAAAGGAAGGAAAATGGGGGTAAGGGTGGGACAAGTGCCCTACAAAGAAATGGGGACAGGGAAATAACTAAAAGCATTTTTAAAAAAATAAAAACATAAAAAAAGCAAAAATGGAGGTGGATGTGGACCATCTTCAAACTGGGTCTGAAAAGTATTAATTAACGGTAGAACCCATATCACTGTTCTGGAAACATCTGGAAACTGTGTGTGTCAGTTTAAATAAAACCGGTACTAACTGAACTACTGTACTGCAAACATCTGGAAAGTCTGTGTGTCACTTTAAATGAAACCGGGAATAACTGAACTACTGTTCTGCAAACATCTGGAAAGTCTGTGTGTCACTTTAAATGAAACCGGGAATAACTGAACTACTGTTCTGCAAACATCTGGAAAGTCTGTGTAACTGTTAGAAGATGGTGCGGAGGGGTAATAGCATTTTGGTTGTTGTTTCCTCTAATTCTTAGAGGAACAGCTCTATTTAAACTTCCTGCTTCCTGTAAGCAGATGCTGCCTGATCTACAGCGTGTGCCCTGTTTTCCTGAGTGTTCTGCTACCCGTTATCTGATTCCTGTGACCCGGCCTGCCTGACCTTGCCTGAACTCTGCCTGTACCGACCCCTGGCTTGCTTACGACCATCCGACCGCCTCATCCTTCTGTACCTCTGCTGCCTGCCCGTTGCCGACCCTGCTTGTCCCTGACTCTGCTACTGTGCCTGCGACCATCCAGTCCCAACAAGTATCCTGCTCTAAACATCAGCACCCTTCGTCCGTCGTCTCCATGTCTTCCTACTCCGCCAGCCTACCAGCATTCGTTCGGTCCCCAGCCATGTCCGTCTCAAGTCCGTTCCAGTCCGTCCGGCCCAGTGTCCTTAGTCTATTGCCCATCGTCTTGTGAGTCCTTTTGTCCCGTGTGCGACATCTAGTCCGTCGTAGACGAATGTCCTTCGTCCTTCAAATTTATCTCGACAAGGAGATTCTTAATCTCCTTTGTTGTTGGTTTTACGATAATGGGGAGGCGTGGTAGAAGATTGTCAATGTGTCTGAAAGGTCTACAAACGTCTTGTCATCAAGTCAATA
>BLSH010003946.1:709510-725515 GCA_018402905.1 Glandirana rugosa
TTTTTGACACAGTTTGAAGATGATTTTAGAACAGTTATATGGCTTCTACTGTTAATTAATACTTTTCAGACCCAGTTTGAAGATGGTCCACATCCACCTCCATTTTTGATTTTTTTATGTTTTTATTTTTTTAAAAATGCTTTTAGTTATTTCCCTGTCCCCATTTCTTTGTAGGGCACTTGTCCCACCCTTACCCCCATTTCCTTCCTTTTGCAGACCTCTAGGACTTTCCAGGGCTTTCTTACAGTCATTTTTGTGCCTAAAAGTTCGGGTCCCCATTGATTTCAATGGGGTTCGGGGTCCGGGACAAAGTTCGGGTTCTGTCCGGACCCGAACCCAGACTTTGTCCCGAAGTTCGGCCGAACCAGCAGAACCCGGACTTCTAGAAGTTCGCTCAACTCTAATTTTTAGGCTTTTTTACTTTATAAATGAAAAAAAAAATAATGGTTGAAAGTACCAGCAAAAGTAAACTGTACCTGTCTTAATATAATTATATAAAACTATTTTGGATACAGTGTTGCATGGCAGAGTAATTGTCAGTCAAAATGATGTCTATAGAATGTGTATGTACAGTAAGTGTGCAGAATGTCACTTGCAAGTGACGGGCAAATGGTTGTCAAGTAAAAACAGATATTAACTGCCTGTTTTTACCACCCCTCAGCTGCGTATGTGAACTTCGATTCTTACTTCGTTACCTTTTTACTTTGACTGTAGATCATTTTAGACATGTGCAATTGTTTTCTAGTCCAAATATAAATTTTGGATGCATTTTTGGTTATTCAGAGATTCGGATGTATCAGAATCGGATCTGGGGGCCCCCTTGTTAAAGAGGGCTTCCAGATTCGGATAAGCCCCCTACTTGCAGACCCCCACAACCCTGGACCCCCATCAACAAGGGGAGAAGGTGCTTTGGGGGGGTTGTTATGGATGCGGTGGCCGCCTTCCTAGCCCGGTCCTTAACAACCAGCTATTCTTCACATAGAATTTGAAATAGTCAATCATTTTTCAACCGTTCAAATTCGAATAGTTCCAAAAAGTTGGAATTTGTTAGAAAATGAACAAACAAAATGAAATTTAATGAAACTAAACTAATCAAATTCTAAAAAACAAAAATTGGTAACACAACAAATTTCTCTGGAACAAAACAAATTTTTCTATTCTGCACGTCTAGATCATTTGGGTAAACTATGAAAAACATGGTTCACTATGGGAACCTTCCATTACTCTGTAGTAACTTATCACTCTAATTGCTCAATGCTCTGCCAACATGACAAAAAATGTATTTAGGGCTAGCTGCTGTGGGGCCAATACGTTGCCCAATGGGGCCCCAGATAATTCCTGCTCAGATCTAACCATCCAGCACATAAGATTATCTATACATACGGCACTCGGGAAGCATGCACTTCTCCACTTGTTTCAGTTCCTCATTACAGTCCCCAAGTTCAGCCGGTGACTTCAACATCCGCTGTCGTGTACGGGTTCCCTTGCCACAGGTTACGCTACAGTCACTCCATTCTGACCATGGCGAGAGGACACATGGGATTGTATCTGAGTATTAGAGACAAAACAATTATCAGGACAGTAATGTGGGAAGGGATTTATCCTCTATGTGCATTATGCATGCAAGTCTGTCGAATTGCTAATTCATTTTGCAAAATTAACTACTTCTTTACTGCATCAATCCCATTGTATATGATAGTTGGCAGTACCCCATGTTAGCCAGCTGCAATCCCAGAGTGGCTCCAGTTTCAAGCTTGCTATGGAGACAAGCCCTCAACTCCAATTAATCCAACTCCTACTCTAAAGGTGCTCTAGGTTATTAGCTTTGTTGTGCTTCATCCAACAGGTTCTATTTAATAGCTTTCTTCCCAGCAGGATAAACATGTTGGCTTTCCTCCATCAACACTCTAGCCATTGGAAGTGAAGAAAACACTCAATACTTTTGAATTTGAAGGAATGTGTGATTGGCTATGTCAGCTCCATCTGGAATGACTAGAAGCTTACACAAGGTTGTCTTTAGTAAGAAGAGAAGCTAGGGAGTAAAGGAGATATAAGTATGTGGGTAAAATTGGGGGGTGTTAAAGTAAACGTGTTGCTTTGTCCTCACTTAGAGGCCAAAAAACATTCAATACTCTTTTGTTAGTCTATAGAAAACAATGAAAAGTCTACTGTTGCTTGGAAGTCTGTAAAAAGAATAGAACATATACATACGGCACTCAGGCATCATACACTTCTCCACCTCCGAGGTCTCGGCCTTGCACATGGACCCATCCGCTGGTGTCATCTTAATCATCCTGTGTCGCTTCTTCATCCCCATCCCACAGGTGGCGCTGCATTCCTCCCATTCACCCCATTCTGTTACTATACAGCTGCTTGGCTCTGTAAAAACAATAGTAATAAAGCATTGTTAGATTTTTTAACCATAATTCATCCTGTTCTTGTTTCACGTTCCTCTTTCTTTGTCCCTTGCAGAGTGCTTGTAGCATCAAAAATATAAAAGCAGCCAGATTAACCAGGCTTTACATAATGCTTCCAGGGCTGTTGAACCTTTTCATATAATTCAGTTTTTCAACCTGCTTCTCATGGTACAGTATGTATGGGCAAGCTATGATGAGCTTAAAGAGGAGCTCCAGCCGACCGCCCCATTTTTTTTTTTTTTGCTACGCTCACCTGACGGTGGTATCTGCACATTTCAGATACTCACCCATCCAGTGGATCCAGCATTGACCTGCTGAGATCATCTCATGCCCGGCCACAGCTCCACCCCATGCCGCCATGTTTTCTCTGACGTCATCAAGAGGCGTGTGGCTCTTCTGGGTTCAGCGGGTGAACCTCTCGATGATGTACCAATAGGCCCGCCCCCTCCTCCTGTTCATGGATAAAAGGCTGTGCACTGGGAGGCACAGCGGGCATTGTGCACGTCATTCGCCTAAGGCAAGTAACGTGCATTGTGAGGCAGGGGGGACTTTACATAAAAAAAAAAAAGATGTAAACAAAAGAAAAAGAAGTGAAATGAATAATATAGCAAAGAAATAAAATACAAACATTTAATTAGGTGTACATAATAAAAAGTACTGAGAAGTACTAAATTGAGATTAAAAATAGCACACATAATATATGCAATCCATATACAAAAAGATGTTTTGGGTGGAGTATCATGTAGGCTGCAACAGTCATAGGTATGTGTTGTTGTCCAACATGTTTCGCCTTATCAGGCTTCCTCAGGGACTATGACACACAGATCTAATAGAAAAATAATTAGATATGGTATATGTACAAGTAATTAGGACCGAAATATGTTACAAAAAGTACATATAGCAAATTTTTTTTAAAACACACTAGAGACATGCACATCACCTCTACCAATCCAGATCTCTGCCCGGACCCCAAACATCAGACAGCTCGCCCCTGGCCGCACGTCACTTTTACTTTTAGACACGCAAGTCAAAAAATGGTACAGCGACTACATTCTAGCCGCTAGCTCTCCATTCTTCAAAAAGAGGGAGGGCGATCTTCGTGAATGTATAGAAAAGTACACTTTGGAACTTATAAACAAAAAAGAAACCAAATTTCAAAGGACAAATTAGCACATAAGAATGGCTATGCTTACAAATGGGCTAATACTAGTCAAAAACCTACCAGACATCAAGACACTTCACCTTTGAAACAAACGAAAGTGACATCTAATTTATCTCCTGTCTCTTCTCCCTCCTCTAGTTTGTCTACTGTATATCCAGATTTTTCAGATAAAAGACTCCCGAAAAGACGGAAAGGGGACTCGGATGCACGCTCCTCCAGCTCTGCTCGCTGCACTCGTGCACCTGCACCTAAACAGCCACCTTCAAATTCTCACTCACAAGTTCACGTTTCATCACTATTTCCTATTTTGACTCCAACCACTGTTTCTATCACGGAGCCTATGAGCTCCACCACATCGGCTTTGGTTTCTCCTTCTTTATCCACGTCATCTACCGTTTCTACTTGCACATCTGTGTCTGCCTCACCACTTAATGTGAGTGAACCTATATTAACGACCATAGAATCAGAAGCTACGTCTACTGTACACAAAGACCCGAAAGTGGCACCTATTTTTTTAGTCAAACAATTGGATGGGACTCCACATCCCATCCCTTCTATGGCACTTCCACCAAACTCAGTAACAAAATAGCACCCACTGATTCCCACATTTAAAATTTAGAAATTGTAAATTTGTCTTCTTACTCCTTATCTCCGAGTGAGATGAAGGTCCTCATATTGGGACTTTCTTTTTGTCCAGATCAGAATTCTGATAAGTTCTCTTTAATCAAGGATGTACAATTATTCGCTCGCAGACTATTGTTCAAAGTAATGTATAGTGGTAAATCTCAAGACCATGCTCAAGATAGTTCAGCACCTATTACTTCCAATCAGGAGCTGCCCAGTAGTACCCCTGAGTCTCAGGCGCTTCAGGATTTGATGTATCTCTGGGAGGAGGCGAATGCAGCCCAACACGCCGGGGAGACACCACAGATTTCTAGGGGTGGCATTTCGGTGAGGGGGGTCTCCTTCCCTGCCCCCAGCTCCTACAAACCTAAATCTCAAGCTTTTCCGCAACTACAATCCAATCCAAATATCTGGGCATTTGTCCAGCAAACCTGTATGGAAATTGATAAACTTACCTTCAATGACCCACATCAATCTAATTTGTCCCAAACTCACAAAGATGCTATTGTGTCACTCCAACAAAATCAAGAAATTGTTATTAAACCAGCAGACAAGGGGGGTAACCTGGTGGTTATGGACCTTGGACAGTATATCTCAATGTGTAATGCTTTGCTAGCCAACAGAGATTGGTACAGACCTATCACCAAAACTGTTGTTGACAACTTTATTATGTCCTATCGTAATCTGATCTTTGGAGCGTACCATAGGGGCACATTGATAAAAGTACATGGCAATTTCTGGACACTAAGGATCCTGTTATCCCTATTTTTTATGCACTGCCCAAGGTACATAAATCACTCACATCCCCCCCCGGGAAGACCTATAATTTCTGGGTGTGGGAGTGTAGCTGAGAATGCTAGTCAATTAGTTGACACATACCTTCAACCACATGTGACCTCTTTGTCCTCTCATGTTAAGGACACAATTGATTTGTTGCGAATTATTGAGGGACTGCATGTCCCCAAAGATACCTGGTTAGTTGCTATTGACATCGAAAGCTTATACAATTCCATTCCCCACTCTAAAGGTGTAGAAGTTATTACTAAATGTCGGATAGGGGTTCACATTCAACTCTGTATAACAATTTTGTTATTAGCCTCTTAAATTATATTCTTACTTCTAACTGTTTTATGTTTGGTTCCTCCCACTACCTCCAGGTGCAGGGTGTGGCAATGGGCACATGGTGTGCCCCTGCATATGCTAACCTGTACCTGGGGGGGGGGTGGGAGAAAGATCTATTTTCAGATGAACTTATTTCATACCTGCGTGACCATATTATATCTTGGCACAGGTATATAGATGATGTTTTATTTTTTTGACAGGTACTAGAGAGGACCTCTCTCTATTCATGGACTATATTTCCAATAATGTATACAATCTCAAGTTCACCATGAACTGCAGTCAACAAAAAATCACCTTTTTGGATATTGAGATTTATATTGCTCCACATGGTGTCTTGGGCTCTACATTACATAGAAAACCCACAGCTGGAAACACCATCCTTTGCGCAGATAGCTTCCACCCTAAACCTCTTATCAACAGTATACCCTATAGCCAATATTTAAGGCTTAGGCACAACTGTTCGTTTGACAATGACTATCAAAATGCAGCTAAGGAATTATTTTCCAGGCTACGTGCACGTGGCTATAGTCGTTCATGCCTCAAAGGGCATTTAAGAAAACCAAACAGCAGAATAGACAGTCTTTCATTTTTTTCCCACAAACCAAAAACAAGTCCACAGTCAGTTAGGCTAATTACTCAATATTCTAATCAGCACAAACAATTTAAGACTATTTTGGAGAAATTTTGTTGGCTGATTTAGCACGTCATTGCTTGTCATTTACAGCCTTATCCGCAGATCACTTTCAAACGTGCTCGGTCTCTACGAGACCGTCTAGTTAGAAGCCACCTTAATGCCCCGGATGCCGTACAATCGGACATAGGGGGCACTTTTGTCTGTGGCGGATGTCAATATTGTCCCTTCATTATAAGTTCTAACCAAATCCAACTGCCTAATGGTCAGACATGTAAAATTGGTTTTCGAGTAACATGCCAGACAGCTGGTGTTGTTGTTTACTTAGCCCTTTGCCATTGTGGGGCATTTTATGTGGGTAAAACTAAGCGGCCTTTTGTCAAACATATTAAGGATCATATGCTACCTATTACCAAAAAACAAACTACCACAGCATAGAACCTACATGTAGCTAAGTGTCATAATTTTGACCCCAATGTTATTAGGTTTGCAGCCTTGAATCATGTACCCCTTGGTCCCCGTGGGGGAAGCGCTGACAAAGCGCTCCTCCAGATGGAGGCACGATGGATACATGCCTTGAGAGCCACCAAATACCCAGGGCTAAATGAAAGTTTGAGTTTCTCGTCCTTTCTCTAATCTTTGGATTCGATAATGGGTGCCATGGTGGGTCTGTTTAAACCCAAAGAAATTTAAATCAAGAGAATTGTCCTGTTAGGTTTTTGTGGCCCTATAACACCCATCAATTATTTTCCTGGGTATTCCCCCTTGTCATGATTGATTAATAGTTACCAAGACCTTCTATAGTAGATTGGCCAATTAAATTTATAAACAATATTTATATTCATTCTTATGTATTTATGTGTTTGTGCTATAATAATTTGCATCGTTACCACATTTATTTGTTTCCATTTTGTCTATTTAATCACAATATTTCGCTCTATTCTATATTTTGGTACTGTTTTTTGAATAGCTTATGATTATATATTGATTATGTATGAATTTGCATCCCTATTCAGGTTTGTGTTGAATGTCATTACTGATTTAACATGATTTATAACAATAGCCCAGTATATGTATCTCTTATGCTTTCTATATTTTTAGGACAATGCACATCCTTTGCCGTCTGATTGTGCCTGGACTCTGGCGCTGGGTCAGCTTGCCCTCTGTCTGTGACTTCTGGGCAGCTGGGGGCACTTGTGCATCTGCACGGATGGGTGATGCAGCGGCCAGGCGGCGCCCCTGGTGTCCCTGACTGCATGTCAGATGGCCGCCTCCATTTGGTGTCCCTGCCCTGTGGGCTGTGTGCGTCACGTACGCTTCGGCTTAGACCACCTTGCATGTGGTGCGCACAACGCATCATGGGGCTTGTGGTCTCCGACATGCGGCGGCCTGGGGCGCATGTGCGGGGGCATTGGCCAATCCGAGCACGCGCCAGCGACGTCACACGCGGCGCGCACGAATTGCCCATAAATGCTGACAGCCACTGACAAACCGTCCCAGCTCGTGGACGGTTTGTGTACACACTGTGCTTCCAAGGTATGTGTCACTTATAGTATTTATCTACGGCATGTTGAACAAGTTACTTTTTTGTTCTCTATATATGAGATTGAAAAAATTCTCCCTAAGAGGGCTGCTTTCCTTTTTCTTATTTTTGCCGATATTCCCTTGACCCCATTATGTTCATATGCTTTTTGCCCTGACACATCCCTAGACCAGCATGTCCTGGGTTTCACTCCCGAAACCTGCTGGCATAGATGTTAGCCATATATGCTGGGTAAGTCTGTTCTTACCTTCTGATTTTCGTTTTTTAGTTTCCATTATTCATCCTGCCTGGTCATTTGTAAGTGCAACCATCATTTCTCTTATCCCTCCCCCCCCTCCTTTTTTTCCTTTTTTTTTCCCCTTTTTTGTCATTTATACACACTTTTTAGTTAATTTTCATATTGGCTATTTCTTTTGATACTAGTCGGTGCTCCATATGGCAATCTGTGGATGTGCAGTGTCCCCCCTCCCGGTGTGACGTGCGGCCAGGGGCGAGCTGTCTGATGTTTGGGGTCCGGGCAGAGATCTGGATTGGTAGAGGTGATGTGCATGTCTCTAGTGTGTTTTAAAACATTTTTGCTATATGTACTTTTTGTAACATATTTCGGTCCTAATTACTTGTACATATACCATATCTAATTATTTTTCTATTAGATCTGTAACATTTTGGTGTGTCATAGTCCCTGAAGAAGCCTGATAAGCGAAACATGTTGGACATCAACACATACCTATGACCGTTGCAGCCTACATGATACTCCACCCAAAACATCTTTTTGTATATGGATTGCATATATTACGTGTGCTATTTTAAATCTCAATTTAGCACTTCTCAGTACTTTTTATTATATACACCTAATACAATGATTGTATTTTATTTCTTTGCTATATTATTCATTTAATTTATATCTGCACCACTATAGTCCCGCCCAATTCCCATTCCCTTCCTCCATCCCTATTTCCCCTTCCTCATTCCCTTTTCCCATCCCATTTGATCCCCATTTACACATTACTATAGGGATGAGGTGCCAAATTCAAGTGCCGCCATGCTATCCTCAGAAAAGAAAAAGAAATGACTCACTATTATTGCAGAGGAAGGGAGGAGGGGTGGAGAAAGTGGGATAGTCCTTAGGAGGGTGAAGGTCTGCTTTAAAGTGAACCAGGGTAGACATTCCAGTATTTACATATTATTAACCAAAAGTAAATGAGCTTTAAGACAAACCTACATTGACTTCTATATCAGTAGGCACTGTGCAGCAATTCACCGACAAATTTTACAGCAGAAGCAATCACGTCCTCCAGGTTGCTATCTCTCAGCCAACCTGCTTTCAGAGTTACCATCTTAGCATTAGAGACTAGGGCAGTGGTTCTCAAATCCTGTCCTCAGGACCCACTAACAGGCCAGGTTTTTGCAAGATAACTGAAATATATCACAGGTGATATAATTTGCTGCTCAGTGGTTGCAGTATTCTAGTCGCATCTCCCCAAGGTAATACTTAGAATCTGGCCTGTTAGTGGGTCAAGAGTTGGAGGACAAGAGTTGAGAACCACTGGACTAGGGGGTGATAGGTCATTGCTGAAAAGGAGAGCAGGGTGAGCTGAGCTGGGGAGAGAATGACTTGAATGACTGTATTGTGCTTCTGCTGTAAGTTTTGAGGATTCATTTATCCACAGTGCCAGGTGCTAAAATGGTCAGTGAGGGCACATGTCCATACCCTGGCCACAGGTCCACTTTAAAGAGAGGACATTGCTTTCACCAGTGAACACATTAGACTTATCTTTCACAGGCGCAGGCACTGGACCATTAACAGGATGAACATAAAGGCTTTTATACAACATCTAAGATCATATCATGTCAAATTATTCTTGCATGACTTCATCTTTAACAATAGCATGCGATCTCACAGTTTGTTTTCTATCATTAAATGTTGTGTATGCCAGCATGTAAGAAGAGTCACATCAATGGTGTAACATACTACAACCCTTGTGTATCACCTGAAGCCAGTCACTTCACTGGATATAAGTAAGGGTTTACAACCGGTTTAAGAGTTTTCATATATTATTTAATTTAAATACTCCCAATGTGCTCTACAATTACACTTTAGATTTTGTGGTGGAGTGTTCTCAGTTCTATTCAATGAATGACGCCTGAACAAACATCCTGAGACTGATATATTTGTCTACTAGATCTACTTCCAATCACCGGATAATGCCTTCTTCTCACTTTGCTTATATCTCCCCTCCATAATGTCCTTCCTTATTCTAATCGAACTATTTATATCTTTATGTAGCCAATGGCCCCCTTTGGGGTGGTTGGTAGTTGTGGTTCACCTGTCTCTCTGCTCTCAATCACACACTTTTCCTTTCATCCGAAGTCACTGAACAGGCTGGTATTTTGTTTTTGTTGTTTCATTGAGGGGTTAAACTTGCATAGTGTAGGGACAACTGTGGGATGCTCAAAGATCAGGAAACAGGACCATATAATATACACACAGTGTATATACACTCTTTCCTCCAGCAGTGAGGCTTGCTGACCGTTACACTCCTTCACTTCTCTCCTGCACAACACTTGCTTCCTCACTGTTAGGCCTGAAGGGAAATTTATCAAGCCTCCATTACATCTTCCTCCACCTAGCACGAGGTGAGGCCTGCACTTCCTTGTCAGCAGGACCTCCAGACCGCCCATCACAGGCAAGGGCTACGGGCCCTCGATTGTAAGGCCACGGACCCTCTGAGGGTAGCTAAGTACAATCGTGCTAGCCGGGTATTGATGGACTACTGCTCCCAGCTAGGGTTGCCACCTTTTCTTCAAGCCAAACCTGAACACTTTAGCAGCCTGTGACACCTTTGGGTGCCCCAAGGAGAGTAGTAACCTGGTGCGCATAGCGTGCCGTAGCACACAGTAATTGTGGTCAATTTGCTATTGCTGACATCACCCTGAATCCCAGTGATGCCAAACCTACCCCCAGACAGCCGCCCACAGCTCTCGGACGGCAACAGATTTGTGTGTAACTATCTTGGTTACTTGAGGAGCCACAGCCTGGTCTGAATGTGTCCGGGTTTCAGTCTGCCTGAAACCCGGACACATGATTCAAAACCCGAACTGTCCGGGTGAATCCTGGACAGGTGGCAACCCTACTCCCAGCCCATCCTCTTCCAGGCCACTCCGGCCTACCTCACTGTCCAGTGACACCGCTCCCCTGACTGGCTCCTTCACCTTCCATAGACCATCCGCTGTCTCCTCCCAGCCTGTTCCACTCCTCTTCTCCAGCTCCCGGGGTCTGCCACTCACCTCACCGGTGGATCCTTTAACCGGTTAACGACCAGCTCACGTACATTAACTGCTGCAGAGTGGCAGCGTAATGCGAATCTCTGTCTATAAACGGCGATTCGCGCAGGCGCTGCTAGGGAGACGAGCACACACAGCTGGCGGATCGCTCTTGGACTCGATGTCCGCCAGCGACCCACGATCGTTTACTACCCAGTAAGAACGGGGAACTGCCGATGTAAACATGGCGGTTCCCCGTTCTGACAGACGGCATGACAGAGATCTACTGGTCCATGTATCAAGATCAGTGAGATCTGTTATGCCCCTGCCAGCCCAGCCCCCACACAGTTAGAACACAGTTAACTCCTTGATTGCACCCTGCAGGTTAACCCCTTCCCTGCCAGTGACATTTATACAGTAAGCAGTGTTTTTTTTTAGATCTGATCGTTGTATAAATGTCAATGGTTCCAAAAAAGTGTCAAAAATGTCCGCCGCAATATCGCAGCCCTGATAAAAATCACTGATCGCCGCCATTACTAGTAAAACAAAAAAGTAAAAGCACCATAAATTAATTCTCATGGTTTGTAAACGTGGCAAATTTTGCGCAAACCAATCAGTATACGCCAATTGCGCTTTTTTTTTACCACAAATATGAGGAAGTATATATATCGGCCAAAACTGATGAATAAATTATTTTTTTTATATATTTTTTTTGGATATGTATTATAGCAAAAAGTAAAAAAAAAATTTTTTTGTCGCTCTTTTTTTGTTTATAGCGGTGATCAGAAGTGACGCAGAGGTGGTCAAATACCACCGAAAGCTCTATTTGTGGGGAAAAAAGGACGCCAATTTCATTTGGGTACAACGTCGCATGACCACGCAATTGTCAGTTAAAGTGACACAGTGCCGAATCCCAAAAAGTGCTCTGGTACTAAAGTGGGAAATCCCTCCTAGGCTGAAGTGGTTAAAGAGCCTTTCCTGTAGCCTCTCTGTTGCTCTCTTGCTCCCTTGTGCTACTCCAGGGTCTCTCCATTCCTGGCTGCACCCGAGCCATCAGGCCTCAAGGTCACCCCCCCCAGACTGGGGGCTCCCTCCTGGGTGAGGCCTCAGCAACCTCTGCTACATCTCCACTCTTCCACCTGACACTCTCCTCCCCCATCTGGGCAGATCACAGTATTTAAGGAGGCCTGCCCCCTGCTAATCCAGGATGTGGATTGGTCAGGGCTCCTTAACATATTTCAGAAAGTGACACCTCCTCATCCATCCCCTTTTCCAGAGCCTTCTAGAAAGAAAGGGGAGGAGTATCCAAGGGGAGTTCCTTCCTGTAATCTCCAGTTCTTCCTGGGCCACTCCCCTGCCCAGATCAAAACATTCAGGCCTGCACTTATTGTCAGGCCTGACTAAATTTGCCTCTCATAGCAAAAATCCACTACAAAAAGCACCTATTACTACGGGGGCACTACTTTTATATTTTTCTATTATTTCTTTTTCTACCATTGTCCATTTTTTCTTATTCATTTCCTACTGTCTTTTTCTTGATTATATTCTTCCTTTTAAAAATGTATACCACCAGCCCCCATCAAGTGCACGCAGTAATTTAATGATAAAAATATTAGTGCAAAGTACTGCTCTATGCTCCCAACATGTTTTGCCACATTTTGTGGCTTCTTGGGGTTGCTCCTTGAAACGGGACTGCATGTTATCATCGGGTGGAAACTATTACAAGTACAAGCTGAATGTATGAGCACCACAACACAACCACACAGCCCAAGTTCAGCCTAGTATTTAAAAGGGCACACCATCCTATTGTTAACCTGTTGGATTGCCCATGTGAATGGGGGAAAAACTGTAATCTGAAGATGAAGAAAACTGTATGTTAAGCCATTTTATTCAGTAAAAGAAGTTGCTGGTTAAGTGAACTATGTGATCTGGTTTACTGTGAACAGAGAAAGGAAGTGTGCTCTTCAGCAAATGAGAGATGGGAATGAAGTGTAAACCTTCATGTTGACTTTATGTGTAATGGAGAGTAACAAGTAAAAGGAAGGAGGAGCAGCCAAGGAGGCGGTGGTGACCAGTGATGGTGGTTCTGTTGGACTGGAGGCTGTATGGTCTAGCCTTCTAATGGCAAGGTCCCTGTATGAGGGCCCGCTGTGTAGCAGAACCCTCCTAGAGACTAGGACTGGATCACTGGTGTGCAAGGCCTTGTTAAATATACAGCAGCTTTCCTACATATCTTGGGGCTGAAGCACATAAAGTGTAATGTGTGCAAAAGAACTGGTTTTGGGAAAATCAGTGTTCACTGCTATTGGGACAGGTGTCACTAGCAGAGAACATTATCCTTCTGGTGTGGTGGTTTGGCCTCTGCTCATGAGGGGTCTTATCTCACACATCAAAGCAATAACATCACGCTAACACTTAAAAAAATAATAATTAAACTGACCGCATGTGGTTCCCCCATGCTGGAAACATGCTATGCACTTTAACCCCTGAAGGGGCCATGAAATGCAGCGAAACATGTTGGGGGCACAGAGCAATGCTTTACACTAATAATAGGTGTAATCTATAAATGGTATGTTTTAAGATAAGATAAGATAAGATAAACCTTTATTCGTCCCACAGTGGGGAAATTTCTTTGTTACAGCAGCATGAAAAAATAAAAACTAAATGCTAAATGCAAATATATAGACAATAGACATACTATAGTATACAAGTATATACACAACACAATGTATAAATACAAATGAGGAAAAAGTAAGTATTGCAGGTAGTATTGCACACAGGTGGTATTGCACGTATTGCAGGTAATATTGCAGGTATTGCAGGTGAATATTGCACACAGGTAGTATTTTACACAATAAAACAGTAATAACAGTGTGTATTATGGTTAATGGTTCACTGGGAGCAGCTTTGATTGTAAAGTCTAATAGCAGCAGGGAGAAAAGACCTTCTATAACGGTGGATTAGATGCTTGGGAATTTGATGCACATCATATTTGAAACTTCTTTTGGTACTAAATTCCCACAGTGAGATGGCTCAATATTATAGCATTAAAGGCCGCATTTGTAAGATAAAAATGTTAAAGGCCCGCCCTAGATACTGTTGCTAAAAGTGTGACATAGTCAGGTTGAAAAAAGACACAAGTCCATCTAGTTCAACCAATGAACCAATGCAATAATCAAGCATGAAGAAAACGCGTATAAAGCCTAGAGCCAGACAATTGTTTTTCCTTTGAGCTTTGGACAGGACAGAGCGTTGAAGAGTTTTTTACAGTTGGCTCATAGGTTTACATACCCTGACAGAATTTATGATTTCTTAGCCATTTTTCAGAGAATATGAATAATAACACAAAAACTTTAACTTATTTTTAGTGTTTGGCTGAAGCCATTTATTATCAATCAACTGTGTTTACTCTTTTTAAATAATAATGACAACAGAAACTACCCAAATGACCCTGATCAAAAGTTTACATACCCTGGTGATTTTGGCCTGATAACATGCACACAAGTTGACACAAAGGGGTTTGAATGGCTATTAAAGGTAACCATCCTCACCTGTGATCTGTTTGCTTGTAATTAGTGTGTGTGTATAAAAGGTCAATGAGTTTCTGGACTCCTGACAGACCCTTGCATCTTTCATCCAGTGCTGCACTGAAGTTTCTGGATTCTGATTCATGGGGAAAGCAAAAGAATTGTCAAAGGATCTGCGTGAAAAGGTAGTTGAGCTGTATTCAAACAGGAAAGTAATATAAAAAGATATCCAAAGAATTGAGAGTATCAATCAGCAGTGTTCCAACTCTAATCAAGAAGTGGAAAATGAGGGGTTCTGTTGAAACCAAACCACGGTCAGGTAGACCAACTAAGATTTCAGCCTCAACTGCCAGGAAAATTGTCTGGGATGCAAAGAAAAACCCACAAATAACTTCAGGTGAAATACAGGACTCTCTGAAAACATGTGGTGTGGCTGTTTCAAGATGCACAATAAGGAGGCACTTGAAGAAAGATGGGCTGCATGGCCGAGTTGCCAGAAGAAATCCATTACTACACAAATGCCACAAAGTATCCCGCTTACAATACGCCAAACAGCACAGAGACAAGCCTCAAACCTTCTGACACAAAGTCATTTGGAGTGATGAGACCAAAATGTAGCTTTTTTAGCCACAACCATAAACGCTACAAGGCCTGTGAAACACGCAGGTGGATCACTGATGTTTTGGGGATGTGTGAGCTACAAAGGCACAGGAAATTTGGTCAAAATTGATGGCAGGATGAATGCAGTATGTTATCAAAAAATAATGGAGGAACATTTGCATTCATCAGCCAGGAAGCTGCGCATGGGATGTAATTGGACATTCCAACATGACAATGATCCGAAACACAAGGCCAAGTCGACCTGTCATTGGCTACAGCAGAATAAAGTGAAGGTTCTGGAGTGGCCATCTAAGTCTCAATATTATTGAGCCACTCTGGGGAGATCTCAAACATGCAGTTCATGCAAGACAGCCCAAGAATTTCCAGGAACTGGAGGCTTTTTGCCTAGAGGAATGGGCAGCTTTACCATCTGAGAAGATAAAGAGCCTCATCCACAAATACCACTAAAGACTTCAAGCTGTCTTTGATGTTAAAGGGGGCAATACACGGAATTAAGAACTGGGGTAAACTTTTGATCAAGGTCATTTGGGTAGTTTCTGTTGTCATTATGATTTAAAAAGAGTAAACACAGTTGATTGATAATAAATGGCTTCAGCCAAACACTAACCATGAGTGAAAGAAAAGTTTTTGTGTTATTGTTCATATGCTCTGAAAAATGGCCAAGAAATCATCATTTCTGCCAGGCAGGGGCGTCGCCAGGGGCTGGCTATGGGGGCTGGAGCCCCGAGTCCCACGCCCTCAGCCCCGTGCCTCCCGAGGGGCCCTTAATGGCGGCGTCAGGTCACCCGCCCGCCCGGCGGGCGGGAGACCTGACTGAAGCCGCAGGCGAGCCGCTTGATAGAGCCGCGAGTGGGCGGCTCTACAGAGCCGCCGAGCGGCTGCTTTCAGCCGCCGTGCGGCTACATTGAAACCCGAGAGAGAGAGAGGGGCGGGCGAGCAGAGATGACATCATCTCTCTGCCCCCGAGGTCGGGGGTATCGGTCGGGGACCGCTGCGGGGACGGACCGTCTTTACTACTAAAGAACCGGTAAAAAGTCTCGTATACTTGTTATTGTGTTTTTGAAAAGAAAGTGAGTACCAATCACAAACCGACT
>BLSH010003946.1:726290-737650 GCA_018402905.1 Glandirana rugosa
TTTTAATTTATCAAGTTGAGTGGTATTACGTCTTAGTCACCCTCGGGGCTCACACAGTGAACGGTGTAGCGGACGGTGGTCTAGAGGGATCGCGTCAAGGAGGAAGGTAGTGTCCACGGGGTCGACTGACTCTGTGGCTGCATGCTGTGAGGGAAGGAGGAACTCTGTTGGGGGGCCACCTGTGATGGAAGGAGGAACTCTGCTGGGGCACCTGTGATGGAAGGAGGAACTCCGCTGGGGCACCTGTGATGGAAGGAGGAACTGCGCTGGGGCACCTGTGATGGAAGGAGGAACTCTGCTGAGGGGCACCTGTGATGGAAGGAGGAACTCCGCTGGGGCACCTGTGATGGAAGGAGGAACTGCGCTAGGGAGATCTGGTGGCAGGCGATGTGGCAAGTGACACACTCGGGGCTCCCACTGATTCTGCATTATGGTGAGTTGAACTATTTAATTTTATATTACAATGTAATAATAGAAATTATGCGCTTCAATCATCCTGACACCATAACAACCATGGTGCCGGGATGATTGAAGCATTTGGAGTATCTTTATCTGCTGATTGTTAAACTTTCTGGAATACAAATATTGCTATTGTGGTGAAGGATCTGGGCCTGCTGTCCCTCCATCCCGACTTCTTTCCTTCCTTCTCTTCTCTTTTCTTCCTTCTCTTCTCTTTCCTTCCCTCCCTCCCTATCTCTTTCTTTCTTTCTTCCTCCCCCCCCATCCCTTATTCATCTCAGGCGTGAGCCACGCCCCTTTAAACCACGCCCCTATTTCATTTTGACCACAGCCATTTTTCGCGGCGGCGCGCGTAGCGCGCCGCATTTCTTCGGGCTGGAGCCCCTGGTCTTTTTCCCACCTAGCAACGCCCCTGCTGCCAGGGTATGTTTCTCACTTTCTATCCTCCATTCAAAGCAGCTTACAATATAGAGGTAGATTTTACTCACCACACTCCTCATTGACAATACATTTCTCAGTTTCTTCAGTTGGCACTTTGCACATAGAGCCATCCTCCGGGAATTGTTTCACGTATCTTTCTCTAGATCGCATTCCCATTCCGCAAGAGGCGCTGCAGGGCGACCACATGATCCATTCTGACATCATGCATGTCGATGCATCTGAAAGCAAATAGATAACGACATATACTGATGGACTCCCAATCTGGAACTACCTTACAGTAAAAAAGTAATCATCTAGCGCTAAGGTCTTCTGAGAGCCTGTACAGACATAAAATCTCAATCTGAAGAAATGAGCATATTTGTTTTTTTTTCCATTTTCCCCCAAATGATCTTTTAGCATGTCTAATTTTCAATTTTACAGTGAACTAGTTCCATCCACAAAATGCCTGCTGGTGCCCATATTAGCCAGAAAAGCCTCTTCTGTGCCCCACTCTGATATAGTTTTACTTTATTGCACATTGCAGTTTGTATAATCTCTGTACCATCTCCTTTAGATTTACCAAAACTATGTAATGTGGGAGCCTAGCTATACAATCCATTTAATTTGCATCAAGCAGGCCATTGTACTAAATTAGATTGCACAAACTGATTGTAGCATCTGTGATCAGCTTGATGTCTGATGGCTAGATAGCTTTAGCCAGGGCTTTTTTTCTCAGAGAACAGGTGCACGTACTTCCCTTTCTCAGTCACCTCTTGTCTCCATCCCCTAGACACCTCTGAGCATGATCCTGTGCAGCCAGCAACAACAGACCCCCCCCCAACAACAAAATACCCCCCAACAACAACAGATACCCCCAGCAACAATAGACTGTGATGTAACAACACAGTAGATCTCCCAGCAGTCAGCATCAACAAACACTTCCCTCAACAGTAAATCCCACCCAGCAACAAACGACCCCCTAGCAACATAAGATCCCCACCAGCAACAATAGACCCACCCACCAGCAACAAAAAATCCCCCCACCAGCAACAATAGCACCCCCCAACAACAATAGTTCTTCCCAGCAACAATAAACCTCTGCCAGTAACAATACAGTGGATCTTCTGGCAGCTAGCAATAATAGACCCCTCCTTCAACAACAGACCCCTCCCAGCAATAATGAACCCCCTGGCAGCATAATATCCCCCCCAGCAAAAATCAGATCCCACACCAGCAAGAATAGACCTTCCCAGCAATAAATGAATCCCCCAGTGACAATAGGTTCCCCAGCAGTTGGCATCAGTAGACTCACCAGCACACCCCCCCGTGGGGGCTCAGTGCTGGAGGTGCCGGAACTGTGTTCCCCCGCATTCCCGCTGAAAAAAAGCCCTGGCTTTAGCCATATTGGCCGTGATGTCTTTTGAAAAGGAAAAGAAAAACATGGTGGTCATCAGGGGCTCCAGGGGATGCCTTGAGGTGGCATGTCATGATGGGGGTACACTTTTCTTTTCACAGTTGATTATGGCCTTCTGTGTAGGGACCAGCCTCCAATAAGGGTTCCTAAAGCCTAGGCATAGACATGAAACCAATGGGAAGTACTAATATTATAGTATTCAATGCCAAAACTGCTGGTAATGGCAGGAATTCATGAAACTGAACTGTATAGGCTAGTGAATGTAAAAACACGGCTCAGAATGGAAGCAGAGACACCCGTGGAGACAAAAACTACTGTGCTGAAATTCTCCTGTTCGATTCTCTAAGACAACCTTTTTCAACCTTTTGAACCCTTAAAATAACTTTCGCAGGGAACCTATTAATAATTGCTACATCTAAAGCGTACAGTATATTGGCATGATAGTCATTAGGAAGAATGCTCCTAACATTTAAGAGAAGAATTCCCCCATACAGTGGTTGTCAGTGGTCACTTATCTGAGAGACAGAAATTGCCCATTGCTCATGAAACCCTTAGCAACCTTTGGAAGAACCATAGGGCTCCACAGAACCCTGGCTGAGGATGGCTGCTCTAAGACATAAGTTGATGAGTGACTCAACCCATAATAACTTCAAATGTTCCTTTTCTGCAATAACACAATTGAATCATTTTATAGAAAAAAAAATAGAAGTGTAGTGTTAAAACAAAAACAATATGGGATTTATTGCCCCCATCTTTATGTACAATAGCAGGTTTCCTGTCTTCCTACTCTATGCAGTAAGCAAACCTCTGTATCTTACCATCATCGCTGCATCCTGGTCCCATGCAAGGTTCAAAGTCCTGTGTGTCTGGGCAGGCAACGCTGAGATCTAGCTGGGCTTTCAACATGCGCTGCCTCATTCGTTTTCCTTTTTCACATGTGGCAGAACTACAGGCTGACCACGGAGACCAGTTTGAATAGATGCATGTCTCAGGTGTATCATCTAAAGAATTTACAGAAATATTAAAGTCTAGCAACAAACAGGTATCCATAATGATGACATTTCTAAATAACATTGTCAAAATCTGTGCATCTTGAAACCCATAAATGTTTGGGACCTTTCCCTCCTGGGAATTCCCCAGGAAAACAAAGGGCTGTTAAAACCCAACTGAACTTCAGTTTGAAGTAGCTAAATACATTTCCATGACTCATGAGCATAAAAATGAAAGGTGTGCAAGGTTTAAAGTTTGTTTTCTTTAGAAAGTAGCCACAATTGGAGTAGAAAGATCTAACCCCTGTCAGAGTACAGAGTATGGTCCTTATACTCTGTGTGAAAACAATGGTCTGTCTGACACACAACCTATTGAGTCAGAGCTAAAGCTCTGCAATCAGTGGGTGGCATGAGCTTTACTAATTGCAGAGCTCTAGGTCTAACTCAATAGGGGGTGTTTTGGAGTTCTGCAATGAGATCACTGTTTCTCTATTCTGCTGCTGGAAGGGGACAGGCTTTTCTATTCAAGCTGTGGCTGCTATAGACACATCTCTGCTAGCAAGTCAGTTCTTGGTGTCCAGATCAAGAGTGAGAGATCTGTATGTACATTACTCCAACAAAAGATGTACGGGTTGTACAGGGGTAGTAAGAATAAGGATCTGGCTGTATTTTCTCTTGAGAAGAGGAGATTAAGGGGAGATATGACCAACATGATACCTAGGTGGTCGTTATACCTTGGTGACCTTGCTGTTGAATTATTCACATTAAGGTCATCACATAGAACAAGGCACTCTTTATACCTGTAATAGATTTAATCTCCAAATATGGAAGGCCTTCTTCATAGTAAGAGCTGTGAAAATGTGGCATAGACTCCCTCAAGAGCTGGTTCTGTTCAGCTCAGTATATTGCTTGGAGGCCTGAATTCTTTCCTAAATGTACAAAATATAACTGCATACTAATATTTAGAGGTAGAGTTGATCCAGGGAATATCTGATTGCCTCTTGGGGGGATCAGGAAGGATTTGTTTCCCGTGCTGGAGCAAATTGGATCATGCTTTGCTGGCTTTTTTCCTTCATCTGGATCAGCTGTGGGTGTAGGATTGTGTATATAGGGTTGTACATTTTTTCCCCTTTTATTGTTTGAACTGGATGGACTTGTGTGGTATGGCAGGAATCTGCTAACTTTGATGATGCATAAAAACTTTCTACTAGCTGCCAACATCATGATATGTGGAGGACCTTTGGTGTCTGGCCACCCCAAGTCACAGTTTATGCAGCTTTTGCAGAAATACATTCCTGGTGACACCTCTAATAAAAAGTGTTAAATAAAATTGGGCATTCTTCAGGTTCTTGGTATAGGGACCCTCTGTGATCTATGTCTGCTACTGCTATAAATATATTTTGGCGCGGAATGAACATCTTATGACGCAAGATAATCCAAAGAGCAGAAGATAAAATATAGCAAATGCTTTGTGGTACTTTAAGTCAGTGTCATCTACAGAAGGGAAAGTAAAATACCTTATGAAAGCTGCACAATGTGTTCTGATAAATCACTAAAAAAATTCTCAAAAAGCAAGAATACATCAAGTGCCATTTTCCTGCCTTTTGTGTGCACTACCAAGCTTGATGAATGAACCCTAATCATAAATCTTGCAGATCTTTCGAGGACCGGTTGAGGGCAGCGGCTGACAAATAAAGAACTCATTTTTTTTATTCCCTCTTTGGCGGTGGCAGTGGTGATGAGTGATTGCAAGCGAAAAAAAAAGTCTGTATGGTTTTAAGACAAACAAAACGTTCCTTTTGCATAATCGCAATCAATTCTTGTCATCGGCTCGTTCTGGAGTCTGCTCTCTCAACAGGCTGGTTTTATTTTAACTATTAAACACAGGCCACCGCTGTTAAGGTGCTGCTTCTAGATTGGAGCATTTATCTTGTGTACGGCATAGGGAGACAGATTCAATGTCCCTGACGACATGAATAAGGCATTGTGAACAGGTATAAGGAAAATAAAAAATGAGAGCTTATAGTAGAAATTGCAAAACACAGAGACACTTGTTAAAATATATTATTATTGGAACAGAACAAACGGTACTATAGACTAGTATCACAGGTATGTATCCTCGCTCCATCTGGCCTTGGATGGTTGATGGTGACAGTTTGGAAAATACGGTGATGATGTCATTACATTAAACCTGTTACTCCTGCACATAAGGAGAAGTTGGCCTGGAAGGTTTTGCAAGCATAAGAATAACAGGTGGAGAACTTTTGGTTGACTTAAGAGAGGCTGCAATTCAGACTCCATCCAGGATCAGGACTTGGTGAATCCTTAGGGCTCATTGACATGAGAGGCAGGTTATACCTCCCCTCTGAAAAGTGATCTATGGTGGACTGTGTTATTTTTAGTTGGTTCAGAGCTGGTGGTTTACAGGCATACAGCAGATGTGTCAGGAAAGAACTGTGGCCCCGAGGACTGTGCATGGGCGCACGTAGCACATGTGTGTGCCGTCAATGGCACCAAACAGCCTATTTGAGCCAGGAGCACCCTGCAGCCAGTGCTGTCCTGTCTACAGCATAACTGTGTTCCTGAGTGACCTGTTTATCTGATTTCCTGTTTCCTGTGACCCGGCTTGTTTACGTTTTACCAACTGTCTGCCTGCACCGACCCTGACTTGAGACCCCGACTACTCTCTGCCCGCTGCTCTGTACCTCGCTGCCTGCCTCCTGACAACCCGGCTTGTGACCCCGACTACTCTTCGTCTGCTCCTCTGGTACTGCACCGCCCGCCTCCCGACAACCCAGCCTGCCTATGACCATCCCTCTGCCTACTGCACGGGCTCCCGGCCCCTCTGCCGGTGACAACCAGTGGCCAACGGTAACCTTCACCACACCTGCACCAGCACCAGCCACCTTGTCGAGCCCTCGTGCCACCCTGTACTCACGAACTCCCTGTTCCCACTTCCAGGGGTTCGCGAGTCGGGATAGTCGAGAGGTTGTACCCTGCACATCAAACTCCATCACCAGGTACGTGACAGTACAGGACAGCCATGCCTGAGGATGAACTCTGTCAACATCTTACCGGCCTTACACAGGCCATCAAGACCCTACAAGAGGGTTACAAATGTTTGGAGGAATGTGTCCTGGAACTCTCATCCACTAACTTGACAACGGTCGCAGCTGGGATGCTTTCGGAGCCCGAGGTCCCCACATCCGAAAGGTTCTCGGGGGATCGCAGCAAGTTTCAGGCCTTCCGTAGTGCGTGTGAATTATACTTCACACTACAGCCATGCATGTTCGCTTTCAAAGCCACTAAGGAGGGCTTTGTGATAGCCCTGTCACAGGGAGAACCGCTCATCGCCTCCTGGAATGGAAGGCGACATCTCTGAATGACCTCACCTCTTTTTTCCGGGCTATGTCCCCGCTCTATGCGGACCCGCATCAGACTGCCACCGCAGAAGCGGCGCTACATGCCTTACAACAGGGGCGTGGGGCCGCAGAAGACTATGTCTCCAAGTTCAGGCACTGGAGTTCTGACACAGGCTGGAACGAGGCCGCCCTCCAGTACCAGTTTTGTATTGGACTCTCCGAGCCCCTGAAAGACGAACTGGCTCGAGTTGGTGTTCCCCGTTCCCCCACCTCCAAGTCTCATAGACTTGACCATTCAAATAGACCGGCATCTAAGGGAGCGTATAGCGGAAGTCTGGTCTGCCTCGTCCTCCGCTCACCCCTAAAGAGCGACAACGCCGGCGGGGTAGCAATCTCTGTTTATATTGTGGCAAAACCAGACATTATGCGAGGTCCTGCCCGGCAAAGCAATGCAAATGCCTCACTGTTGCCACAGCTGTAGCACAAGTCCCGCTCAGCAACCTGTCTCACATAGCTGTGTCTCTCGCTACAACTTCCTGGAGGGAACGTTACAATCTTCGCTATTGTGGATCCCGGAGCATGTAGTTGCTTCATAGACTTATTATTTGCCGCTAAGAACCAGATTCCGCTGCAACCCAAGGTCCAAGATATGATGGTACATCTTGCTGATGGAACAGCTCTAAAATCTGGTCAGGTCACCCATGAAACTGTTCCATTGCCAGCCACCATGGCCGATGGCCACCAAGAACCTCTCTGCCTGGATGCAATTGCATCACCTCTGTTCCCCGTTATTCTTGGTCTGCCATGGCTACAGGCACACAATCCCAGCATTGACTGGGTTACAGGAAGAATGCAATTCCGATCCCCCTACTGCCTCCAACACTGTCTGCCAGAAGTGCCTGATACAACCCCTACTTCACTATGTCTGGACTCTGACCCTGAACCCGATACCGACCAGTTGGTTCCCCGGAGTACCATGCTTTCCTGGACGTTTTTAACAAAAGGGGGGCTGAGCTCCTCCCCCCTCATAGGCGCTATGATTGTCCCATCAAGCTCCTCCCTGGGGCGGAGATCCCTTTTGGGAGAATCTTCCCTTTGACAGAATTGGAGCTAGACGCTCTCAAAACTTACCTCGATGAAAACTTAAAAAAGGGGTTCATCCGGCCATCCACGTCACCCGCAGGAGTGGGTATCTTTTTCGTGGAAAAGAAGGACCACTCCTTACGGCCCTGTATAGACTATCAGGAACTAAACAATATCATGATAAAGAATGGTTACCCGCTTCCCCTGGTACCTGAATTGTTTCAGAGGCTGGGCACGGCCACTATCTTCACCAAGCTGGACCTTCGTGGAGCCTATAATTTGGTCCGAATCTGGGAGGGTGACAAATGGAAGACCGACTTTCGTACCCGGTTCGGCCATTTTGAATACTTGGTGATGCCATTCGGGCTCTGTAATGCCCGCCACATTCCAGCACTTCGTTAACGATATTTTCAGAGACTACCAAGACCTATTCATTATCGTGTACTTGGATGACATTCTGATTTTCTCCCCAGCACTGGAGGAGCACCACCAACATGTCAAGTGTGTTCTAACCCGACTCTGTCAGCATGGGCTTTATGCCAAGCCCGAAAAATGTGTATCCGAACGCCAGAGCATTCAGTTCCTGGAGTTGGTCATCTCATTCTCTGGCATTGAGATGGACCCCCAGAAGGTCTCAGCCATCCTGGAGTGGCTGGTGTCGACTGACAAGAAGGGAGTCCAGCGTTTCATCGGATTCGCTAACTTTTACCGTAAATTTATTAAGGGGTTTTCTGCCATCGTGTCACCTATCACACAGTTGACCAAACAGAATAACCAGTTTTGCTGGTCTCCTGAGGCAGAGGCAGCTTTTGAGACCCTCAAGAAGGTGTTTACATCTACACCGTTTCTAAAACACTTGAGGTGGACGCTTCAGAAACAGCAGTGGGAGCAGTGCTTTCTCAAAGGCAAGATACAAAGGCCTTGCTCCACCCTGTTGCCTTCTTCTCTCGCAAACTAACTGCACTTGAAAGGAATTACAACGTGGGGGACAGAGAGCCTCTGGCCATCAAGTCAGCACTTGAGGAATGGCGCTACCTCCTAGAAAGAGCTACACACCCGATCTTGGTCTATACCGACCACAAGAACCTCGAATACTTGCGAGCAGCTAAAAGACTGAAGCCCCGGCAGGCCTGATGGGCACTCTTTTTTCCGAGGTTCTCTCTGCACATTACATACAGGCCAGGGTCAAAGAACACAAACCCGATGCGCTTTCACGCATGTTCAGCATACCCAAAGATCCTATACCTCCTGACACAATACTTGCCTCTGGAAACTTCCTACTGATGCAGGAAAATCTAGTGGCACGAATCAGGCGGGCCTCAACTGGGAACACCAACCTCTTGGACACCACATTACAGGCCAAAGAGGGGCTACTCTGGCACAACAAAATCTTTGTGCCTGAGGAACTAAACGCACCGGTACTTGAGCAATGCCATGACTATAAACTGGCAGGGCACTTCGGGGCTCATAAGACAGTTGACCTCCTGCAGCGTACCTTCTGGTGGCCTCAGCTCGAAAAAGACTGTAGAGACTATGTGGGGTCATGCTTGACCTATATACAAAATAAGAGCTGCAAAACCAGAGCCTGGGGTCTCCTGAACCCATTTCCAGTACCAGAAAGACTGTGGAAAATGATAGCCATGGATTTTATTGTAGAGCTACCCCCATCTCAAGGGTACTTCACCATCTTTGTAGTGGTCGACCGTTTAACTAAAATGGCTCACTTTGTACCCATGAAGGGTACACCCTCGGCCCCCGAAACCCCAGAGCTGTTCATAAGAGAAATTATAAGATTACACGGAGTCCCAGCGAACATCGTCTTGGACCGGGGTGTGCAGTTCACCTCAAGATTTTGGAAGGTACTATGTAAGTCACTCAAGGTTGAACTGTCCTTCTCTTCAGCATATCACCCACAGACTAATGGGCATACCAAAAGGACCAATCAGACTTTGGAAAAAAAACAGTATCTCCGGTGTTTTTCTTCTTTTTCACAGGACGATTGGGTTCTGTTTCTTGCCCATTGCCGAGTTTGCTTACAATAACTCTATCCACTCTGCCACCAAGCAATCTCCATTTTTTGCAAATTACAGCTTCCACCCGTCTTTTCTTTCTTGCACTCTCCCGGAGGCTCCGATGCCTGCAGTAGATGTGACAATAAAATTCTGGGACACTAACAACAGGCTACTTCAAGAAAAAATGCAAAAGACTCAGGAATACAATAAAAGAATCTTTGACCGAAAGAGACAAGGAGAGTTGAATCTTGAACCCGGGGAGCAGATCTGGTTGTCCACGGCAAACCTCAAGATGGCTTGCTCATAGAGAAAAAGCTGGGTCCCAGGTTCATTGGCCCTTTTCCCATCAAGAGAAGAATCAATAGGGTAGCCTATGAACTGGAACTACCCAATTCTCTTCGGGTACACCCCATGTTTCACGTGACTCTGCTCAAGCCCGCAGTCCCTAACCCTTTTCTAGAATGGAGGACAGGCCCTCGGAATTACAGGCCAAGGCCCAGTATTAGTAGACGATGAAGAGGAAGTTGAAGTGGAATCCATCTTAAACTGTAGAAAGAGAGGAAGCCGTGTTCAATACTTGGTCAAGTGGAAAGGGTACGGGCCAGAGGAAAGCTCCTTGGAGCTGGAGAGCAACTTGCACGCAGGAGATCTTGTTCAAGCATTCTGGAGAAACCATCCGGTTTTGATAGCCCGGCTGGGCATCCGGAGGCTGCCCCTTGGGGGGGGGGCAATGTCAGGAAAGAACTGTGGCCCCGAGGACTGTGCATGGGCGCACGTAGCATGTGCGCTGTCAATGGCACCAAACAGCCTATCTGAGCCAGCAGCTCCCTGCAGCCAGTGCTATCCTGTCTATAGCGTAACCATGTTCCTGAGCGACCTGTTTATTTGATTTCCTGTTTCCTGTGACCCGGTTTGTTTACGTTTTACCAACTGTCTGCCTGCACCGACCTCGGGTTGTGACCCCGACTACTCTCTGCCCGCAGCTCTGTACTTTGCTGCCTGCCTCCCGACAACCCGGCCTGCCTCTGACCATCTCTCTGCCTACTGCACGGGCTCCCAGCCCCTCTGCCAGTGACAACCAGTGGCCAACGGTAACCTTCACCACACCTGTAGCAAGACTCTTGCACCAGCACAAGCCACCTTGTCAAGCCCTCGTGCCACTCTGTACTCAAGAACTCCCTGTTCACAATTCCAGGGGTCCGCGAGTCGGGATAGTAAGAGAGGTTGTTCCCTGCACATCAGACTCCATCACCAGGTACGTGACAGTGTGCCTCCTGAATGGCATTTTTTTCAGTCCCAATGGGGATTTTTTATTGAACTTATAAGCAGGTAAGGAAGAGTAGGTACCATTTAATGATGACTTCTCCCACTTGGAGCCCCTATAAAAATCAGGGAGGGAAGAGGGTTAAGGGTTGTTAAGGGTTGCCAGGGAGGAGAGAAGAAGAAGAAAGATCAGGCTGCTGTGTATCCGCTATCCCCCTTTGCTGAGGGAGAGTAGGGAGTCTTGGGGGATCCCTCTCAGGATCCTTGGGGAGGTGAAACAACAATATTCTACTGCTAACGATATGCTGCTGGAGGTGAAACTGCTGGGACTTTGCCCCTTGGTACCCCCCCCCCCCCC
>BLSH010003946.1:743282-763838 GCA_018402905.1 Glandirana rugosa
AGTCAGTGCAGACAGTGTAAGAATATATATATATATTGTGGGGGGTTAGCTCAAGGGGGATCACCTTCCCTGGGAAAAAAGGGAGTCCAAAAGGCAGGTTTTCTTAATAGCTGACTTTTTAGCCAGTTTTATTTTAAAAGGTTGCATGAAAATAAAACAAACAAAACAGAAAATAAATCCTTGCCATCCAGGCTCTTACTAAACTTCTTCAGTTTCCCTAACTGAGCGCTGAAGGACTTCTCCCAGTCACCCACAATACAAAGACAATGCAAATCTTTTTGTTTCAGTCATAAAGCAAACTTCAGTTCAAGCTCTCTCAGGTTTGATGGATCCTGAGTCCCATGCCAGAGCAATCATCTGACCCAGACCTGCTTCCTTTATACCACCTGTTGATGGACACAAGTGGACCGCAAAATGCGGTCCGGAACCAATTCTGCCAAGGTGGCCATCGATCACCTTGCCTTTCATAACGCCACAATATATATATATATATATATACTGCATTCAGTGTAGAATATATATACAGCTCATTCAGTGTATAGTATATAGAGTCAGTGCAGACAGTGTAAGAATATATATATATATATAAAAGCAACACTTTCACTATGCAGGACATACAAAATGGTTTCGCATTTAGAGTAACAGGAATTGGCCTGAGCTGGATAAGCTGCAGGGTTTTTCCACCTAGTCTAAGTGCGGCCTAGTATATATCTCGCAATTGTATCGTGGGAGCTTATTAAAAGGCTTTCAGTCCTTGCGAATAGAATTCGGATTACCAAATACTGTGTTTTTCCAATATCTCCAACTTAGACATGCTCTAGCAGCACAGGCGTCTGTAAATGAGTGGTAACTGACTAATCCCATGGTGTTATCGCATCTGGTAGCGACAATGTCTAGGAAGGGACAGATATCCGCCCTATATGGCTCCCTAATGAGTCAGATATCCAATGTTATGTCACTATGTTGTAGAATTGGATGGGCAGAGGACGTTGGTACAATATCAGACGAGGAATGGTACACTATATTGGATAACATACGTAGAGTATCACTTTCATCCTCACAAAAACGTACCCAACTACTCATCATTCACCGTACCTACCGCACCCCCTATAAACTCCACAAGTGGCACAAAAAGGACAGACCACTGTGCCCTCGATGCAAGGTTGATTATGGATCTCTGATACAGATATTTTATGGAAATGTCCATAGTTACAGAGGTACTGGAAGATAGTGGTAGACACGATTAACAGTATCTGGAATTTAAAACTTGATGTAGACCCAAAACTTTGTCTCCTTGGTTGGTTGGATGAGGAGTTGTATACACCCCATACTTAAACAGCTGTACTTAGAGTTTTATTCATAGCTAGAAAAAGTATCGCTAGAAAATGGCTCTCTGCCACTCCTCCTACATAAACAGAATGGGTTAAGGCATGTCATTACAATTTTTAAAATAATTTACAACAGCAGGGCCCATTCCTGCGCCAAACAAGGGCAACTGTAAGGAGTTACAGTGTTCTGCCACCACAAATACCCAAGGCCCAATTTTTCTGCACCTGTCTAACAGGGGCATGTCATTACAATTTTTTAAATCATTTTTAATATCAGGGCCTGTTCCTGTGCCCAACAAGGGTAACTGTGAGGCGTTACAGTGTTCTGCCACCACCAACACCCTTTGGGTCTGGTATGGTATTTAAGGTAAACCCCGCGCCAACATTTTTTAAAAACATGGCATGGGGTCCCCCCAAAATCCAAACCAGGCCCTACAGGTCTGGTATGGATTTAAAGGGTAAGCCCACGGCAAAATTTAAAAAAATGGCATGGGGTCCCCTCCAAAATCCATACCAGACTCTTATCCGAGCATGCAACCTGGCAGGTCAGGATAGGCAGTGGACGAGTGAGCCCCCCCACCCGGTACCATACCAGGCCATATGCCCTCAACATGGGGAGGGTGCTTTTGGGTCACCCCCAAAGCACCTTGTCCCCATGTTTATGGGGACAAGGGCCTCTTCCTGACAACCCTGGCCGGTGGTTGTTGGGGTCTGCGGGTGGGGGGCTTATCGGAATCTGGAAGCCCCCTTTAAGAAGGGGATCCCCAGATCCCGGCCCTCTCCATGTGAATGAGTATGAGGTACATTGTACCCCTACCCATTCACCAAAAAAGGAGTGTAGTGTTACAAAAACAGTAGGCAGTTTTTGACAAGTCCTTTATTAAAAATGTCTTCTTCTTCTCCCACTTCTTCCTCCATCTTCTCCTTCCACGATTCTTCTTCTGGTCTTCTCCTTCTTTTTTCGGTCTTCCTCCGCTTCTTACTTCCTCTCATCATCTTGGTCTTTCCCTGCTGCCGCTCCTGCTGCCAACCAGAGGTGACTCCCAAAACGGGCTGTCATCAGTTTGACAGTTATTTTATAGGCAAGGTCGGGGCCACCCGGTGATGTAACTGAGTGACTCTGCCCCCATTCTGACATCATGTGCCTTATCTATAAAATAACTGTCAAACTGAAGACCTCCCATTCTGGGAGTTCCTCTGGTTGGCAGCGGGAGCGGCGGCGGAGGAAGAAGAGGAAGATGACGAGAGGAAGGAAGAAGCAGAGGAAGACTGAAAGAAGAAGGAAAAAACTAGAATAAGAAGCGCGGAAGTAGAAGATGGAGGTAGACCAGAGGAAGAAAGAAGAAGTGGGGAAGAAGAAGAGATTTTTAATAAAGGACTTTTCAAAAACTGCCTACTGTTTTTTGTAACACTACACTCCTTTTTTGGTGAATGGTTAGGGGTACAATGTACCCCATGCTCATTGACATGGGGGGCCGAGATCTGGGGGCCCCCTTGTTAAAGGGGGCTTCCAGGTTCCGATAAGCCCGCCACCCGCAGACCCCAACAACCACCGGCCAGGGTTGTCGGGAAGAGGCCTTTGTCCACATCAACATGGGGACAAGGTGCTTTGGGGGGGGGACCCAAAAGCACCCTCCCCATGTTGAGGGCATGTGGCCTGGTATGGTTCAGGGGGGGCGATCTGCGAGTGGCCGTTAGGGGGCGTGCACGCGCACCCACCGCACTCCTTAGGAGTGTGCCCGTGGCTCGGGCGGACGCGATGAGCGGTCACAGGCAAAGAACGGGGAACCGCCGATGTAAACACGGTGGTTCCCCGCTCTGTTAGTGAGGGCATGGGTGATCTACTGATCCCTGTCACTGGGATCAGTTAGATCTCTCATGCCCATGGTAGCCTAGCCCCCCCACAGTAAGAACACACCCAAGGAACACAGTTAACCCCTAGATCTCCCCCTGCAGGTTAACCCCTTCACTGCCATTGACATTTATACAGTTTATACAGTAATCAGTGGACATTCAGATTTCTGATCGCTGAATAAATGTCATTGGTCTCAAAAAAGTGTCAAAAATGTCTGACATGTCCGCTGCAATATCGCAGTACCGCTAAAAATCACAGATCGCCGCCATTACTAGTAAAAAATTTTAAAAAAATAAAAACCCCAGAAATTAATTCTCACCATCCGTAAACGCGGCCACTTTTGCGCAAACCAATCAATAAACGCCAATTGTGATTTTTTTTATCACAAATATGAGGAAGAATATAAATCAGCCAAAACCGATGAAAAAAATGTTTTTTTATATATTTTTTTTTGGATTTGTATCTTAGCAAAAAGTAAGAAATCCGGGTTTTTTTTGCAAAATGGTCGCTCTTCTTTTGTTTATAGCGGTGATCAGGAATGACGCAGAGGCGATCAAATACCACCAAAAGAATGCTCTATTTGTGGGGAAAAAAGGACGCAATTTTCGTTTGGGTACAACGTCCACGACCGCGCAATTGTCAGTTAAAGCGACGCAGTGCCAAATCTCAAAAAGTGCTCTGGTCCTAACCTGGGAAATTCTTCCGGGGCTGAAGTGGTTAAGGGGGAGCGGTTGGAGGGTGGAATAAAAATCACAACTGAACCACATGTTTTCACTGTCCTCCTACCACAGGTTTTTTATTTCCACAACAGAATCTTTTCAAGGTGTCTACTTAAGATAAAGTAAGCTCTGATCCCAACGGACTTTCACCGTCCCAATTATTTTTTACCTTCTTCCTTTTCTTCTGTGACCAGATCAGCCACAATGTCATCTACGTTGTCCGGGACAATATTGCACTGCTCTCCCTGTAAGAAAAAACTTCTTTGAACCTTTTTGATCTGAAAAAGGTGAGCCGCCGGCCCAATTAACAATCATACGATTACTAATGAAAGCTGGATGCTTGGCTGTGATAAGGTTGAGCATTGTTCTGCATGCATTAATCAAACAGCGCTATTGTATATCGTGCACAACGGTAACATCGTGGGTTCATGCTGTTTGATTTAGAGCCAATGAGCACAGAGACATTTAACATATCTTTACCAATTATCTTTACCAATTACCCGCACAACACAGGCAGGAATATTAATTGGCACTCAGAGCGTTTTAAGGCATACACCTAAAGAAAACGTAATCTTTTTTTCATGTTTTGATATAAAATATATCTGATGGTGATCAGCTTGGTGTAAGTTAATTTATCACTGTGTGAATGCTTTAGAAACCTTTTTTTATGACTGGTCTAGGGCTCCTTCACAAGGGCCATACACTGTTCAAAAGAAGCGTATTTCTGCCCCCGGAAGTCTCAGGTGTTTGTATATTCTCAGATGTGCAGTTATCAGAGTACAACCACAGCCTGCCACTGACTTGTACAAGGTGCTGCCCACTGCTGAATGCAAACACCATTGATTACCGGGTTCAGTAATATGCTCATTTTGTTTGCATCTCTGCACTCGTGTGAAAGAGTCCTTAAAGCAGAACTTCAATTTAAAAAAGAAAAGAAAAGTAGTCCAAAAAAAAGCTGATGTTACCGGTACTTCAATACTAACCTTCATTCTGGAGTTGTCCCGATGCAGTAATTAATTTCCTCCACTAGATGTCAATCCACTTTCTCTGAACTCAGGCTGTCATCAACACACCCCCTGAGGTTGCATTATTATATTATTATGGCAGCCTGGGCTCTGAGTACCACTGACCTGAACAGTGCTCCCGTGTGATTTTTTTTTCTTTAATGGAGTAACTATATCTATACATTGTAGCCATATATATATATATATATATATATCATATTCCATGTTTGATATTGCTGCTCTGCGCTTATGATTTATTGTTCCTCTCTCTCAGTGCAAGTTAACCAGAGAACGTTACTTTATTAAAAACTATAGACTGTGCCAAAGATGCTAAGATCGTTTAGAGCAGTGGTTCTCAACCTCGGTCCTCAAGTATCCCCAACAGGCCATGTTTTCTCTTGGATAAAATAGCTGTCCAAAATACCAAGCCATTGACTCTGATTTAAAGCACCTGTGCAAGATAAAGGAAAACCTGAAAACGTGGCTTGTTGGGGGGACTTAAGGACTGAGGTTGAGAACCACTGGCCTAGAGGATCTGGGCTGAAGTGGAACTGGGTAGCTGTCAAAACCAGGTACCCGCTATTCCCCCAAAATAGTGTACAAACATTGAAGGGGGGTGGGGTGGGGCAGAAAAGTGGAACTTCCCTTTAAGGGCAGTTTTGAAAGAGGGGCAAAGAGATAAAAAGAAACCTTGATAGAATTATAAAGTCCAACCTGCTGGCTCAAAAGGAGATAAGAAAGAAGAAATAAGAAACATTAATAAAAAAGTATTTATTTACCTGTCTAAAAAAAGCATTTTTTAAACTTAATTTTCCCTGACCATAACAAAGAAAACGTGTACAACGCTTGTAGTTTTCAATTTGTACAAAACAAAAAAAAAAAAACGT
This sequence comes from Glandirana rugosa, assembly GCA_018402905.1. NCBI lineage: Eukaryota > Metazoa > Chordata > Amphibia > Anura > Ranidae > Glandirana > Glandirana rugosa. The sequence continues at coordinate 749,076 of BLSH010003946.1, forward strand.
AATACCTAATGATAAACTAGTTACCTTTCTAGCAATCCTTTCAATAACGACTCTGGCAACTGGGACAATGGGACCTCCTTCTGGATCATAGAACGGGCTCTGCGGGTGGTCCAAGCTGGTCAGAGGTCGGATTTTGTCTTGGGGTATTGTAGGTTTGTTGGGTGACTAAGAGGGGAGAAAAAGAAGGCATTATGGGGCTAAATGACTATAAAGAGATAAAAAGATGTGAGGCTTAATGCAAGCTTTATCATCTGAATGCATTCACACCTCTGTGTTTTAGCACAGTATATTTAAAAAAAAGAAAAAAATGAACGAAAAAAAAAAAACATAGCTCTCTACATCTTTGGTGCAGCTTTCGGTAATGTCTATAGAGATGCATCATTGTACTTCACATTTACTATTGTATGAAAAGACCCCCTTAGGAAACTAAAATCACCAACAAATGAAGTTTCATCAATAACAAATAATTGTTGCATGATTTAACCAAAACTCACTTTTCTTTTTTTTAAATGCTGCTACCTCCAGTGCTCTGTGCTGGCAGAGCACCCACACTCCTTATCACAAATGCCCTCCTGTTAAAGGGGAACTCCACTTTCGTGGGGAAAAAGAATAGCAAATAAAGAAAAAATAATATATTGTGTACAATTGCGATACAAGTCATATCGTTATTGAATGTGATTAAAAATTACCTTTCCTTTTCAATCTGCAGCAGCTGTAATTTTCTATAAATGCAATGCAATATGGCAACCTGGAGTTGTTCTGTACACAGAATGTGTACTGACCACTCCCCAGAAACACCATTTCCTGCTTGTGTGATTGGCTCACTAATTTTCCCAGAAGGCTGCCTAAGATACAAGTCAGATTTCAGGCCTCCCCTGCAACAAAAATGTAATTTTTGGTGAGATACTTCCAATAGGAACACGTCTAAAGGGATGCAGGCCCAGCAGATAATCTCATTAGTTCTCACTACTGCTGCCACAGCTGACTGATAATTATGAAACCACTCCCATTAGACTCACTCAGCACAGAGGCACAGAGAAACACAAAGACATTTCTTCAGTATAACAAAAGGCAGGAATCTGCAGCAAAGTTTGTTATAATCCTTGCAAAGTACATAGATCACCCAGAGAGGAGTTTTTTTTCCTCATCAAAAGTTGAGTTACACTTTAAGCGTTCAGGAGGCAAAGCTGTCCCTTTTCGAATCATTGGCTCAATTGGTGGGTGCTGACCCATTGACTAGAATGGGTAAGTTTACCCATTCAGAAAGTACCAACCCAAGTTTGATGTAATCGCAATGCTATGGCTGTATAGTAGGCTCTGGGTGGGCAGTAGAGGGGATGATAGAACTTCAACTGTTTTTACTGCCCCCCAGCTGCCTGTGTGCAGGGGCCTACCAGTTTCTTAAAGCGATACTAAAGGCACACAGTTTTTAAAAAAAAAAAAAACAAACATGTCATACTCACCTCCTCTGTGCAGTGGTTTTGCACAGAGTGGCCCCTAAGCCTGTCTGCTGAGGACAATGCTCTTCCAGCACAGGCCAGTGTCTTTTACTATCCCTACCCAACAGGTCTCTTTCCCCGCACTAAGCATTGTCCCTAAATAGCGGATTCCATTCCCTGACCTGCCAATCCATCAAAACTTGTCCAAATTATGTTGATATTTAAAGGCTCCCTCATTACGATGGCCACCTGAACTCTCATGGGAATTTGGCATCAAATCAGACACCTAACTTCCCAGAAAGACTGGAGTAGTCCATAAGGGGACAATTTCCCCTATCACTCTCCTCTTCCCCTATAGCATTGGCACAGTGCCACCTACAGGCTAGAATAAATCCTGCACCTGCCACTGACTTGGAACATGCATGTGTGTATCAAATCTTTGGATACCTGAGGGCCCATTCCCATCTCAGATACACTGCATTGCATGTGTTTTGTGTTCTGAGACAAGGTGCGTAAAGCAAAAAGATGGGCTGTCACACACCTCAATACATAAAAATGTCAGTATTGCCAAATGTGTTGGCAGCATATGGTAACACACATCACACATAGTGGTGTGCTACAGTGGGATAAAACGGATGCTCATTCTGGAGATGCATTAGGACACTGCAAGTTGCTTAGCAATTCACCATGTAGTAAAGTAAAGATAATGGCCCTGGAACATACACCTTCCAAAACTTGGCAATGATAGCTTGATTACTTCTGTCCCAGCAGATTCCCTTAGATTTGTGTGCCTATCTCAGTAATATCTGCAGATGTTCTCATAAGGAATAATCGTAAAAGCATGCCCTTTTCGAGGTACTTGAGGACACTTGTTAGGAAAAACTGGTATATCACAGGTACAATAAAAAATAACTAAATCTAAAGATATTAATACAACAGAAACTTTAATGATATATTCATAACCTAATAAAAATAATTCCTAATCTATTTCCATATATACAGTGCCTTGAAAAAGTATTCATACCCCTTGAAATTTTCCACATTTTGTCATATTACAACCAAAAGCGTAAATGTGTTTTATTGGGATTTTATGTGATAAACCAACACAAAGTGGCACATAATTGTGAAGTGGAAGGTAAATGATAAATGGTTTTCAAAATATTTTACAAATAAATATGTGAAAAGTGTGGGGTACATTTGTATTCAGCCACAATACTTTGTAGAACCACCTTTCACTGCAATTACAGCTGCAAGTCTTTTTGGGGATGTCTCTACCAGCTTTGTTCATCTAGAGAGGACATTTTTGCCCATTCTTCTTTGCTAAATAGCTCAAGCTCTGTCAGATTGGATGGAGAGCGTCTGTGAGCAGCAATTTTCAAGTCTTGGCACAGATTCTCAATTGAATTTAGGGCTGGACTTTGACTGGGCCATTCTAACACATGTATATCGAACTAAGCTCTGAGGAAGGGGGTGCGCCCCCGAAACGCGTCAGCTTTTAGTCATTCTCAGTTTGCACAGGTTGTGCACCCACCGTTTTGTGAGTACCCTCTCTTGTTATCTATTTCAATAAAATTGCTTTTGGTAATGCACTAGGTGCGTGCGCCTTTCTTTCCTCTTGTTTTTTAGTTATTTTCGGATTTCCCCGTCCGTGGAGGGCTGCACGCATCAATCCATTTACCTTTGTCCAGTCGGTAGTCTGCCATAAGAGAGGACTTACCAGCGCGGGAATTTTTCAACCTTTTTCTTCTGTATATGTTAACACATGTATATGATTTGATCTAAAACAGTGGTTCTCAACTCCTATCCTCGGGACCCACTGACAGGCCAGGTTTGCAGGATAACTGAAATGCATCACAGGTGATATCATTTGCTGCTCAGTGATTGCAGTATTCTAGTCTGCATCTCCTCAAGGTAATATGGTAAATGGGGGGTCCCGAGGACAGGAGTTGAGAACCACTGATCTAAACCATTCCACTGTAGCTCTGGCTGTATGTTTAGGGTCTTATTCCTGCAGGAAGGTGAACCTCTGCCCCAGTCTCAAGTCTTTTGCAGACTCTAACAGGTTTTCTTCTAAGATTGTCCTGTATTTGGCTCCATCCATCTTCCCATCAACTCTGACCAGCTTCCCTGTCCCTGCTAAAGAAAAGCATCCCCACAACATGATGCTGCCACCACCATGTTTCACGGTGGGGATCGTGTGTTCAGGGTGAGTGCTGCCGGTGCTGGAGAGCTACAGTTCATTGAGGGAACCATGAATGCCAACATGTACTGTGGCATACTGAAGCAGAGCATGATCCCCTCCCCTCGGAGACTGGGCCGCAGGGCAGTATTCCAACATGATAACGACCCCAAACACATCTCCAAGATGACCACTGCCTTGCTAAAGAAGCTGAGGGTAAAGGTGATGGACTGGCCAAGCGTGTCTCCAGACCCAAACCCTATGAAACATCTGTGGGGCATCCTTAAACAGAAGTTGGAGGAGTGCAAGGCCTCTAACATCCACCAGCTCTGTGACGTCATCATGGAGGATTGGACGAGGACTCCAGTGGCAACCTGTGAAGCTCTGGTGAACTCCATACCCAAGAGGGTTAAGGCAGTGCTGGAAAATAATGGTGGCCACACAAAATATTGACACTTTGGGCCCCATTTGGACATTTTCACTTAGGGGTGTACTCACATTTGATGCCAGTGGTTTAGACATTAATGGCTGTGTGTTGAGTTATTTTGAGGGGACAGCAAATTTACACTGTTATACAAGCTGTACACTCACTACTTTACATTGTAGCAAAGTGTCATTTCTTTAGTGTTGTCACATGAAAAGTTAGAATAAAATATTTACAAAATTGTGAGGGGTGTGCTCACTTTTGTGAGATACTGTATATACTAGCTCCTCATTATGACCTAAAGCGATTTGTTTTTGACTTTTCCATATCTGTCTGTGCTCCTATACATAGATTTGATGTGAATCTACCATGTACAAACTGATGGTTACCTTTCTGTGTAATTTGTGAAATTACCTACTGGTTTCAAACCTAACATGGCCAAATACGTTATCAGAAGTGGAGAGATTTTTCTATATCGGTTAAATTTAGAGATTCCATTGTTGGTAAGCTGTAATTCAGAAAATATCCAGGTGAGGGCAGCATAATTACAGAATATGTCTCATGCATTCAAAAATATATATATATATATATATATATCTTAAGAAGCTCCGCTATTCATAAATACAGCATTAACATATGACACCGTAGATCAGAACAGGCCAATAGTCAAGTCAAAACATCAAAACAAAAAAATTAGGGTTTAGGCACTGCTAAAGGCCAAATGTACCTGAAAACTACTATTTTAAATACCGGTATACAAATAAATTTGATATTTTTAGACAAATACATCACTGGAGATCATTGGATTGGATCATCCATTGAATTCTTAGATATGTCATAAGGTGTCACTCTCTTACAGCTAAATTTCCCAGTGCAGAGAAACAATGCACCTGCAATAAAAGGGCTCATGTGATCTCACTGCCTAAAACTATAAAACTCTTATTATTTGTACAAAAATGATATCTGTTATATAACTCCCACCTGCCATCACCTAGCAGCGTTCATACGTGCGCAAATCACAGCCGTATTCTACAAGAAAAGGAGACTGGATCAAACTGCTCACTGTGACAGCTTGAAGGGTGGCTTGCTATTGAAAAAAGAGAAGCAACAATAGTTTTTCTTTTTGGATTATGAGTGTACGGGAGCTCACAATATAAATTGAATATTCAATGCTGTATATTCCACCTGTAGGGTTGTTAGTTCCAGGATTTTGTTTATTTTTATAAGTGACACTTAGCCTTGGTTCACACCAGTGCGGCTTTGAAATCATGCTACTTCAGCGCCATAGGCGTGCACAGGGGGTTTGCCAGGTGTACCTGGGCACACCCTAATCACTATGTGTGGTGCTGATTTCCCCTCCTGGCCAGGCTTTCCCCTATGTTGCACCTCCGCCACAGTGCTGCTGGCTTCCCTCCCCCCCCCCCCCCCCCCCAGCTGCTGAGGGGGATGTTTTCAGAATGTCATTTACCAGCCCTTTCCTTTTCTAAATGAACAACACTTACTCACTGTGTTCATTCATATCTGAAGCATAATAAGCTGAGTTTACTATGTTACAGTTTGTACATTTGTGGCAGTTTGAGCCAGCACAGAGCACTTCCCATCCATTCCCTGTGCAGTGCAGCTGAGGCTGCAGAGAAAGGCATTGTGTTTGAGCAAAGTAGAAAAAAAAAACTTCTGCCTCTACAACCCCTTTAACCTTTAAATGACTCCCCCCACTCAAAATGTTTTATACTTACCTGTCAATGGTCCTGGTAGAACCATGCTGTGTTGTCCACGAAGAACCGCAGAACTGCCACTGTAAACTCTTATGGCTGGCCCTGAAGTCCTGTGCACATGAGGGAGAAAATCACACCCTATGAGAAAATCAAATCATCTATCATGTGAACCAACAATAGATGATGTCTCCACAGGAAAGGGAGGCCTGGAGTAAAGAGGGAAAAAAACCTAGGTGAAGGGCCAACATTACTGGGTTAGAAGGAGTTTGAGCATAGGAGGAGTCATGCTGAGTATAAAAGTAATGGAGGAAAGTGGTACTCACTGGATTGGTAGAAAGGTGGGAGCAGGTGGGGTTTCAGGAGTTGGATTGTGGGAAGGGTTTGGGAGGAGCTTAGTCGGAAGAGAGTCTGGGCGGTCCCCCCGCTCTCTCTCTCTCTCCTCTCTCTTCCCCCTCTCTCTCTCCTCTCTCTCCCCTTCTCTCTCTCCTCTCTCTCCCCCCTCTCCTCTCTCTCTCCTCCATCTCTCTCTACTCCCTCTCTCTCTCTCTTCCCCCTCCCTCTCTCTCCTCTCTCTCTTCCCCCCTCTCGCTCTCCTCTCTCCCCCTCCCCCTCTCTCTCCCTCCCTCTCTCTCTCTCTCTCTTTAAATATTTTTAACAAACAGGCAAATGTGTCACTCTGTCCAGCACTAACGTGCTGTCAGTGCCGCAAGCCCCCGACCACCCCTGCTGAGCTGTATACCCTGATCTGTGAGGCTGAGCTGTATACCCTGATCTGTGATGCTGAGCTATATACCCTGATCTATAATGCTGAGCTGTATACCCTGATCTGCAATGCTGAGCTATATACCCTGATCTGTGATACTGAGCTATATACCCTGATCTTTAATACTGAGCTATATACCCTGATCTGTGAGGCTGCACTATATACCCTGATCTGTGAGGCTGAGCTATATACTCTGTCCTGTGATGCTGAACTGTATACTCCTGACACTATGGGTGGAAGCAAATGGAATACAGGGGACGGAGTGGGTGGATTCTATAAGGGGTGTGGCTTTTGAGAAGTGGGAAGGGTCAAAGATGAAGGGCGGGGTCTGGCGCCCTCCCCATCCTAAAACGTCACCAGCCGCCACTGCCCACATCACAGTTATTCTGAAAGAGGGTAAGGATGTCACATCTGTCACCAACTATAGGCCGATCTCTCTACTAAATGCAGATTTAAAACTATTTGCCAAGATTTTAGCGAACCGCCTTTTACCACTCCTTCCTGTACTAGTAGGAAAATACCAAGTCTGCTTTGTCCCTGGTAGAGAGGACAGGGACAATACAATTAAAGCACTTAATATACACCACTGGTTATCCTCCCAGAAGTCCAGAGGTTTCTTTTTATCGTTGTATGTGGAGAAGCCGTTTGACAGGTTGGCCTTAGATTATATGGGGGCTGTTCTCTGTCATATTGGATTGCGTAACCGAATGTTCAACTTTATCATGTCCCTGTATACTACACCCACAGCCAGGGTCCGAGTAAACAGCCACCTGTGAAATGCCTTCTCCATCTGGAATGGAACAAGACAAGGTTGCTCCCTGTCCCCAATCCTTTTCAAACTAATGCTGGAACCCCTCCTGCGACATTTAAGAACCAACACATACACAACACAACTTAAAGGGTATTCCGATTGCAGTGCGTACCTACAAACTAGCAGCCTACGCAGATGATATTTTCCTCTTCCTAAATGACCCTCTCACATCTATCCCAAACCTCCTACAGGATTTTGACCTGTTCCAGCGTATATCCAATTTAAAAATAAATTTCTCCAAGTCGCATGCACTCAACATATCCCTCCCAAAAGAGGTGGTAACTCAACGCCAGAAAAACTTCCCCTTTGCTTGGAAATCAGACACAATCAAATATTTAGCAATCCAATTGACTGCTCAGTTGCCAGATCTATATGCCAAAAACTACTTACCAATCCTTCGTACTATCTCAGATGAGAGTGGGACAAACCACAGTTTTCCTGGTTTGGCCATGCAGAAAGTCTAAAGATGAACATTCTCCCCTGTATTTTATACATCTTACAAACAATACTGATTAAACTGCCTCCAACATTCTTCCAGACATACAAATTAATATGTGTGGAATTTTTATGGAAACATAAATGACCCAGGCTAAGTTTTGACCATTTAACAAAACCAAAAACTAAAGGCGGAATCGGCCTCCCTGGTCTTAGGAAATATTATCGAGCTTGCCACCTCTCGAGGATTGTTGATTGGATAACACACGGTCATCTCAAAGAGTGGTTCAGCCTAGAAGACTCTTTTTCATCTCTTCCTCTAAGGTCCACTCCTTGGATCCGTCCCTGCCATATCCCTAATACCCCGAAGGAACACCCTTTTATCAATGCCACACTAAGTTACTTTAGAGAGGTGTGTAAAAAATTTAAACTCTCCTCAAACCCAGGACACCTGACACCCATTTGGCTCAATCTGTCCTTTCCCCCTGGGATGTCTACTCTTTTTAGTGAGTTCTTGACCTCATACTCAAATCTTGGCACACCGCTTCTTCCAAGACGGTACCCTCCTAAACCGCAACACACTGCCATCAAGCATAGGCAATAACTCCTTCCCACTATGGACCTATTTTAAGGTCAGCCATTTCCTCCAAAGCATTAACCACGACTCCTCAGTGTCGCGTTCCCTAACTCCATTTGAAACTCTCTGCACCCGAACCACAATACAACCACACATGACTTCCACTATTAACACTGCTCTTTGGATCTATCTCCCCTACATCTGGGAAAGCATGCCAGACTTGGGAAAGAGACTTACAAGTAGATCTCACCGAGGAGCAATATACACAATATGCACACTATAGTCCAAAAGAAATCTCTATTTGTGGGAAAAAAAGGATGTCAATTTTGTTTGGGTACAGTGTCGCACGACCACGCAATTGTCAGTTAAAGTAACGCAGTGCCATATAACAAAAAGTGTTCTGGTCAGGAAGGGGGTAAATCCTTCCAATGCTGAAGTGGTTAATTTAAATTGCCAGTTATTTGTCCATTCTAAGGTAGGCCATATATTATTCAATCTTTCTTTTTCTAGCAACCACGCTCAATTCCCCCATCAGCACAGTCAGTATTGATGTGGAAATCCCTCCCATAGGTCTATTGTGTTCTCCTGGCGGGGAGGTGCGGGGAGCCATCCCTGCCGGGATAAGACCCTGCTTATTGCTAGCAATTAGAGCCATTAGCAATAATCACGTGCTAGAAATCCAACATGCTGATTGTACTCAAGTCAATTGAAGGATCGACTTGGGTACAATCAGCTTGCCCATAGATGGATTGAATCTTGGCCAGTCCCTGGTGATCCGGACGGCTTGGTATGGTGCCCCCATATTGCCCCCCCCCCCACATTTGGCTTTGAAATGACAGGGGGAATTCTGCAAAAATTATAATAGGAATATTTCCCAGAGAGCTAATAAAGGATTGTGATTGAGCTGGCAAGCAACCAACTAAAGTGAATGAAAGTGAAAATGAAAGGAGTTAGCATTGATTAGTTGTGTGCCCCTTTGTAATGCTACACATTGCGAGGGTGTCTACCCTTGTGTTTATAATTTCAAATCAAACCGAATTTGTTACGTTTATTTTTAATAATTGTTTTTTTGTCATCGTTTTTTTAGCATTGGCATCATAGGTCATTTATTTTCAAAAAGTGATAGTTATTTTCAGCTAGGTCCAATGAGATTTAAAAATTACAGTTGCACAAATAAAATAAAGATTCTCATTGAAGTATCAAAGCTTTGTAATTTAAATATATGGAGCTGTTTAATGAAAGAATTTTAAGAAGTATTCTATTAAACTGGGAAAAAAAAGTTGGACAGATGGCCATGGCAACCATATTCAGTTTATTTCCTTTTTTTTCAGCGCAGTTTAAAAAAAATTAAAGATAATCTATATTTGGATGTCTTCTGTTTTGATAAAGTATCCCCTATAAAAACTGACAATGAACTGAAATTACAGCTTCATTTATAGAAAAAGATGTGTATGGAAACTTGCATGAGCTTATCACAATAAAGATAATTCAAATCCCGCAGTGAATTATTTCTTATATGCTTCCCGGCCTGTAATTCCACTGAAAGACACAGTAGGCAGCCTCAGGTAAGCCCTTTTTATCCCAAAATGGCTGATAACACGCAACACTGTCTCTAGAAGCATTCCATTTCCAAATCCAGCCTTCTTGTAAAATCCAGGTTAGAACATTATTAATACATGTGAGCAAATACAGTCACAAGAAAAGTATGTGCACCACTTGGAATTAACTGGTTTTCTGCTGTATTTTGCCATACAATGTGATCTAATCCTCATCTAAGTCACAACAATAGACAGTTTACTGATAACACACAAACCATTCAAATTTCTCATGTCTTTATTGAACATGCCCATTAAACATTCACAGTGTTGGAGGAAAAAGTAAGTGCACCCTTGCCATTAATAGCTGGTGGAGCCTAATTTGGCAGCAATGATTTCAAGCAAAAGCTTTCAGTAGCTCTGGATCAGACCTGCACAAAGTTCAGGAGGAATTTTGACCATTCCTCCTTACAAAATTGCTTCAGCTCATGCACATTTGTAGGGTGTCTGATGTGAATATTTCTCTTGAGGTCATCCCACAGCATCACTATGGGGTTAAGATCTGGTCTGAAGCCAGGATGTGATGGATTAACTTTGATGCTTATAGCCATTGTCCTGTTGCATCACCCGACTAAGCTTCAGCTGGTATACAACCACCCTGACATTATCCTGTAGGATATTTTGGTAAACTTAACAGGTTCCCCACCGCGCGCCATCTTTTCACGGCGGCAGTCGGGGAGCCCTGCGCGAATCGCCGTAAATAAGCGCCGATTCGCATTTGGCCACCAGGGGGCGCGCGCACCCGCTGCACTCCTCTGGAGTGTGCCCGCGGCTCGGGCGGACCTGATGTCCGCCGGCGAGCCGCGATGAGCGGCTAGAGGGAAAGAACGGGGAACCGCCGATGTAAACACGCGGTTCCCCGCTCTGTCAGTGGGGCATGAGAGATCTACTGATCCCTGTCACTGGGATCAGTTAGATCTCTCATGCCCATGTTAGCCCAACCCCTCCACAGTAAGAACACACCCAGGGAACACGATTAACCCCTAGACCCCCCCCCCCCCCAGGTTAACCCCTTCACTGCCAATGACATTTATACAGTAATCAGTGGACATTTAAATTTCTGATCGCTGAATAAATGTCATTGGTCCCAAAAAAGTGTCAAAATGTTCCGACATGTCCCCCCCCCAATATCGCATTACCGCTAAAAATCGCAGATCGCCGCCATTACTAGTAAAAAATTAAAAAAAATAAAAACCCCAGAAATGAATTCTCACCATCCGTAAACGCGGCCACTTTTGCGCAAACCAATCAATAAACGCCGATTGCAATTTTTTTTATCGCAAATATGAGGAATTATATAAATCGGTCAAAAACGGTGAAAAAAATGTTTTTTTATATTTTTTTTTTGGATTTGAATTTTAGCAAAAAGTAAGAAATTTGGGTTTTTTTGCAAAATGGTCGCTCTTCTTTTGTTTATAGCTGCAATAAGAAATGACGCAGAGGCGATCAAATACCACCAAAAGAAAGCTCTATTTGTGGGAAAAAAAGGACGCAAATTTTGTTTGGGTACAACGTCGCACGACCGCGCAATTGTCAGTTAAAGCGACGCAGCGCCGAATCGCAAAAAGTGCTCTGGTCCTAAAGTGGGAAATTCTTCCGGGGCTGAAGTGGTTAAGGGACTGAATTCATTTTTTTTCTTGATGATGGCAAATGGTCACTAGGCTTTACCCTGAAGCAGTAAAGCAAGCCAATATGCCATAATCATGATGTTCCCTCCATACTTCACTGTTGGGATGATGTTTTGATGTTTGTAAGATGTGCACTCTTTGCTTGATACATAGTACTGCGTATTCTTCCTGAACAATTCAACTTTTGTTTACTCAGTCTACAAAACTTTTTTCCCAGTAGCGCAGAAGTTTGCCAAAGTGCTTTTTGTCAAACGTTAGGCATGCAGCAATGTTTTTTTTTTTTAAGAGCACGGCTTCTATTGTGCTGTTTAGCCATGGACACCCTTGCCAGTTTCAATGATGTCTTCAAGCTTTTAGCTCTTACAATTTTCTTGATTCTCATTGAGAATTCTGCGTTGTGCCTTGGGAAGTCATCTTGGCTGGGCATCCACTTCTAGAAAGAGTAGCCAGAGTACTAAACTGTCTCCATTTATAGACAATTTGTATTTGTTCTAGCCTTACGCAGAGCAACTCCTCTTCAGAGACACTTTTTCAGCTGATGCTTCTTGCTTCAGTTGATGAACAGCAATCTTTAAATGTTTGCGTGTCTTTTATCAATCAAAGTACCTCTAAACCACACCTCCAAGCTTATTTCATTAATTGGACTGGAGGTGTGCAACCTACTGATCCCAATTAGCTTTCCTTGAAATAATTAGTCTATGGGTTCATTTGCTTTTTCTTCCAGCACTGTGAATGCTTAACCACTTCAGCCCGGAAGGATTTCCCCCTTTAGGACCAGAGCACTTTTTGCGATTCTGCACTGCGTCGCTTTAACTGACAATTGTGTGGTCATGCGACGTTGTACCCAAACAAAATTTGCGTCCTTTTTTTCCCACAAATAGAGCTTTCTTTTGGTGGTATTTGATCCCCTCTGTGTCATTTCTGATCGCCACTATAAACAAAAAAAGAGCGACAATTTTGCAAAAAAAAAAAACATTTTTTTCTTACTTTTTGCTAAAATACAAATCCAAAAAAATATATAAAAAAAATGTTTTTTTAATCTATTTTGGCAGATTTATATTCTTCCTCATATTTTTGGTAAAAAAAAAAATCACAATCGGCGTTTATTGATTGGTTTGCGCAAAAGTTGCCGCGTTTACGAATGATGAGAACTCATTTATGGGATTTTTATTTATTTATTTTTTTTACCAGTAATGGCGGCAATCTGCGATTTTTAGCGGTACTGTGATATTGTGGCGGACATGTCGGACCATTTTGACACTTTTTTGGGACCATTGGCATTTATGCAGCGATCAGTGCTATGAAAATGCACTGAATACTGTGTAAATGCCATTGGCAGTGAAGGGGTTAACCTGGAGGGGGTGCTCTAAGGGTTAACTGTGTTCCCTCACTGTGTTCTAATTGTATGGGGGCTGGGCTGGCAGGGGGAGGGGAGTGATCACGGCTTCCATATACAGGAAGTCTGTGATCACATCCATTCCCCCTCTGTCAGAACAGAGATCTGTGTTTACATACACGGATCCCCGTTCTGTCACTGCGGGGCATTGCAGGTAGCCGGTGGAGTCCGCCCTACCCGCTCCCTGGCCCCCCCCCCCGGAACACAGTGAGCAAGCGAGTGCACCTCTGGCGGCACGCGCTGACAATACTAGTTATCGCGGCGGCCTCCAGGCAATGGCGGTTTGCGATAACGAGCCACTTTGCCGCCGTCAAGCCACGGCAAGTGGTCGGCAAGTGGTTAATGGGTGTATTCAATAAAGACACGCAAACTTCAAATTGTTTGTGTGTTATCGACTTATTATCGGCATATTGGGGTTGATTTACTAAAGGCAAAAAGACTGTGCACTTTGCAAAGTGCAGTTGCTCCAGAGCTTAGTAAATGAGGTAAAGCTTCACTTTGCAAAGAATACCCAATCATGTGCAAGGAAAATGAAAAAAAAAACAGCATTTTTGCTTCCACATGATTGGATGATGGAAGTCAGCAGAGTTTTTGCACATTTACTAAGCTCTGGAGCAACTGCACTTGCAGAGTGCACAGTCTTTTCCCCTTTAGTAAATCAACTCCATTGTGTCTGTCTATTTGTGTCACTTAGGTGAGGATCAGATCACATTTTATGGCAAATTACTGCTGAAAACCAGTTAATTGCAAGGGGTTTACATGGGATGCACAGTGTCACTGGTTGCCAGGTCGATGTCGGCTATACTGCATTACTGGTTGCTATGACCCTGTCAACTGTATAGTCGACAGCTTCCTAGCAACCAGTGATGTTGTTTAGGCGAGAGCATCTAGCAACCAGTGATGTTGTGCAGCCGACAACAACCTAGCAACCAGTAAGGTGTGTAGCCAACAGTTTCCTAGAAACCAGTAATACTGTTCAGTCAACAGTGTCCTACAAACCAGTGATGCTGTGTAATTGACAACATCCTAGCAACCAGTGATGTTTAGTAGAAAACAGTGTCCTAGAAACCAGTGATGCTGTGTAGCTGACAGTATACCAGCAACCAGTGATTTTTCATAGCCAACAGCATCCTAGCAACCAGTGATGTTGTGTAGCTCACAGAGTCCTAGAAACCAGTGATGATTTGTAGCTGACAGCATCCTAGAAAGCTGTGATGCCATGTAGCCAACAACAGCCCAGCAACCAGTGATGTTATGTAGTCGACAGCATCCTAGCAACCAGTGATGCTGTATAGCCCACAACCAGTGACAGGTGGTGGGAGAGAGTGGGGTACACCTCTTGCCTGTCTCTATATGCAAACATAGAGTTGGTCTTAATTATCTCCACTTCCCGTATCTACAGACTGGAAGTAACTAATTTTCAATGTATCACAGCAATTGTGACTCTTTGTGAAAGTGATGCAGATAAGTACTGCATGAATCTGTTGAAGGTGTTGGAACTCTTATCAAAACTAGCACAAGGCTTTCATGAATTAGGCACAGGACTTTTAAAAGCCACCATGCTACCAGAAAAGTGTCACAAATATTTTATTGAATTGCCCCTTATATGTCTTGTTTTTTAAATAAACTGGTCCTTTGCAATTCCTCTTCTACCCCTCAGTGTAACCAAAGAGCAAAATACTTACCTTCACTTAAAAGTGAAGGAAAACCGAAACAAATGGGGATTATGGATTATGGGGATTATATCCCTATATAATTTTTCAAAATAAATTGCAAAGACATTGGAATGGGGGGGGGGGGG
>BLSH010003946.1:766050-785818 GCA_018402905.1 Glandirana rugosa
GAAAACACTGCGCTAAAAAGTATCAAATAAATCAATCAATAAATCAAAAAGTGCCAAGCAGCTGCTATATAAATAATAAAAAATCTGAAAAGTCTACTATATCTGTAATAGTGAAAGCAGCGCTAGAGTTAAATTAATAAACTCATGCAAATAAATCTTGTGCAAAATACAAAAAAAGTGCTGGTGCAAAATATCAATAGTGCAACATTATATATAAAGTGCAAAAGAAAGTCCTCTTTGGGTTAAGCAGCTACGATGTTTCAAAACAAAGTCACCACTGATCACCGCCTGCGTGTGCACACATTGGGGGCTCACCAGAGTTCAAAAGGTATATCAGCTCGTCTTTTCAGCAAAAAAGGGGCTCATCCCAAGCCCTGTGATGAAGTCGGAAGTGACGAAACGCGTCAGTGCGTGGCTACACGGCGACCCGAGGCGAATCAGTGTACTGACGGCTGGGACGCTCAGGAGCTGGAGGAGAGGAGCGTTGGAAGGCCAGGTGGTAGGAAGCTTGTATTATTGAAACTGGCAATTTTAAAGTGTTTTTAATGTAAGCGCATCTGGTGTAGTTAATAAATGTTTGAATATAAAGAGATACACTATGAGGGTCTTTCTTGCTTGTCTCCCATGACTATCTGTGTTGGAGAGTAACGAGCCCCTGTGGAGGTGGTCCTTAAGAAGTTGATTTGGGATGAGCCCCTTTTTTGCTGAAAAGACGAGCTGATTTACCTTTTGAACTCTGGTGAGCCCCCAATGTGTGCACACGCATGCCGTGATCAGTGGTGAAAGACTTTGTTTTGAAACATCGTAGCTGCTTAACCCAAAGAGGACTTTCTTTTGCACTTTATATATAATGTTGCACTATTGATATTTTGCACCAGCACTTTTTTTGTATTTTGCACAAGATTTATTTGCACGCGTTTATTAATTTAACTCTAGCGCTGCTTTCACTATTACAGATATAGTAGAGTTTTCTGAGTTTCTTATCACTATTGCTGAGACCAGCAGTGCAGACAACATGAGTGGTGAGTATCCAATGTCTTCTTTGCATTGTCCCCTGTGGTGCTTAGAAGTGTCAGATTCTGCAGAATCTTTAACCATTGGTTTAGTCTTCACTACTACATAGATTAGCAGCATAGAACAGTGAGAATCCAATATCTTCTTTGCAAGGTCGCCTGTGGTTCTTAGAGGTTTATTCAGAGGGCCCCTATGCCTATTTTGTATCCTGTAGTGATGTAGGGGACAGCAGGAAGTCCTGCAGCATGCCGTGGGACATCAGGAAATTGACACTCCCAGAAGTGTCAGATTCTGCCAGCGGTTTCTCATCCCTATTGCAGAGACTGGTCCGGCAGTGCAGACAGCAGGAGCAGTGAGTATCTAATGTCTTTCTTTTGAACACGTATATAACGTCAGAGTAACTTTAAGAGTCAAGGAGTGTTCAGTTAGAGACATTTTACACAATAGGTACAGTTTTACACAGCATTTAGGATTCTGACTTGTTCTCGACACAGAAAACCCTGCACTGACAACTACTGCATCATAGTAGGTAAGTATGATGGATGGGGGGGACGGTGATTGTGGAATACCAAACACAAAACATGTCAGAGCCACTTTGGCTTGCTGCCTCCAAATGCTTGCATAAGCCTCGAACTTAGCACAAACAATCGAGAAAAGAGTTCACCTTAGGCAAAGCCATTTCTTGAAGGGAAAATACAGAGTATGGCTGATATTGTGCATTGATTTTAATTTGTAATCCTTGGCTTTCCACAAAGCAGAAAATCAATGGTATAGTCTCAATTTATGTAGTATTTTATGCAGTGTATCTCACTCAGCACAACGCAAATAAAACCGTAGCCATGTTAGAAGAATTTTTGCCCTTCACTTGAAAGTTTTAACACGTCAGAAATCTCATTGGAGACTTTTTATTACGACAGAAATTACAATGTGCTATTTTCTTCATGCTCAAGATCCAGCTTCTTTGACAAACTCTTTGCAGAAAGTTATTGGAAAAAAAAAGGTGGGGAAGAAAAATTTAGACAATCAGATTTTAATTGGACTGGGAACATAATCGCAGAGAGCTGTCAAAAGCTAATCTCCGATCTATTCTCAAGCCTAGCTTGTTAAATCTTCCCTTTAAAGTGCCTGGAACTATTGAATGGCAGAGGAACTTGTCTGTTCTTCTACAATATAGATGGGGCTAGGAGCTGGGAAAGAAGGAAAGAATCATTAGACTAAAATACATACATACAATAGCTTGAATACATAAAGGAAAAATAATCATCATAATGAGCAGTGTCTTTTTGTCCACTGATCGCACAGGGGAAAGCGGCTTCACAGGGATCGACCAAAGCCAACAGGCCAGTTAGCGAAACTTTGCGGTCTCTACTTGCCAAGAAGGTCCAGGTAAACACATTAAAATGAAATACTTCCCATAGGTGTCCAAAAAGAAAAAAATCTGACTGTGTCTCAAAGTGGAGAAATTTCCCATCACTTCTTGAACTTTGGAACCCTTGTTAGAGGAAGTCAATAAAAATCACCAAAACAGCAATAGACAGAAAAAATAAGGATACAGCTTTTGTCATTCCAAACTTTATCCAAAAGTGTTGTATTTATTTCAACTTTTTAATGCAGGTCCCCTTTAAAAACTGGTAAATTGACTGACAAGAAGAACCTACGCAGTAGCAGGCCCAGAATTCCCATTGCTGAATTCCCCGATTTAATGAACATAACCACTTTATGTATATTACACAGTCTCAAACTGATTATGTTATTACATGAATACAAAATAGAATATGGAATGAAAGCAATGTAATTTATTCAAATCCAACAGGTCTATTTTTTCCTCATTAACTATTTCTGTTCAACAGAACTGTATTCCAGATGAAAACATTCACTAAACACAGTTACTGATCAGACAGGAGAAATGTGTTATACACACTGCATTACTAAAAGTATTGTGACGCCTGCCTTTACTCGCACATGAACTTTAATGGCATCCCAGTCTCAGTCCATAGAGTTCAATGTCGAGTTGGCCCACCTTTTGCAGCTATAACAGCTTCAACTCTTCTGGGAAGGGTGTTCACAAAGTTTAGGAGTGTCTATGGGAATGTTTGGCCATTCTTCCAGAAGCGCATTTGTGAGGTCAGGCACTGATGTGGATGAGAAGGCCTGGCTCGTAGTCTTTGCTCAAATTCATCCCAAAGGTGTTCTATGGCATTGAGGTGCAGGCCAGTCAAGTTCCTCCACCCCAGATTCGCTCATCCATATTGTTATGGATTTTGCTTTTTTTACTGATCTAAATCCTTTGGTGGAGGGGGGATTATGGTGTGGGGTTGTTTTCCAGGGGGGTAGGGCTTGACCTCTTAGTTCCAGTGAAGGGAACTCTTAAGGCATCAGCATACCAAAATATTTTTTGATAATTTCATGCTCCCAACTTTGTGGGAAGAGTTTGGGAATGGCCCTTTGCTGTTCCAACATGACTGTGCACCAGTGCACAAAGCAAGGTGCATAAATCCATGGATGAGCGAGTTTGGGGTGGAGGATCTTGACTGACCTGCACAGAGTCCTGACCTCAACCAGGCCTTCTTCTCCAACATCAGTGCCTGACTTCACAAATGTGCTTCTGGAAGAATGGTCAAACATTCCCATAGACACACTCCTAAACCTTGTGGGCAGCCTTCCCAGGAGAGTTGAAGCTGATATAGCTGCAAATGGGTGGCAAATAAATATTGAACCCTACAGACTAAGACTAGGATGCCATTAAAGTTCATGTGCGTCTAAAGGTAGGCGTCCAAATACTTTTGGTAATATAGTGTATAGTGCCCCCGATACCTGATACATATAAAAGTCACACTGAAAGAGATGTGCAGTAGGGGTTAAGATTTTTGGCAGCTTTCAAATTGAAATCGATAGATTGACATTCACCTTATACATAGCCCCTGCTAAAGAAAGTCTGTATCACAGACAGCTAGCAGCCAACACTGAGCAGGACTGCTAGCTGTCAGACTGGGCTGTTAATGACAGCTTTATTCCCCACTAACAATTGGCAACTAATTATGTCATAGTGATCACATGCAGCAGATGCCATTTATATAATGGCAGTGAGTCTCTGTGTAATTCTGTAACTGTTGGACACAATCACAGTATTAAAAACATTGAAAGTTTACATCTCTGTTTGATAGCTAGCAGCCAGCACTGTGCAGGGCTGCTAGCTGTCAGATTGAGCTGTCATTGATAGCTTCATTCTCCACTAACCATTGCCAACTAATCATGTCACAGTGATCACATGCAGCAGATGCCATTGATGTAATGCCAGTGAGCCTCTGTTTCATACTGTAATTGTCAGATACAATGATAGTATTAAGAATATTGAACGTCTACATTTCCCTTTAACAGCTATAAGCCAACACTATTCAGGACTGCTAGCTGTCAGACTGAGCTGACAATGACAGTTTCATTCTCCACTAACAAATGTCAACTAATCATGATGCAGTGATCACATGCAACAGATGCCATGCCATTAATGTAATGGCAGTTATTCTCTGTTTAATACTGTAATTGTCAGATAAAATCACAGTATTAAAATCACTACATACATTCAGAAATGTAAAACATTATTTAGGTAAATTATTTAAAGAGTTTATGTCACATTACTTCACATACTGATGCAGCTAAATTTGGCCAGTGCATCTAGGCTCGGATAAGCTTTACTAGGCCCTGATGAAGAAGAAGCAGCTAAAGCAAATAAATATCACCTTTTTGTTATTTTAGTAGTGATTTTTTTTTTATCCTGAAAGAAGTTCACCATTAAAGTTTTGCAACCTGTGTAACTATCTATGTATAGATAACGGCCAAGCTGCACATGCTGTGCTCTCTGCTCTGTAGTGTGTGGGAGGGTGCAGTGTGGTGCGGCAGCAGTAACGCACACACAGTCCAAATGCAATAGAAAAAACTTGTATTGTAGTTCAAATAAAACAGTTCACAACAAGCCTGGTGGAAGGCAGCCTGATCGGGAACACTGACAGTATCTGTCTTAAGGAGCGGAAAGTGACCTGGTCAGTCCATGCCCAAGTGGGGAGCTTTTCAGGAGAGGTGGCAAAATCCTAGACTTTCCCTACTTGTCTGGAACCTGTCCCTATACACTAAATGCATGCCAAATTCAGGTGCAAAGGTAGACTCTACCTGACCCAAAATGGCCGCCAGAGTCACATGGGCTTCAGCATCCAACTGGATCACTGCCCCAGTGACACAGGAAACCATAGAGGAATCATGTCCCTCTTGACTTCATCTCCCACTGTAGTGCCGCTACGGTTGAGCACCACCTGCAGTGGAGAAAATAGACTGCACTTGCCTACAAGTGTTGGCCAGTGATTGTGCTTCACTGCTCCTCTCTCTCAACACTCTCTATTAGCATGCACAACCTTCTTAAATAAAAGGGACTTTCCATGTGGCTAACTGATTTAATCTTGACAGATGTTCTGAAGCATTTTTGATCATACTCCTTTGTCATGTTACACAGCCACTACACTGGGAATCCATAAATATGTACATGAAATAATATTATACAGGATTTATATATCACCAAAAGTTTTCAAAGCATTTTACAAAATAAAGGGAGACAGTAAAGTTACAATACAATTGAGTGTTAGAAGGGCCATGCTCATGAGAGCTTACAATCTAAGGCCTCGTACACACGGTTCGACGATCGCATACAACAGGTCGTACTCACGACCGTTGTATGCGATATCGATTGTTCGTATGCGCGATTTGAACAGTTGAACATACGACGGTCGTACAAGGGAGTTGTATGAGCAGACTAGAAAACTTGTTGTATCGTGTGTACAGAGCAGTTGGTGTACAACAAAGTTGTATTGTGCAAAACACGCATGCTCCGAAGTCAGGAACGGCTGGATGCTAATTACATGCACCTGAACGTTCTTTCTGTGGTCGTACGATCGTGTAGTGCAGTCAGTATGCTGCATACAACAGCCAACGTACGATTCGACACGTGCGATCGTCGTCCCGTGTGTACGGGCCTTAAAGGGAAAGCATGACTATATGGAACAGCAAGCAAAAAAGGGAATCTCACATAAAAAATGTTTTTTTAGCAAACGTTACCGTAATGACTCCCATTGTGTGATTACTGAAAATACGCAATGGCTTCCCCTTAGAAGAGATGCATAGTGACCTCTGCTAATGTATTCTTTACAAACAAAGCACTTGATATAATTTAGCAGAAACCCACTGCTGGACACTCCACATAATTCTCCTTTCATGTAACATTCTAAATGCTAATGCCACTGTAATCATGAGCTAAGTATTTACAGGAAGAGGCCTGGATGCTGTGTGACAACCGGAGGACTAATGAATCGGCATTCTATGTCGCCCTCCCATCTAGGAGCCACTTGAGTTTACCCAAATGCGTTTGCAGCAAATTCAGCTGTATTGGCTGGAGATGACCTAGATCTGTTACTTGGATACACATGGAGGGCTGCGATAATCAGCAAAGTATACAGTTAACTCGAAAGAAAGACACTATTTTTTTACAGAAGCATCATCACTGATAACTAGAAATATGTGTACTGCATAGACATATTATTACATTCTTCTTTTACAGCCCGTTCACACAGGGGCGACTTGCGCTCCGACTTGTGTCGGCTCAAGTCGCTTTGAAGCGACTTTACAGTTTAAAAGAAAATCATTTTTGAAGGCAACCCCCTACCTCCCTTCTCTGATTGGCCACAGGCAAAGTCGCCTGGCATGGAGTCACGTTGTATGTCGCCCAAAGTCGCACTGAAGTCGCATTAAAAATCGCCTAGCAAAGTTGGATCGCCCCTGTGTGAACGCAGGCTTAGAGCCACAATATTAGAGCTTAGCTGAATTCTAATTTTAAATGTTGGTTGGTAGGTGTAGGGTGTAGTGCCCGTTTAGTAATGGCCTTCCCCTGGTGATCTCAGTGGGTAGTGTTGGTGCTCCTCTTTGTTAGCTGTTGTGGGTGGGGAGTTTGGGTATGGGAATAGGTCATCCCTGACCACCACCATGTAGTCCTGTGGCGACTTGTGTATGAGTGAGAGAAAGCCCTCTGCAGAGAAGGATGCCAGGAGGATTATATATGGACACCCAAGAGAGGCAGTGGAAGAACCTTGCTACCCCTGGCCATCACTTAGCAGATCTGTGGCATGGTTTAGGATGACCTCAGGGCCTAGGACTAAAAGACACCTTGAACATGGAGTCATCTATGGGAGACTCACAGAGGTTATGGGTGGTAATGCTATGCCAATGTTTGTCAGTAAACAGTGAAAAGCTTCAAATGTACATGTAGCGCTGCCCCCTTGAGGGTTGCTTGAAGAATCGATTCCCTCCCCCGGAGAGTCCTCCACCACTCCTGACACTCTAGGTTCACTCATATTGCAAAGTTCCATTGGAACTGACACCCTTACAGTAATGAAGACCACACCAAAAGTTTAGTTCAAAAGATTTACTAACTCATTCTTTTAGGGCTCATTTACACTTGCTTCAAAACAGGGCATCAGACACGCTTTGTTAAAGCTCCCTTAACGCCAGTCAAAACCCCTGTCACTAAACTAAACTAAAAATGGTTCTGTATAGACCTTGCATTGGCTTTGCTTCAGCTTTGCGTCAAAAATTATACCCCATGTAGCTTTAGCCATGCTTCAAAACCTCTTCAACGCCTCCATAGAAGTCTATGACAAAGCTTGTTTGAAGCTCGCTTGAAGCACCTGTGGCTTTTCTGAGGCTTTAATTCAGCTTTAGCTTTGCTTTGTTTTGGAGAAATTGCAGGTGTGAGATAACAACAAACACACAGGGCATCACCCAAGCTTCAACAAAGCTTCAAAAGAGCACCACGGAATGCTCATTGAAGTGCCACCGAAGCCTCACTGAAGCACCACCGAAGCCTCATCGAAGCACCACCAAAGCCTCCAAAACACATCATAAAAGCTTGTTGAAACAGTAGGGGCTTTAACTATTTATTTTTACTGCGGCGGTGTGGACACTTCCCGCAAATTGCCATAAATAACCGGTCATCTGTGCGTGGCCGCTAAGGGGCGGCCACAGCTCAAGAATGGGGAACCGCCGATGTAAACACGTGGTTCCCCGCTCTGTTAGTGGAGGCATAGGAGATCTACTGATCCCTGTCACTGGGATCAGTTAGATCTCTTATGCCCATGGTAACCCAGACCCCCCACAGTTAGAACACGCCCAGGGAACACAGTTAACCCCTAGATCACCCCCTGCAGGTTAACCCCTTCAATGCCAATGACATTTATACAGTAATCAGTGTATATTTAAATTTCTGATCGCTGTATAAATGTCATTGGTGCCAAAAAAGTGTCAAAATGGTCCGACATGTCCACCGCAATATCGTAGTACCGCTAAAAATCGCAGATTTCCGCCATTACTAGTAAAAAGTAAAAAAAAAATAAAAACTCCAGAAATGAATTCTCATCCGTAAACACGGCCACTTTTGCGCAAACCAATCAATAAACGCCGATTGGGATTTTTTTACCAAAAATATGAGGAAGAATATAAATCGGCCAAAACCGATGAAAAAAAATGTTTTATTATATTTTTTTGGGGATTTGTATTTTAGCAAAAAGTAAGAAAAACTGTTTTTTTTGCAAAATCATCGCTCTTCTTTTGTTTATAGTGGTGATTAGAAATGACGCAGAGGTGATCAAATACCACCAAATTAAAGCTCTATTTGTGGGAAAAAAAGGACGCAAATTTTGTTTGGGTACAAAGTCGCACGACCGTGCAATTGTCAGTTAAATCGACGCAGTGCTGAATCGCAACAAGTGCTCTGGTCCTAACCTGGGAAATCCTTCCGGTCCTTAAGTGGTTAATGTGCGTTGAAGCCAAAGCACGTGTAAACGAGCCCTAAAGGAGAAGATGACTTTTGAATGGTAAAAATCACACTTTGCTCACACAGTGTTTACCACTTCCAGCCACTCACCAGCAATTACAATAAATGAAACAATAGAAATTCCTCCAATTGGGTTTAATCAAATACCAGTGCGCTCACTTGTAAGTGCTAGAACAGGGTATTTACTTGCAGTGAAATAATGTAAAGTAATGATTATCCTTTAGAAATGAGTGAGCCTAGGGTAAATTGATCCCACTGAATATAATGCAAATAAAACAGTACAACTCTATGTAAAGCAAATAAAACATTATCCCCACATGCTCACCCACCTCACTACTTTAATGTCCAAGTGGACGTCTGTCCACCTCTCATGGTTAGGTAGGATCACAGTTATCAAAATGTCCATCCTCCCTAAAATCTTATATCTATTCAGAGTATTACTGGTCAAAGTCCCACCGCACTACCTCAGGATACTTCAGCGCAAGGCCTCCGCCTTCATTTGGGGTTCCCTACCTCCACGCACCCTCTACACCCCCCGTATAAAAGGCGGACTAAGTGTACCCAATTTTGCAAAGTATTACCAAGCAGCTCAACTGGCTACACTCCCCAAATATCATGCTACTAAGGAAGTCCCCCTTTGGGTGGCCCTAGAATTGGTGGACTGCGATCCACTATCCACCGCCAACCTCCTTTGGTTGCCTCCATCACAACGCCACAACATCACCAACCCAATCACCAAACACAGTTTAACCTTCTGGGATAATCTTAAGACACACTTCGGTCTTCACTCACCCCATGATCCTCTCCTCTCCTTCCTACACAACCCAGCCTTCTACCCAGCTTGGACTGCCCCACACTACTTTTCCAATTGGCCAAGAGCTGGGCTCCTGTGGGCTCATCACCTATATAGTTCTAACACTATCAAACCCTTTTAGACCCTATGTGAGACACACCATCTACCCCCCACAGAAATTTTAACCACTTACCAACCGGAAGGTTTTCCAGCTTTAGGACCAGAGCACTTTTTGCGATTCGGCGCTGCATCGCTTTAACTGACAATTGCGCGGTCGTGCGATGTTGCACCCAAACAAAATTTGCGTCCTTTTTTCCCCATAAATAGAGCTTTATTTTGGTGGTATTTGATTGCCTCTGCGTCATTTTTGATCGCCGCTATAAACAAAAGAAGAGCGACCATTTTGCAAAAAAACCCAAATTTATTACTTTTTGCTAAAATTCAAATCCAGAAAAAATATAAAAAAACATTTTTTTCACCGTTTTTGGCCAATTTATATAATTCCTCATATTTGTGATAAAAAAAAAAATCGCAATCGCCGTTTATTGATTGGTTTGCGCAAAAGTGGCCACGTTTACAGATGGTGAGAATTCATTTCTGGGGTTTTTATTTTTTTTTTATTTTTTACTAGTAATGGCAGGGATCTGCCATTTTTAGCGGTACTGTGATATTGGGGCGGACATGTCGGACATTTTTGACACGTTTTTGGGACCAATGACATTTATTCCGCGATCAGAAATTTAAATGTCCACTGATTACTGTATAAATGTCATTGGCAGTGAAGGGGTTAACCTGGGGGGGGAGAGCTAGGGGTTAACTGTGTTCCCTGGGTGTGTTCTTACTGTGGGGGGGTTGGGCTACCATGGGCATGAGAGATCTAACTAATCCCAGTGACAGGGATGAGTAGATCACTCATGTCCCTACTAACAGAGTGGGGAACCGCCATGTTTACATCGGCGGTTCCCCATTCTTTGCCTGTGGCCGCTCGTCGCGGCTCGCCGGCAGACATCGAGTCCGCCCAAGCCGCGGGCACACTCCTCAGGAGTGCGGCGGCGTGCGTTCACAGATCGCCGTGTTTTTATGGCGATTCGCGCTCAGCATCCCGATTGCCGCCGTGAAAACACGGCAGGCGGTCGGGAAGTGGTTAAGATACCTGCAAATAAATCACTTCTATTCACAATACCCTCCCGCAGATGGATCAGTCTCATCTCTCTCGTTGTTTAAAAAAGCATGTCACACCGACCCCCACAAACGAGGTCTTATTTCTGACATATACTCATTACTCCTATCCGCCTCTGCCACAACGCCTCCCACATATGTTGAGAAATGTGAGAAAGATCTCCCTACCTACAGTGACGATATAAACTGGAACTAAATCTGGCAGGGCACCAAATCGGCCTCACCCAATATTGTTGCCCTAGAAACTAATTATAAAGTGCTCACCAGGTGGTACCTGGTCCCTTCCAGGCTCTCTAAATTCCACCCAAGATATTCACCAGTATGCTTCCGAGGATGCTTAGACCAGGGCACACATAGGCACATTTGGTGGGACTGCCAGACAGCCTGTACCCTATGGTCAGAAGTTTTCCAACTCCTATCCCATTCGAAACACCGCTAACTTCTGATCCTGTTGTGGCTCTCCTGAATGGCAAACCCCATACTCTAACCCAGAGAAAATTTAAAATGTTACTTTATGTGACAACAGCTGCCAAACAAGCTATTGCCAAGGCCTGGAAAACCACTACTTTATCCATGATCCCAGTCAAACACCGGATCAATCAGGCATTTGTGCATGCCAAAACTGAGGCCATCTACCTCGATAAACTACCCAAATTTGAAAAGCTTTGGCAACCCTGGATCGATTGGGGACTACCAATAGATTTCGACCACACACTAATCATAAACAATAGGTGAAATTATGACACCAGACCCACGTAAATATGTGCAGCACGTGGCCGGTGTCCCCCCTCTGGAGATAACCCCTTCCTTTCTACCCTTCCTTCCGTCCCACCTACCTCCCATCTAGCTCAATACTCTTCGTCCCCTTTTTTCTCGATTTGACTCTCTCCTCTTTCTGGATGCTAGAACATGGGTCCTGTGAGGCCCTTGCTCCCCCATATAAGTTGGGCCACCTGCCGTATCCCAACTTGGGGAGCGGAGCCTCCGGTACCTCTACGCCCTTCCATATGCTATATTTTGCTTGTTCTTGCTCCATGCTTACAAAGTCTCTCAGTTTCCTTAGGTCCACTGAATACTGAACTGTTATATTTGATTAGTCCAAGTTACCAATGTTCTGCTGATACAAAGTAATGTTAGATCGCCGATGCCTGTACACAAGCATTATGTGCAGTCGTCACTTCACCATTGTAATGATATTATATGTATTCATGCTACCTTCTCATTACTTGGATATTGATATTGTAATTCTCTCCCTTGTATTACTGTCCAGTATAAACTCCAATAAAATATTGTAACAGAAAAAGCAAATAAAACAGTACCACTCTAACAATTTCAGCTCAATATTAAAACAGCTGTAGTATCAATTATCTATCCAAGTCCTCCTGCTCTAATTCAGAGAGTTCTTAGGGGGATGCAATAACACTAAACAAACGGCCTTGAATACAATAAAGTGGGGGGAATGAATAGCTGTGACTGCAGCAATCCTGTATTGCAAAGTTCAGTAGATCTTATGCTGGCTTACATTGATTGGAAGTTAGGTACCTAATAGCACTGTGTCCTCTAATCCTTGAAATGAGGCATGAAAAAGGTTAAACTTCTCTGAATTCAACAACCTTCCCAGGGACCATTAATAGGCATGGCTGTGATGGCTTCTAAGGGCAAACCAGTGAAACGCTTGTTGATTGGCTGCCCTGCAGCTATTCAACAGGCGGGATCAAATACCCAAACCCAGAACTCGAACCCAAACTTTTTTTCAAATGTCCGGGTTCGGATCCGGGTCACGGACACCCCAAAGTTTGGTTCGCTCAACTCTATGTGTGCCCAATAAAAAAAAAAAACAGAACATGTTGCATTTTTGCATAGCTGTTCCTATGCACTTTAACACAATGCTACAGGTTACCATGCATAGAGTTAGAGTTTAATGTTTAAGGGGAAAAGGGAAAAAAGAAAGAACTGTGATGCCTCTTTTTCGAATGAGTCCTTAGTGATCATAGTCTTACCATTGTTTTAATTCATATAAAAGCCTCAACTATAGTAAAATAGTATATGCACCACCAGCATGATGTAGAGGACGATCGTTGTGCTCTGTGTGAGAGCAGTGGTCCAACATGCCCTGTGCTGGATCAGTTACAGCTCCCCAGTCAGCAAAGTTCACACTGCTAAACAGAGATCACACAGGGTGCCATTGTACTTTTATACTATACTGTTTGGGAAATGCCTTCTTCTACAATGGCAATGGCTGCAAAAACAGTAGATGAAAGGGAGAAAAAAAATCTTTGTTTATCTATTAATGTGACCATACCTCATAAGTGACCCCACTGTCAGTGCCGGCATCCCAGGGGATGAGATCCTGGACTACTCTCTGGACCCAACCACACTCCTTTGTACAGAGATCTTCTGCAGAGAGTCCAACATTCCAGTCTGGGCTTGGACCCAGCATGGCCAGGAAAGACATGAGATGACGAGTTCTGTCCACTGAGAACTCTGCCGATGGCGCAGCTCTGCTGTAAAAAACAGAAGAAAACCAGAATGAATACACTCACCTTACCTTTGCAATAAAAAAAGCAGTTGCCTCAGGCACACATTTTTTCCTGCCTAAAGAGTTCAGAATAAAAAGAAAACAATGAATACAATTTATAAATATAGTATATATCTAGTGAGGATACTATGGTTGGTGTTGGGGTACTGCCACACTCATGACACTGATGCTAGATGGGCCCCATATCCACCTCTTCCACCATCACAGCTCTTCACCTTTAAACTTGGGTCCCTGCACCTAACATTAATTGTATATCCCCAGCTTTGGTTATGATTATTAAATTTGAACTCTGATGCTTGTCAGTGGGCACAATTCCATATCTGTCATCAGTGGTATAACATCCCTCACATGAAAAGAATGTTTATTGAGTAACATTCTGTAGGCCTCAATGGCTTGGTGACTTGTTACCTGCCTAGGCATTTTTCTTATAAGCAAATATTTAAGCTATGAGTTAAATTAAATTGCAATATTTGGGGTTTCACTTCAAGACGTTAAGGCTCCATGCACACTGGGCGCTCTCTGGGCATCGGGCAGTAGACGCTACTTAGAAAACGTTCTTTTGCAGCGTTTTGTAAGCAGCATTTATTGGCGTCAGCGTTTTTAAGTGTTTTTTTTTTTTACTTCATTAGCTTCCACTGACTACAAAAAATGTCAGACGCAGATAAACGGACGTTTACCAAAGTTTTTGAGCGTTTATCGGCGTCCAGCGTTTTTTGTGGTCAGAAGAACGACTTTTGAACGCCAATTCAGGGCGTTCAGATAACAGCCCAAAAACGCCACTGCTGTTAAAGGACAATTAACCTCCATGTGTGCATGGACACATAGGATAACATAAAGGAGTGTTTTTGGGCTGTTAAAAAAACGCCCAAATGGCCGAAAACGGTCATTTATCAGCTACATTGTGCATGGAGCCTAAAGGGGTTGTAAAGGCAGAAGCTTTTTCTTTTTAATGCATTCTATTTATTAAGATAAAAAGCCTTCCGTGCGCAGCAGTCTCACCCAGCCACCCCTAATACTTACCTGAGGTCCCCCTAGCTCAAGTGATGTTGTAGGAATGTCTTGGCTACCCAGGACTCCCCTCCACCATTGGCTCCTGCTGTTGTCAATCAAGCTCAGTCAGTCAATGAGAATAGAAGGGGGCGGGGCCAGGCTGAAGCTCTATGTGCAGCTCTGTGTCTGAATGGAGCTGATTGCTGTGGGGGCACCCAAGAGGAGGGAGGGGCCAGGAGCTCCAGCCGGGGACCCGAGAAGAGGAGGATCTGGGCTGCTCTGTGCAAAACCACTGCACAGAGCAGGTAAGTATAACATGCTAGTTATTTTTAATTTAAAAAAAAAACAAGACTTTACCATCACTTTAAGCACTTTAAGCTCAGTTGAACCCTCATTATTTATTGCTGCTCAGTGAGCTAGAATGCTGTCAATTTGAGCATTGTTTGGGTTCATGTCAGACCACTGGAGCGATTGTGTGTTAGATAGTCATGACCTGACACTCCTATGTACTGACAGCACATGGTATTTTAACCCATGCTGCACCTCTTAAAAGTGTAAAAAAGTAAACAAGCCCCAAATATTACTATTTGAGCAGCTTGGCTATATTACAGTATTAACCAACAAGAGTTCAACTAGGCTTTAAAGTGATAATAGATAGTGCTTGCGCTGTCATAAACTCCCTGAAGGGCTATTGGGTGAATACAAGAAAGGTAACCAATTGTCTGGCTTTTGGACTTCTTGCACACTACACAATACACCATAGCTTCACCTATATTCCCAGTGTTAACCTCCTGACATAGCCACTGCAAAAAAAATTGAATTCTTAAAATCACATTCTCCACGTACAGTATCTCACAAAAGTGAGTACACCCCTCACATTTCTGTAAACAATTTATTATATCTTTTCATGTGACAACACTGAAGAAATTACACGACAAGCAGTCTTATAAGGTCATCCATGTTATCTTTACTCCTGTCTGCATGTTCCCTGTCATCACATGTTCATTGCAGGACATGTGATTGGCTCTTACTATTGTGGCCTGCTGGTATTTATATGATTGTCCAATTACACACAAAAAAAATTCTTACACATTTTTGTAAACAATTTATTATATCTTTTCATGTGACAACACTGAAGAAATTACACTTTGCTACAATGTAAAGTAGTGAGTGTACAGCTTGTATAACAGTGTAAATTTGCTGTCCCCTCAAAATAACTCAACACAGAGCCATTAATGTCTAAACCGCTGCCAACAAAAGTGAGTACACCCCTAAGTGAAAATGTCCAAATTGGGCTCAAAGTGTAAATATTTTGTGTGGCCACCATTATTTTCCAGCACTGTCTTAACCCTCTTGGGCATGGAGTTCAGCAGAGCTTCACAGGTTGCCACTGAAGTCCTCTTCCACTCCTTCATGACACCATCACAGAGCTGACCTTGCGCTCCTTCCGTTTGAGGATGCCCCACAGATGCTCAATAGGGTTTAGCTCTGGAGACATGCTTGGCCAGTCCATCACCTTTACCCTCAGCTTCTTTAGCAAGGCAGTGGTCATCTTGGAGGTGTGTTTGGGGTCGTTATCATGTTGGAATACTGCCCTGTGGCCCAGTCTCCGAAGGGAGGGGATGATGCCCTGCTTCAGTATGTCACAGTACATGTTGGCATTCATGGTTCCCTCAATGAACTGTAGCTCCCCAGTGCTGGCAGCACTCATACAGCCCCAGACCATGACACTCCCACCACCATGCTTGACTGTAGGCAAGACACACTTGTCTTTATACTTCTCACCTGGTTGCCTCCGCACAAACTTGAGACCATCTGAACAAAATAAGTTTATCTTGGTCTCATCAGACTACAGGACATGGTTCCAGTAATCCATGTCCTTAGTCTGCTTGTCTTTAGCAAACTGTTTGCGGGCTTTCTTGTGCATCATCTTTAGAAGAGGCTTCCTTCTGGGGCGACAGCCATGCAGACCAATTTGATGCAGTGAACGGTGTATGGTCTGAGCACTGACAGGCTGACCTCCCCACCCCTTCAACCTCTGCAGCACTCATACGTCTATTTCCCAAAGATAACCTTCTT
This sequence comes from Glandirana rugosa, assembly GCA_018402905.1. Classification (NCBI taxonomy): domain Eukaryota; kingdom Metazoa; phylum Chordata; class Amphibia; order Anura; family Ranidae; genus Glandirana; species Glandirana rugosa. The sequence continues at coordinate 782,512 of BLSH010003946.1, forward strand.
TGCCATGAGGTGCCATGTTGAACTTCCAGTGACCAGTATAAAAGTGAGACCAATAACACCAAATTTAACATACCTGCTCCCCATTCACACCTGAGACCTTTTAACACTAATGAGTCACATGACACCAGGAAGGGAAAATGGCTAATTGGGCCCAATATGGACAATTTTCATTTGGGGTGTACTCACTTTTGTTGCCAACGGTTTAGACATTAATGGCTGTGTTTTGAGTTATTTTGAGGGGACAGCAAATTTACACTGTTATACAAGCTGTACACTCATTACTTTACATTGTAGCAAAGTGTCATTTCTTCAGTGTTGTCACATGAAAAGATAGAATAAAATATTTACAAAAATGTGAGGGGTGTACTCACTTTTGTGAGATACTGTATGTATCATTATGGAGAATGGAGCACAAGGGGGGAGGGATTCCTTTCTTGGCTTTGTAATTGTTGTAGAAGGTGGCAGGGATGACTTGCCAGTGAAGCGAGCAGTGGGTACAACAAGAAGCCATGGCTGATCCAACTATCACTCTTGGAGAGACTGACTCTCAGACTTGTCTAGTCTCTTCACAAAATGATAATTGGGATGGTGACACCGAGCCACTGAAGTGTGCCTGTTGAGAAGACTGTGTTAAACAGAAAAAAAATTGTAAAAAATGTGAAGGCACGCGGCAAAGCTTTAATTACACGGCAGGGAACAAATATTTATGAAGGCCAAGAAATAAATTAAAAACAAGCTCACTGGAGTGCAATGAATCTAAAACACACTTATCTTTGTAGACAAGTGTAATGTAGGTTATTGTGGAACATTGCGTACTTGGAGAGGCTAGGCAAAGGTAACAGAAGCATCTTTCATCACTTGTCGGAATATATATGTTATTAAACTCTAATTATTGCTACAGAGTTGAAAGACTTTATGCATGGCGGTGATCCAAAAAACTTTCACTTGTATATTATTCATCCTATACTAATGGCTGAGTATTCTGACTCGTGATGCTTTAAAGTAAAGCTTGGCCTAAAGAACTTAAAAAAAAAAAGCCTGGCCTAAAAAGTGTAGTGCCTGCAAGTACCTGTGTTTGTCTTAAAAGCAATTCCTATTGAGCCCCCTTGAAATCTAGGCAGAGGTTTCACATAGGTTCCTCCAGGTTGTAATTAATTCTAAACAACCTATACATAGCCACATACCTACACAAGGCTTTTTTCTCAGAGAATAGGTGCAAGTACTCCCCTTTTCCAAATCACCCCTTGTCTTCGCTACTACCCACTTCTGAGCACCATTCCTTGGTTCCACCCCCTACCCACCTCCGAGCACCGCTCCTTAGTTCCACCCCTACCCATCTTCCACTACTTCCCCCTTTTAGCGAGTACAGAACAGAATAACATTTGTGGTACTAATTTGTATGGGATTTGTTAATGATATGAAATGATAACAAGAAAAAAGTAAAATAGATTCCCCCCCTGCAACAACAGATCCCCCCCAGCAACAATGGACCACTCGCAATAAAATAACTCCCCGCAACAATAGACCCCTGGCAGCAGCAACAGATCTCCCAGCAGCCAACATCAATAGACCCTTCAGCAGCCAGCAACAATAAGACCCAGATGCAGCCCCAGGCAACAATAGATCCCCCGCCTGCAACTCAGACCTCCCCAGTAGATTGCTCAGCAGCCAGCATCAATAGACCCTGTAGCACCCCCTGCCAGTACATACATTCAGTGCTGGAGGTGGCGAAACTTTGTTCCCCCACGTTCCTGCTGAAAAAAAGCCCTGCACCTGCATATCTTCCAAGATCAGCTTCATTTGCAACTCTGGGTATTCATTCACATAAAGATAGTTGATCATGTATGGCTTTTCTTTTCCCGATGCTGTGGTTGCCACTCAGAGCCATCAGTCCCACACAAATTACAACCAACCCAGGTGGCAAATTTCTCCTTTCCCCATTACAGTCCTCTTTGAGATGTTTGCTGTATCTCTGGGGAGGTTTCCATCAAGATGCACTATTCATTGAGATGAATGAGAAAGCATGTATCTAAAATTCACTGCACCTAAGGAAATGTAAAGTAGCCTTATGTTGGCGGCACAAACTCAGATTTTAAACTGTCATTATAATACCATTTATTTACAACTGTGTGGCGGCTATGTGATTGGATGCAGTTTGAAAGGTTCTTTAAGCTAGGGCCCCACACTGCACAGCTGTCAGTAAATTATTCATTATCTACAAAAAAAATCGAAATCTTACAGTGACCAGATTTCCACAGCCTACTAAGGAATGCAGTGGTACCATTGTGGCGGGCAAAGCACACACAATAGTGTTTGTCACGTCTGCATTCATTTTTCAAATTTGAATTTATGATTTTCAATTATATTTGGAAATATTTTCTTTCATTGGTGCCACACACCTATTTTCTTCTTTTTCCAATGCAATTCAAATTACAATCTAAAATCCAATTACCTAATATGATTTATTTAAACCTTTTTTCTTTTACCATGCTGTAAAAAATGTACAATTCTACCACCCACACTAAAAGTCTTAAGAAATGAAAATTCTTTCAACTTGTCTAAACACTTCCCTTTCATTTCAACTTCAAAAAAATAATCCAAAAGCCCACACATGGTTTGATTATTCCTAGAGCCAATATACTGAACACTGAAACACGAATAACACTTTCCCAGCTATGTAATATTTAGACAGGTGATCTAAAGGTTTTGTAGAGAGAATGTATCATTAAATAAAATAAATGTGGTTACTTTGAAACCGCTAAGGGTCCCTTCACACCACTGCATTGCGGTAACTCCATTAATACATTGGTGTGCTGAGGTGCCATTTGTTTTGCATGGCACCATGACTCACCTTCCTTCCAGTGCACTGCAATGCATGATAACTAGTGTTGAGCGAACCCGGACTGTAACGTTCGGGTCCGTACCGAACTTTAGGGTGTCCGTGGCACGGACCCGGACCCGGACATTTCAAAAATCGTTCGGGTTTGGGCTTGCTAAAAACTTTACAGGCCCAGGCCCAGGCACGGTGCCTGTGGGATTTCAAGCCATGCCTGGGCTTGCAATGTCAGGCCCAAGCGAGTTGTGATCAATAGTACGTAACGTCACGTGACCTTCCTTCCACTCAGTACCACGGTACGTTTTGTTTACCGTGGAGTCGTGTGGTTACATAATTACCTCAATGGCGTTACGTCACCACACTTCCCTGGGAATCGCCAAAGTTTCATTGGTGTAAATAAAATAAATTACTATGTAAGAGAGATGTTTTGGAAATCTAGTGGACAGATTTATAATGTATCGACCCTTTCAC
>BLSH010003946.1:816372-829747 GCA_018402905.1 Glandirana rugosa
ACAGAAAGGCCACACGGCCAGGTAAACATACAGAATTTCTATAAGAGAAAGAGTACATTGGTAGTAAACTCAGAAAAAACAGTTTCATGCTTCCAGAGTTGAATCCATTAAACATTGTGTGGACGGAGACAAGTTATAGCACAATAAGCAAGACATGTTATTGATCGTATGTAAGTATTAAAGGCTTTGTACGTTAGTTACAAAAGTAGGTGACGAAAGGATAGCGCATAATAGCGGGTTTAGGAAACTATGTGGTACAGTGATTCTCTTACAGAGAATTAGAAAAAATACCAGAGTAGTGGAAATGGAAGGTAGGGAAAGCAAGAGGGGTGAGGAAGGAGAAAGGTGGGGTTGTAGAATAGAAGGGGGGGTGAAGATGTAACCGGGGGGGCAATGGTTTAGCTGAGAAGGGTGGAGGTGGGGGGTGTAGCGACCTTTTTGTTGAGTTAAGGCAGGAGCAAGTTGGTGTCAAAGTCTGATTGGAGAAAATGGCGTACCCAGGGTTGCCAAATACGGTCAAATTTGGGGATGGTGTCTTGGATTGTCACCAAACTTCAATCACTTTTCAGATTATTGTGCATAAATTGACGGCGCTATATAAGCACCAGTAATAAATAAAATAATGGAAATAAGGAAAAGTAGCAATAAAAAAGTAAAATAAAACAGTTTAAGTGATCATTCCTGAATTTTTATTAATTGCAGTCCCTGTGATCAAGAGTGTGGCAGGGGTTCATCCATTGCCTGTGCTAAAAAATGTTCCCTCTTTTCCATTTCAAAATTTTGGGAAATATGCAGTACCCTAGGAGATTATGGTAATAGAGGTTAATGGTAATATACACGAATCAGCCATACCATTATAATCACCCACCATAACATTATGACCACCCATCTAATACTGAGTAGGTCCCCCTTTTGCCACCAAAACAGCCTTGACTTTTCATGACTTTTCTTGACATGGACTCCACTTGACCTCCGAAGGTATGCTGTCGTATTTGGTACAAAGCCATCAGTAGCAAATCCTTTAAGTCTTGTAAATCGTGAGGTGGGACCTCCATGGATCAGACTCCCCATAGTGCATCCTGATGCCATCTCTTCCCCAGGTAAGTGATTAACATGCACTCGGCCATCCACATGATGTAAAAGAAAAAGTGATTAATCGAACAGGCCACCTTCTTCTATTGTTCCAAGGTCTAGTGTTGATGCTCCTGTGCCCATTGTAGGTGCTTTTGGCTGTGGACATGGGTCAGAATGGGAACCCTGACCGATCTGCAGCCACTCAGCCACATACACAATAAGCCATGATGCACTGTGCATTCTAAATTCTTTATATTGAAACCAGCATTAATGTTTTCAAGAATTTGAGCTACAGTAGTTCCTTTATTTGTTCGGACTACACAGACCAGCCTTTGCCCCTTGCATGCAACAATAAGCCTTGGCTGTCCATGCTGCTGTTGCCGTTTTACTGGTTTTCCCTCCTTGGACCACTTTTGGTTGGTTCTGACCATTGCAGACTGGGAATATCCCAAAACAGCTGCAGTTTTGGAGTTGCTCTGACGCAGTCATCTAGACATTACAATGTGGTCCTTGTCAAAGTCTCTCTAATCAATATACTTGCCCGTTTTTTCTGCTTTGAACACATCAATTTCAGGGACAACATGCTCACTTGGTGCCTAATATATCCCACCCACCTTAAAGTGGTAGTAAACCCACCACTACTGTTTTTACCTACAGGTAAGCCTATAATAAGGCTTACCTGTAGGTAAAAAAAATATTTCCTAAACCTACATGGTTTAGGAGATATTCGCCCTGCATGCAGCCGCTGACATTAGCGGCGCATGCGCTCTGATGATCCGGCCGAGGCGTCCGGCAACTCAGAGCTGGCTGCCGGAGCGAAGAGCTCCCACGCGCATGCGCGGGAGTGACGTCACGCGGCTCCGGCCACTCACAGCGCCGGAGCCGCGTACCTGGAAGAAAGAAGAGGACCAACATGTCAGTGTCCTTAGCGCTGACCGACTCGGGCATCGGGGGCCTCGTTGTAAGGTAAGTATTTCATAATATGTTAGTATGCAATGCATACTAACATATTATGCTATTGTCTTGCAGGTTTTTTTTTTTTTTTTTTTTTTTAAGGAGGCGGGTTTACTACAGCTTTAAGTTTCCATTGTAAGGAGATAATCAATTTACCTGTCAATGGTCATATTGTTATGACTGGTGTATATAAACCAAGAAATGTAATAGTAAGAATATGGATATTATAAATTAAGAATCACCGCGCTGTGATCAGATAATCAACTAATTAAATGCTGCTGCTTAATAAAAAAAAAAAAGTGTACACAAATTCAACAATGTTCACAGCAGCGCAATCTCCAGATAAATATATATGGACAACACAATAAAGTGCATATAAAATAAAGTCTAATTTAACAGTCCGAAAAGTCCATGGTGTCACACAGTGTTGAATATAATCCCACACCAATAACTGTTCCTCCACCGATGTGCAAAAGTGCAAATAACACCCAAATTTACTGAGGCTCACCAGATGTCCAGTAAAAATCAGCTTATTCAAAGAGAATCACTCAGAATGGGACCCGCAAGCATCAGCCTCCACTCCATGTGTCCAGTGATTTCAGCTTAAGGATATCTCCATATAGGACAAACAAGCATAAGCTTCCATTCCCCGATTTCCAGGCAGGGTTACTCAAAGGAATAGAAGCAAAAAGAGCCTCTTATAGCGTAAAACAATTTAAAAACACTCTTTTGTTTTATAACAAATTGCGCTTACATTCATTAAAATTCAAGATCGTTTGTGTACAACCGTATGCTGTCTGTTACCATTCGCGTTCAATCAGCATCCATCTGACACTTTGACACGTCTGGCAAACGTCCAGCTAGGCTTGAAGTCGTCGTATAGCCACGCCCCTAACTTTTCATCATATCCCTTGTGATCAAGTCGGATATGACGAAAAGTTAGGGGCGTGGCTATACAACGACTCCAAGCCTAGCTAGACGTTTGCCCGACGTGTCAAAGTGTCAGATGGATGCTGATTGAACGCGATCGGTAACAGACAGCATACGGTTGTACACAAATGATCTTGAATTTTAATGAACGCAAGCGCAATTCATTATAAAATAAAAGAGTGGTTTTAATTTTTTTTTTACGCTATGAGAGGCTATTTTTGCTTCTATTCCTCTGAGTAACCCTGCCTGGAAATGGTGGAGTGGAAACTTATGCTTGTTTGTCCTATATGGAGATATCTTTAAGCTGAAATCACTGGACACCTGGGGGTTGATTTGCTAAAGGCAAAAAGACTGTGCACTTTGCAAAGTGCAAATGCACTCTGCAAGTGCAGTTGCTCCAGAGCTTAGTAAATGAGCAGAAGCTCTGCTGAATTCTGTCATCATCATGTGCAAGTAAAAATTATGTTTTTTTTAATTTCCTTGCACGTGATTGGGCACTCTTTGTGAAGTGAAGACTTACCTCACTTACTAAGCTTTGGAGCAACTGCACTTACAGAGGGGCAACTGCACTTTTCAAAGTGCAAAGTCTATTTGCCTTTAGTAAATCAACCCCATAGAATGGAGGCTGATGCTTGCGGGCCCCATTCTGAGAGATTCTCTTTGAATAAGCTGATTTTTACTGGACATCTGGTGAGCCTCAGTAAATTTGGGTGTTATTTGCACATTTGCACATTGGTGGAGGAACAGTTATTGGTGTTGGATTATATTCAACACTGTGTGACACCATGGACTTTTCGGACTGTTAAATTAGACTTTATTTTATATGCACTTTATTGTGTTGTACATATTTATTTATCTGGAGATTGCACTGCTGTGAACATTGTTGAATTTGTGTACACTTTTTTTTTTTTAACAATATGGATTTATATCATCACACTAGACCAGGGGTAGGCAACCTGCGGATCTCCAGCTGTTGTAGAACTACATTTCCCATGAGGCATTGCAAGGCTGCTGGATACAATTACTCCCAGAAGCATGATGGGAAATGTAGTTCTACAACAGCTGGAGAGCCGCAGGTTCCCTACCCCTGCACTAGACTATCTTCTTTCACAATGAGGCTACATTGGATCACTGTCTTGAGTGGAAAAAGGTCTTGGCTCCTTTAGAACTATGGACACCAGTTTAATGCCCACATTGTCACGTTATAATTCCACCAGTGGTTAGAAATAACGTCAAGATCCTTCCTGTTTGTAAAAGTAATATAAATAACATTACCTATATGGATATACAACACTGCTCTACCCTGATGTCTTACATTATAAGACCACAACTGAACTACTAATTTTGAAAACAAAAGATGTGGGCCCTCCTAGAACTATAGGCATCAGGTAATTGCCCAGATGGTCCCCATTATGCTGTATTGGTTAGAATAGCCAGTGACAACACCCCAGTCTAGCTTTTTGTTAGTAATAGAAACTTCTTCTCTGGGGATACCACTATACGTGGCACGGAAACTAGTGAGAGGACTATTGGAAAAGTTTAAACCTTCTACTTAAGAGTCTGCATATGTTCTTCATTCAATGATCAAAACATTTCAGCCATTTTAACAGCATTAATTAAAAAAGATTCATCTTGGTTTTAAGTGCTGCTCCATCTGTCAGACACTTGATTTCCTAAAAGACAGGGAATATGCTACAGGAGTTTATATTCAGAGTGAAGGCACTAGAGGCTTTCAATGAAGTGCCCAATTAAAGACACGAATCCTGGGCAAAATATTAACAGCAGTAAACTGTTAAGACCCCATTAAGAATTTAATAATATTCTAATCGCCATTCATTATCATTATTTTCTGGAAGTTGGCAGACTGTGAGTCAGTGCATACAAATAAGAGCAACATCCTTATTGAGATGAAGAATCCAAATAGTTAGGCATACAGTGCCTTGAAAAAGTATTCATACCCCTTGAAATTTTCCACAATTTGTCATGTTACAACAAAATATGTAAATGTAGTATATAATTGTGAAGTGAAAGGAAAATGATAAATGGTTTTAAATTTTTTTTACAAATAAATATGTGAAAAGGGTAGCGTGCATTTGTATTCAGCCCCCCTGAGTCAATACTTTGTAGAACCACCTTTCTTTGCAATTAGTCAGTCATTTTGGGGATGTCTCTACCAGATTTACTCTCTAGAGAGTGATATTTTTGCCCATTCTTCTTTGCAAAATAGCTCAAGTTCTGTCAGATTGGATGGAGAGCGTCTGTGGGCAGCAATTTTCAAGTCTTGCCACAGATTTTCAATTGGATTTAGGTCTGGACTTTGACTTGGCCATTCTAGCACATGAATATTCTTTGATCTAAACCATTCCAATATGGAATGGCTGTATGTTTAGGGTTGTTGTCCTGCTAGAATGTGAACCTCCGCCCCAGTCTCAACTCTTTTGCAAACTCTAACAGGTTTTCTTCTAAGATTGTCCTGTATTTGGCTCCATCCATTTTCCCATCAACTCTGACCAGCCTCCCTGTCCCTGCTGAAGAAAAGCATCCCATGATGCTGCCACCACCATGTTTCACGGTGGGCATGGTGTGTTCAGGGTGATGTGCAGTATTAGTTTTCCGCCACACAGAGTGTTTTGCTTTTAGGCCAAAAAGTTACATTTTGGACTCATCTGACCATAGCACTTTCTTCCACATGTTTGCTGTGTCCCCCCACATGGCTTCTCGCAAACTGCAAACAAAACTTCTTATGGCTTTCTTTCAACAATGGCTTTCTTCTTGACACTCTTCCATAAAGGTCAGATTCGTGGAGTGCACGGCTAATAGTTGTCCTGTGGACAGAATCTCTGCAGCTCCTCCAGAGTTAACATGGGCCTCTTGGCTGCTTCTCTGACTAATGCTCTCCTTGCCCGGCCGGTCAGTTTAGGTGGACGGCTATCTCTTGGTAGGTTTGCAGTTGTGCCATACTCTTTCCATCTTTTAGATGATGGATTGAACGTTGCTCCATGAGATGTTCAAAGCTTGGGATATTTTTTTTATAACCTAACCCTGCTTTAAACTTCTCCGCAACTTTATTCCTGGCCTGTCTGGTGTTTTCCTTGGCCTTCATGATGCTGTTTGTTCACTAAGGTTCTCTAACAAACCTCCGAGGGTCCCAGGACAAAGAGGGGGTGAATCTCCCTCTCAAATCACATGCCAAAACGCACCAATGTTAACCACGGCTAAAGACAGAAGGTTTTTATCTTAATGTATTCTACGCATTAAGAAAAAAAACTTTTAGCGTGCAGCAGCCCCCCTCAGACTAACCTGAGCCCCGTCTCAATCCAGTGATGTTGCACAATAGCGTCAGCTGTCCAGGACTCTTCCTCCTGATTGGCTGAGACGCCTCAGTGGGTGCCATTAGCTCCCACTGCTGTCAATCAAAGTCAGTGAGCCAATGAGAAGCAAGAACGGGCAGGGCCGAGCCGTGGCTCCGTGTCTGAATGGACACACAGAACAGCATCTCGGGTGCCCTCATGGCAAGCTGCTTGTTGTGGTGGCACTTGGCAGGAGGGAGGGGCCAGGAATGTTGGCGAGGGACCCGAGAAGAGGAGGATCTGGGCCGCTACTCAGAGCAGATAAGTATAACATGTTTGTTATTTTTAAACAAAAAATACAAGACTTTAATATAACTATAACTGCACAAAAGTAGATTCATACTTACTAAACAAATCATAATTAAAAGTAAGGACTCAACTCTTTAGTTTACTTCAACACTTCTTATCCAAGCTGCAAGCACATCACTACTCTGTAGTAAGCAACTTCCAACTTGAGACCAGTGGAGTGTTAGCTCCTGTTTGTTTTATTTTAAATATGCAAGCAATGGATTTCCTGCTCCGTTGCAATGAATAAAGTCAATGTTGGACATATTAAATTGCTGACTTCAAGCAGCCTTAAAAATGTTTTCTAGCATTCCTTGTCTCAGAAGTGCATTTTGCTTTTCTTGCTGATCCAGGGGTAAAAATGTTCACTTTTTAACATCAAAAGACAGCTTCTGCTTTGGATAAACCTGGACTGTCTGTTACTTGATAAGGGCAGTAACAGAAAACCTGGAACACAGATCAGTTGCCATGGAAATAAAGGAAAAAAATGTCTACCTATCATTTTTTAAGCAAAAAAAAAAAAGATGCATAAAAATAAACAAGCTGCCAACCCTTCTTCATTTTTTTTTCTTATGCTATACTGTAAGCTAAGGGTTCAAAAAAACTGAAATCATGGATTTTGACACTTAAAATATGGTTACAAAACTCTCACATAAGTAAACGCCATCATGACTTAATTTTCTCTCATTGAGCCTGCAAGCTGAACTAGAGAAAATCAATTGATTTCCCATCTACGCTAACAACATGTATGGAGGAATCGCCACTGCCGGCTTTTGCATTCAGGCAGCCGCAGCACCCGCAGCTCTCTGAATCCCTGAATAGTGAATGCATCTGATAGAATGCAATCACTGTTCAGCCAATAATTCTCCACCTGCTTCAGGTGATTTTTAACTCAACTTTTGTTGAACTAAATGAATTAAACAATTCAGTAGGAATCATCTGAATATTGAGCTGGCTTAAAGTGGAACTATAAGCACAAATATTTACCTTACTTCCAACAGGCTATACACAGTTAGAATCTCGGCTGGTTCAGATTTAAACCAAGTATGGGCAGGCTGAATGTACCAAGTTGATTGATCGATCAACTTGGGTACAACCAGCATGCCGGGTTTTTACCTGTGATTATCGCTAGCGGCTGCTATAGCCTCTAGCAATAATCACTGTCTTCTCCCCGCGGGGATGGCTTCCTCTGCCCCCTCCCCAACTCATGCTCCATGTATGGCCGGCCTTCTCCCCAGGTTCTTTTCAGTGCTGCTCTTCAGACTATTTTATTGGATGCCAACACTCCTGAGCATGAGCAGGAATTCAGTCATCCTTGCACACTGGCGGTGTGGCAGAATGTACACTTTGTACGTTCTGCAGAGGACTGTGAACAGGCAGGTCTCCTCTGCAATAAAAAGCTTGCCTGTTAGCAATTTGTTAGGTTTTACATTTAGTTCCGCTTTAGGTCTACCTCAGTGGTTCTCAATCCCGGTCCTCAGGACCCACTAACATGCCAGATTTTAAGTATTACCTTGGGGAGATGCAGACTAGAATACTGCAATCACTGAGCAGCAAATGATATCACCTGTGATGTACTTCAGTTATCCTGCAAACCTGGCCTGTTAGTGGGTCCTGAGGACAGGAGTTGAGAACCACTGGTCTACCTAATGAGCTAAGACAAAGGTTTCAAAAAGTCACTCTACATTTATTATTTTGAATTAGGAAGTATCTCTTTTTTGCTATGAATTAAAAAAATAACACACTGCTTCCAACTTCCTTATTGTGACCTAAAGCCTTGTCAGCCTATGACATGGTGTCTGGCTACACGGAGCATTGTGTAGGTTTCAGATCAATAAAGGCCCAAAAAAAAACCTCTTTTTTTTGATCAGGCAGATCTTGGTAGGCTTGCAGAGGGATGAGGATATCAGCAAGCAACAGTGGGGTTGGATTACTATAGGCAAGTGGATTGCTCACTTTGCACGTCCAGTTGTACTCATTTTCCCCAGAGCGTAGTGAATGTTGTGAGGCTCTGCTGATTTTCATCATCCTATCATGTGTAAGCAAATTTTCCTTCCACCTGATTGGTTATTCTTTACAAAGTGATGCTTCACCACATTCACTATGTTTTGGGAAAAATTTGTGCATCTGCAGTTGTAAAGTGCGCAGTCTATTTGCCTTTAGTAAATCAACCCCATTGTTTGAAATATTAACCTCCCTGGCGGTGTTCCCGAGTGTGGCTCGGGGTGGATTTTCAGTACCACGAACGGTAACCCCGAGCCACACTCGGGATTGCATTGCTGGATCCAAGGCAGTATTACTTACCTTGTCCCCTGGATCCAGCGATGTCCCCCGCCCTGTCTGCGGGCTGTGTCCTCCGCCTGATGACTCCTGTGTGCCGGGCTCCGTTCCCTGCGAGCGTCGCACGGGGGCAGAGACCGGCGGGAAATTCAAAAAGTGAAACACACAGTATACATACAGTACACTGTAATCTTATAGATTACATTACTGTATGAAAACATCTCACATCCCCTTTGTCCCTAGTGGTTTGCCCAGTGCCCTGCATGCACTTTTATATTATAAATGCCAATCTTTCTGCCTGGAAACATGAGAACGTCCATAGCAACCAAAAAGTGTCCCTTTGCGTCAAAAGTGGTTTCTGATCAGCTAGAAAACACCGATAGTAAATAAGAATCATTTGCAGAATTGAGTGATACTGATTTTTGGGGAAATTTATCATCAGACACTGAAAGTGACGACAGCGACAATTCTCCAACTGAGCAAATTTCAGTGTTTTTGGTTTGATTACATTATTGAATAAATTTTATTACTATTACGTTATTATTTTTGATAATTATTTTTAGTTATTTATTATATTATAATTTATGATTTTATTTTTCAAACTTTTTCATACCCGGGATGTCTACTAGACTCTTGTTTGGACTGATTTAAGTGAGTTATTCCTAAGAATTACAGGCCTACAATATAAAACGCCAAATTTCCATGCAAAATAATCGTACCGCTTTCAGCACCAAAAATCTGAAATAATCATACCGCCAGGGAGGATAGCTTGCACTGAGAATTTTATATAAAGTATGGGAATCTTATTCACTAGTTTAAAAAAAAAGTATAGGATCCTTAAAGAAGCATGCAGTTCAAGGTGGTTTTTTTTTTGGTTCATATAAGGAAAATCATTACCTTTATGCATTAATGATGGTTGTGGTAGGTCAGTGCTGCCAGAAAAACTGATATTAGTGTAGCACCCTCTACAGTTAGGTACGTGCTAGATGTCAGTATTTTTGATAGGAGAGGCCGAGGTCACCCTCCCCAGACTAGGGTCTCCCTCAAGGCCCTGACAGCCTCCGGATTACACCATCTGAACCAGATACCTAGGCCCAAAGCAAATTTTGTGCAGGAGAGTGGAAGAGGAGTTTATTGAGAAGCAAGTGTGTGCTGGAGGAAGAGAAGCAGTGTATATACAGGATGTGTATATAGATGGTCCAGTTCAAGGTTGAATCCAATTCACCGGGCATCCCATAACATCCCAATCCCTATCCAAGTTTAATCCCCCAATAAAAAAAAAACACAAGTACCGGCCTGTTCTTCATGACTCTGGATGAGAGGAAAAAGTGTGATTGAGGGCAGAGTGACAGGTGAACTACTACATTCAGCAACCCCCAAGGGGGCAATGGCTACATTAAAGCGGTTGTCTACCCAAAAAAAAAAACAACTGTAAGGCAAAGGCATAATGAGCTAGTATGCACCGCATACTAGCTCATTATGAAATACTCACCTTAGAACAGGGCTGCCTGGTCATTGCAGAGGCAGTGGACATCTTCACTGTGTGCATTCTTCTGGGTTGTGCCGGAGCCCGTCTTTCCAGCAGGGTCAGGCGCTATGCGCCAGGCCTTCGCCAGGCCATCACAGCGCATGCGTCGTGATGTCAGCGGCTGCATTGCAAGTCGAATATCTCCTAAACCGTACAGGTTTAGGAGATATTCATTTTACCTACAGGTAAGCCTTATTATAGGGGAAAAATCGGCGTTTTTATCGGCGTTAATGAGCGTTAGCGAGCGTTAGTGAGCGTCGGCGTCAATAGGCGTTTTTTTTAAAAAAAACAGTTCTCTGCTATTTTTTAACCTGAAAATGCTGGCGTCAAAACCGCGGGTTAACGTTGGTACGGTGTTAGTGAACATTTTGCCGGCTTAGCCTCAAAAACGCCAAACCGCTACAGCCTCGGAATGCGCTTGTCCTGCATTCTATTTACAGCTCACTAACGCCGACGCCCTCTACAGCTCACAAACCTCTGCGTTTTTTATGGGGCCATGGAATAACATGGAGAGCTGCAAAAAAAATGCCAAAAAAACGTGGCTGTAAAAAACGCCCGTGTGGATGAGGCCAAAAGGGGAGCAGGGAAAATGTAATGAGCCACTGGGCCTTTTTTTGACATCACTTTTCTATACTTCTTTAATTAGATTGCAATTTTTAATTAATTTTACCGTCTGAATAGCCTTTTCATGTGTGTATTTTGCCATCATACAAAAAGTCAAAGATCACACGCAATAGGCATTGATAATTCTTGCACCTGCCAGTGACATTTTGATGTTCATCACTGTCATGTGTGGTTTCTGAACCTGTGATTTTATCAGTTTTATTTTTAACAGAAATCTGTACAGCTGAGGAATCAGCTACAAGTATAGCAAACACTGCCTTGTCACTATATATAGCCCTTGAAAACGTAATAAAAAAAAAAAAACAGTGTGATAGCAGAAACGTTTCTAGCATTCCATAAAAAAATGATGTTTCCAGGTATAGGGGAAGATGTAACATTCCCTCAACCTCCCACAATTAAGTCCTTGGCCTGAGTGGACATCCAAACTGTCGGGTTAATTTACTAAAACGGGAGATTGCAAAATCCGGTCTATGCTCTGCATCGAAACCAATCAGCTTCCATATTTTTTATTGTCAAAGACTAAGGCTGGTTTCACACCATTGCGGTGCGAATTCCAGCCCGTCTGCTTCTGAGAAGGGGCGGAGCCGCCATTCGGCGGCTCATGTCCGTTCTCGCAGCGCATCGGCTGCTCGGGGAGGGAGGGGGGAGGGAGGGGGGGTGCAGCGAGGAGGGGAAAGATCCCTGCAAAATCGCTGTTCAATGCGGAGCACATCTGCGGGTTAGATGCGCTCCCATTGAACTCAACAGGCTGGGAATTCGCACCGCATTGCACAAAAAACGTGTGCGGTTTTTGTGCAATGCGGAGTGCGAATGCACCGCACATATGGGAACTGGACACCTTGAAAACAATGTGTTTTCAAGTGTCCTGCGAATTGGATGCGGTTTAAGCCGCATCCAATTCGCATAGGTGTGAACCCAGCCTAAAGGGCTGTACACATGATAAGAAAATCTTAGGAAAATGTCCATACGATGAATGATTGGCCCGACTATCTGATTGTTAGTATAGTGCTTTCGACAGCTGATTCCGACAACAAACTGAAGGTGCAGGGAAAAAATGTTTTATTGTAAGTCCAATTTTCATTTAATTAGTACAGTTTTCATCCAAAAAAAAAATCAGAAGAGCATGTTCGGAAAAGAAAGAATACATTACAATACAATTCAACACATTACATCATCTGCGAATTTGTGTTCTATCATACGAGAATTTTCGTAAGT
The DNA here is from genome assembly GCA_018402905.1 of Glandirana rugosa. NCBI lineage: Eukaryota > Metazoa > Chordata > Amphibia > Anura > Ranidae > Glandirana > Glandirana rugosa. Next base: position 828,613 of record BLSH010003946.1, read on the forward strand.
TGAGTAACATCTTCATTTTTGATATGAGACTAGCATGCAGAAAAGAAAATCAGATAATCATTCGTCTGATATTCTCATTGTTTGTAGCAGGCTTAAAGTGGTTGTAAACGTTCATTTTTTTTTGTTTTTTTTCTAATAACAAACATGCCTATACTTACCTGCTCTGTGCAATGGTTTTGCACAGAGCAGCCCCGATTCTCTTCTTCTGGGGTCCCCCACCGGCGTTCCAGGCCCATCCTCTTCATCGGGTGCCCCCATAGTAAGCCACTTTCCATGGGGGTACCCATGTGGGCTCACTCTCGAGTTACACTGCTGTGTACATTGACACAGACAGTGGGACCCTGCCCTGCCCCTCGCTCCCGTGTCAGAGCTTTTGAATGACAGCGGAGGGAGCCAACGGCTCCTGCTGCTATCAATGTGTCCATTGAGGAGAGTGACAGCAGCTAGAGCCGCTGCCCTTGTGCACATCGCTGGATCGGATCGGGCTCAGGTAAGAAAAAGGGAGGGTCTGGGGGGCAGCTGCAGCACAGAAGGTTTTTCACCTTAATGCATAGAATGTATTAAGGTGAAAAACCTTAAGGCTTTACAATCACTTTAATTTAACAAGCTGAAGTTAGAAGCTGATTGGCTACCACGCACAGCTGCACCAGATTTTGCACTCTCCAGTTTTAGTAAATCAACCCCACTGTCACATGCAAGCATGGATCTTGGTTAGCTTTGAGTAACTATTGACACTGAGAACTGTATAGAGAATACGGGAGTGTCCAGCGGTAGACAAAGTGGTACTGGAAAGGACAGAGAAGGTACCTAACAGTGCTGCTATTATGTAAATGCCTTCTTTTGTACGTTGTGGTTGAGCACATACCATTTTAAAGAGCTGGTCAATGGTCCAGTGAATTAAAGTGATTGTAAAGTCTCATTTTTTTTCTATAAAAATAATAAACATGTTATACTTACCTCTTCTGTTGCAGTGGATTTGCACAGAGCAGCCCGGATCCTCCTCTTCTTGGATCCCTCTTTTGTGATTTCCACCTCCTCTCTCTCCTGATTGGCTAGCTGACTTTGATTGACAGCAGCGGCAGCCAATAGCGCTGCTGCTGTGTCTCAGCCGATCGGGGGGGGGGGGGGGGATGCA
>BLSH010003946.1:851660-872152 GCA_018402905.1 Glandirana rugosa
TTACCCACCCTAACCTCTATGAGATGAATATAGTCGTCGATATTGATGTAGAGAACCTTAATAAGGGTTTCTTACCATTTGTTAGTAGTATCTACATAGAAGAAATTGAACGATCGAAGAATGGTTTAGAAAACTGGGGTCTATCTACACCCGGTTCATTTCGAATTGTAGTTTATCTTCTGTTTCCCCTATATCAGTCGGACTCGAGACTATGAATAAAAAAATCAATGTAAAAAGAAACAGGTTAGTGATCCAAATAACAGTCACTATATCCGGCCCCTTCCTCTATTTATAAACCCTACTGTACGATCTTCCCAGAAACGGGGGATCCGAACCGGACGATTCCTACGGTCACGTTTTTATCAGACCAGGAAAACGGAGGAACCGACTACGGACCCTTCTCATAACGTCTCTCCTCCCGAGTCCCAGCCCTCCTCTCTGCAATACTCTTCCCAGGCATCAGCCAAGGAGGCAAAAGGACCAGACTATTTTTGCACTGGCATCCTTAGCAGGCCAAGCCTAGGGGGCAAAGACCCTTCTAGCATGTCATCCCAAATATTTATCTCCTTCCCCGGCCTATATCACTGACAATAAACCTAGTGATTGGACAAAGAAAAATGTAACTAAAAAAATAAGTATCAGAGCTCAGGCTGACTATATCCCCTTTGTCTTCTATTTGATGTTAAGCTTTACTTGGCCCACATCTATCTGGGGTCAAAAGATTTGGTAAGAAGCTAGCAAGTTAAAGAAGATACATCTATGATGATTGTTTACCATTCTTTGGGAATAATTCCAAGAGATGTAGTTATAGCTGCTGATATAAGTAGAGTATCTCCAATCCCACCCATTGTGGGGAAACACATTAGTGTGTGACGTCATCACGTAGTGGCATTGATCTGTTCAATGCCTGCTTTTAATCAAAATTAATGTGTGTGCAATACATATTTTTATTACAAGTTTGTTAAAACATACTGCACTATGCGGTCTCTCCTTACTTATGCCTTATATATGTGAGTGCTGGTCATCAGGAGTTGGAGAAAAGGATGTGACAGGCTCTTCCTACATGAAAAGTGTACTATCTCCAGCTATCCCAATTACCCAAGGATTTTTGACAGTGAAAGTGTCAACCTTTTCTTTGAGATACCAACAGTGCATTTGATCTCTGTAACTCAAGATCATTATAATCTGGTAAGAGGCCCCTTTTGTTTGAGGAGCACTTTTCAGCACTGGGTCAGTTTTTCTACAGTTGTTTTTCGAGCACTGATCACTTTATTCACATATGAATAGAGTCGTACCGGACTTTAGGGTGTCCGTGTCCCAAACCCGGACATTTGAGAAAAAGTCTGGGTTCGGGTTCGGGTATTTTTTCGCGCCTGTTGAATAGCTGCAGGGCAGCCAATCAACAAGCGTTTCACTCGTTTGCCCTTAGAAGCCATCACAGCCATGCCTACTAATGGCATGGCTGTGATTGGCTAGTGCATCATGGGACCCAGCCTCTATATAAGCTGGAGTCACGTAGTGCTGCATGTCACATCATCTCATACTAGTATAGGGAGAGGATCCTGCTGCTGCTGAGAGGGACAGATTAGCTTTAGAAAATCATCTCATACTAGTGTAGGGAGATGATGCTGCCGCTGCTGTGGAGGACAGATTTGCTTTAGAAAATCATCTCATACTAGTGTAGGGAGAGGATGCTGCTGCTGCTGTGAGGGACAGATTAGCGTTAGAAAATCATCTCATACTAGTGTAGGGAGAGGATTCTGCTGCTGTGAGGGACAGATTAGCTTTAGAAAATCTGTTAAAAACAGTGATTTATTGGTGGGTGGGTGCTAGAGGAGATTTTTGTTTGCTAGAGTACATTTTGTTTGCTAAGCAAAGTGCCTCTTTTAAAATGTAAGCAATTTTTCTGTTTGTTAGGTGGGCGTTTGCAGCCATTTTTGCAAGTGCAGTGCACTTGCAACTGCTTGTGTGTCAGGGACACTACTTTAATGTGTTCTGCTAGTTCAGTTGGCAACATTTTGGCATATTTAAATACTGCTTTTACATTGCAGTTAGACAAATTAAAAAAAAACATTTTTTTTTTTGTGCGCAAAATATTACATTTTCGGCCTGCGGGGCATTTCTTGCACATAAATAAAAAGTGCGCCTACATTGCTGGTTTAAGAAAAAGAATAATAAATAGTGCTACATAGTACATTTGCACCTTGCTGTGCATTTCTTGCACATAATTAAAAAGTGCATCTATATTGCTGGTTTAAAAAAAAATATATATTCTAAATACTACATTTGCGGCCAGCGGTGCATTTCTGGCACAAAAATAAAAAGTGCGTCTACATTGCTCCTCCACCGCCACTTCCACCTACACCACCACGGTCACGGCCTCCTCAACTACCTACTCCACATCCACCTCCTCCTCCATTGTTATTTTTTTAATGTGATTTTAAGTCATTTTCCTATCCACATTTGTTTTCAGGGCACTTGTCCTACTCTTACCCCCATTTTGCTTCCTCTTACAGCCCTCTAGCCCTTTCCCGGACTTTTTTACAGCCATTTTAGTGCCCAAAAGTTTAAGTCACCATTGACTTCAATGGGTTTCGGGGTCAAGTTTGGGTCCGAACTCTGACTTTTTAGCCAAGTTCGGCCGAACCCGCCGAACCCGAACATCCAGGTGTCCGCTCAACTGTACATATGAATTACAGGCGGTCCCCTAGTTACAAACATCTGACTTACAAACGACTCCTACTTACAAACGGAGGGAGACAACAGGAAGTGAGAGGAAATCTTCCCCTAGGAAGGGAAATTCACTCCTGTAAGAGATATTATGGGAAAAGGGGTCTCCATTGATGCTTTATCACCAATCCTTGTTTCCACAACAACCCAAAATTTTCAAAATCCAATTATTATTGGAGCAGGAAGTGAGGTGAAATCTTCTGAACAGAAAAATAGACAGCAAAACAAACATTACAGGGGTGTTACCCCTTCCCTATGCTATCCAAAATGCTTAAAAATAGTTTTTTTTTTGGCTGGAGCTACACTTAAAAAATGTACCTGTTCCAACTTACATACAAATTCAACTTATGAACAAACCTACAGTCCCTATCTTGTTTGTAACCCAGGGACCGCCTGTAGTATGTACTATTAGTTTATATGAGATTCACAAAATGGTTTGGTAATTTTTGTGGTTATTAACCTCCCTGGCGGTATTCCTGAGTGTGGCTCGGGGTGTAATTACAGTGCCATTAGCGGTAACCCCGAGCCACACTCGGGAATACCGCCAGGCAATGTTACTCACCTTGTCCCCTGGATCCAGCGATGTTCTCCCACGGTGTCAGCGTGTCTGTCCCTCCGCCTGATGCCTCTGTATGCCGTGCTCTGTTCCCTGCGAGCATCGCGTCGCACGGGGGCAGAGCCCGGCGGCAAATTCAAAAAGTGAAACACACAGTACACATACAATACACTGTAATCTGTAAGATTACATTACTGTATGAAATCATTTCACATCCCTTTTGTCCCTAGTGGTTTGCCCAGTGCCCTGCATGCACTTTTATATTATATATGTCATTCTTTCTGCCTGGAAACTTGAGAACGTCCATCGCAACCAAAAAAACGTCCCTTTACGTCAAAAGTGGTTTCTCATCAGCTAGAAAACACCGATAATAAATAAGAATCATTTGCAGAATTGAGTGATACTGATTTTTGGGGAAATTTATCATCAGACACTGAAAGTGACGACAGCGACAATCCTGCAAATTAGCAAATTTCAGTGTTTTTGATTTGATTACATTATTGAATACATTTTATTACTGTTATGTTATTATTTTTGATAATTATTTATAGTTATTTATTATATTATAATTTATGATTTCATGTTTCAAACTTTATCATACCTGGGATGTCTACTAGACTCTTGTTTGGACAGATTTAAGTGAGTTATTCCTAAGAATTACAGGCCTACAACATAAAATGCCAAATTTCCATGCAAAATAATCGTACCGCTTTCAGCACCAGAAATCTGACATAATCATACCGCCAGGGAGGTTAATTGAATGCTCATTTGGATTATGTCACATTTATCCAAAAAGTTCTTTATACTATTTGTTTGATTAACAATTGATTAATTGTATATGATTTAAAGAGACAGCACACTTTTTTGCATAATATTTATTTGGAACTAGTATTTAAGATATAACAGTTGCAGCAATCTCTAGTATATTAATCATTAACCAAGTGCAAGAGTCTATTTTATTAATTTATATGCAGAGTATATAACTACAGCCCTGCTGTCCACTAAATTTTGACTAGGGACAATCCTACTTAAAATAGGGTCCTTACATGTGTAATAGGGCTCCCTGGGTTTTGGGCATCCTGGAGATCACTGAAGATGCAAGCAGGAACCATCTGCATTATGGACCTGGGGTCGATTTGGAAGGTATGGTAAGCCCATAGGTTCACTTTACCTCAATATCTAGTATATTATTTACATTTAGGTCCCCTTATGAATACATTTTGACACCTATAAGAAAAACGGATAACTCGTTTGTACATTTCTGTACTGATATTGTAAATGACAAATGACTCTGACTTATTCTGTTGCACGCCGGGTATTTCTCACTAGCCGGTCTACAGCAGAGTAATTGTCAACATTTCCAGAGCAATGAAACCAACACGGATGTTAGCAGTAGATTTGTCAGTGAAGAGCGGTTCTTGAGTTTATCACTTTACCTCTGGGAAACCGGCGATACAACACTTGTCAAGACAGAAATTGGGAAGACTTTTGAATGCAGAAGAAACATATGTCTTTTCACACTTACACATTTAGGGGCTGCCAGGCCGGCCACTGAGCTTTGGCTTTGATGACAGTTAAAACATCATCTCCCTGCAAAATAGGAAAAGAAATATTGTCAGTTGTATTATAAAAAAAATGATAAAAGAACACAATTATTCAAACAATGAAAATGCATGAAATTGAACACATGCATAACACAAACATTAACATAACTGCATGTCTGTTTAAATTAAACATTTTCTGATAGTACAGATCTGAAAATGTAATAGTATGTGTAGCCATTGGTCTGTAACACTGCTCTGGGTAGCAGCCGGGACCGAGCTATTATCACTGATGCTGCCCTGAACCTCCTCTCAAGCTGGATTCAGAGAGGAGCTTCAGATCACAGTGTTGCTGAGATGACCGCCTGTAACAGCCATTGGGGGGCCTATCTGTGACTACCCTGTGATACATGGACCTGTTGCATTGATGAGTGACCTCATGTTATTTGGTGTTGCTGTTTTAACTGACTTTATAGGATTACAAGTATCCTTACCCAACGGGGCTCCAACCCAGGTTTTGAGTTCCAACTCTGGCCAACATAGCTTAAGATACCACTGGCTAATTGGTTAGAGAGAAACATTATCCATGTCAGATTTAGGAGAGTGACTCCTATTAGTTTGAGCCCTTCTTTGTCCAGAGATACCAGAGCCTGAGGTCTGTCCCACAATTTAGGGCAGGGTTTCTCAACCAGGGTTCCTCCCAGGGGCATAACTAGAACCTTCAGGGTCCCTGTGCAAGAAACTATGATGGGCCCAGCTGATCCCCCACCCCTTCCACCTGACCCCAATTTTCGGAGGATGTCCATGGATATCCTCCCAGAACTCTGCCTCCTGTATGCCCCCTGGGACATGCAATCCAGTGCATTCATGGCAGCCCTTTACCATGTGATTAGCTGATCACATGTAAACAGACCTTTCCTCCCACGCTGTGTCTGTGTAAGGAAAGGAGAGGCGTTAACTGCCAAGAATGTCAGTAAATTGTTTACACTGATAATCAGTGCCACTTAATAGTGTCCATTAATGCTGCCTATCAGTGCCGCATATCATTGCTCATCAATGTAGCCTATCAGTACCACCTATCAGTGCCCATCAATGCTGCCTATCAGTGCCGCCTATCTGTGCTCATCAATACTGCCTATTAGTGCTGCATTTCAGTGCCACCTATCACTGCTCATCAATACTGCCTATCAGTGCCCATCAATTCTAACTATCAGTGCCCATCAATGCTGCCTACCAGTGCCTAGTGCTGCCTATCAGTGCCCATCAATGTCGCCTATCATCGTCCATCAGTGCCACCTATCAGTGCTGCTTATCAGTGCTCAGTACACATCATTTCCACCTATCAGTGCCCATCAATGCCCCCATTGTTCATCAATGATGCCTATCGATGCCTATCAGTGCCAGCTATCAGAGCTTATCAATGCCACCTATCAGTGCCACCTATTAGTGTCCATCAATGCTGCCTATCAGTGCCACCTATCAGTGCTCATCAATGCCGCCTATCAATGCCCATCAGTGCAGCCTATTAGTGCTGCCCATCAGTACCGCCTATCAGTGCCACCTATCATTGCTCATCAATGCCGCCTAACAGTGCCACCTATCAGTGTTAATCAATGCTGCTTATCAGTGCTCATCAATGCCCATCAGTGCCGCGCCGCCTATCCGTGCCACAGACCATTGCTCATCAATCCCACCTTTCATTGCTGCATATTAGTGCCCATCAGTGCCACCTATCAGTGCCACCGATCAGTGCCTCCTATTAGAGCCTCCTATCAGTGGCATCTATCAGTGCCTCCTATCAGCACCCATCAGTGCCTCCTAACAGTGCCAATCAGTGCCTCCTATCAGCACTGCCTATCAGTGCAGCCTATGAGTGCAGAGAGCGGATCTCATACAGCTCAGAGCCAACAATTCTCCCCGCTCCGTCCTCCCTCCTTCCTCTCTCGCACAGGATGACACATCCAATCTGCTCCTTCTCTCCCCCTCCACTCTCCTGTATGTGTACCGTGGGAAGTCAAGTGTGAAGTTAATCTAATGGGCTCACACCGCCCGCGGTACACTTACATGAGGGGGGGGGGGGTGGGGAGAAGGAGCAGATTGGCTGTGTCATCCTGTACGAGAGAAGAAGGAGGGAGGGAGGATGGAGAGGGGAGCAGGGAGAACTGTCGGCTCTGAGCTGTATGAGAGACGCTCTCCACTCAGGGGTTCCTTGAGCAATGAGCAATTTCTGCCTCTCAGATAAGTTCCCACTGACACCATTGATCTTTTTAGCTATCTGTAAGGAGGTAATTCTTCCCAATGACCACAAGTGTAAGGAGCATTCTTCCCATTGACCATCACACTAACTTTCTGTTAAGTTGTTTGCTAATTTTACTGTACTGTTTCACAATCATTGCTGCCCGTTGTTATTGCTGTTAAAGGATAAGTTCACCTTTGGGATGTTGCAGATGTTGCAAAACTACAAGTCCCATCATGCTTCTCCCTCTGGGTGTCATGCTTGTGGCTGTCAGAATCTTGCTATGCCTCATGGGACCTGTAGTTCTGCAACAGTTGGAGGTCCGCTAATTGCATATCCCTGCACTAGACGGAGCTGATGATCATAGGAAATAAACCTATTAGGCAAAATATTTTATAATGGCTGGCTGAATGCTTGTGATATTTGTGCCGCAATTTTTTTTTTACAACTTGACCCCATAGTGTTTTTTCAATTCTCCTAAAAACAAATGATTATGAATAATTATCCTTTCTTTCCAAGGATGGCCTTGGAACTATATAGATATTGTACAGCATTCTAAACCAAATTACAAGTGCTAGTCTCGTCCTTGTCCGTTTTCACATGACCTTGTTTAAACAGATAGTCCTTCTGAGAAGCTAATTACTGCTTTACTTCATACAAAACTACAGCAATTAAGGTCTAATGCTGCCCTTTCTCAGCCAGGAAAAGTTAAGAGTGCAGTGTTTGCATATAGTTTTGATTTTAGTTGATCTGACATTCAGTGCAAACCTGCAACACATATTTTTTTACATATGGTAAGAAGACAGATTTGAAATCTGGTGAATAAAAAAGGCTACGTTAGATTTTTTTATTGCTGAAAAAAAAACAGAAAAAAAAATACAAAAGACAGTACTAAAAATATAAACATAATAAGCATGGGCGTATAGATGGATAGATGTAGATATTCAGTGGCCCAAAAAGTAGAATAGAATATCCAGATACACTATATTGTCAAAAGTATTGGGACACCTGCCTTTACATGGACATGAACTTTAATGGCATCCCAGTCACTGCCCGTAGGGTTCAATATTGAGTTGACCCACACTTTGCAGCTATAACAGCTTCAACTCTTCTGGGAAGGCTGTCCACAAGGTTTAGGAGTGTCTATGGGAATGTTTGACCATTCTTCCATAAGTGCATTTGTGAGGTCAGGCACCGATGTTGGACAGTCAAACTAATTCTGCGCTCAACAGTAGTGCAATGGCAATGGAAGTGGTTAGCCAATCTGGTGGTTCTCAGCAAATGCACAGATGTTGGACAGGAAGGCCTGGCTCGCAGTCTCCACTCTAATCCATCCCAAAGGTGTTCTATCAGGATGAGGTCAGGGCTCTGTGCATGCCAGTCAAGTTCCTCCACCCCAAACTCACTCATCCATGTCTTTATGGACCTTGCTTTGTGCACTGGTCCAGTCCAAATCATTTTGTGGAAGGGGGATTATGGCGTGGGGTTGTTTTTCAGGGGTTGGGCTTGACCCCTTAGTTCAAGTGAAGGGAACTCTTAAGGTGTCAGCATACCAAGACATTTTGCACAGTTTTATGCTCCCAACTTTGTGGGAACAGTTTGGGGATGGCCCCTTCCTGACTTCGCACCAGTGCACAACGCATGCCAACTCAGACCTGATAGTGCCACTGGGTGACCTGAATGGGTAAATAACTGGGGTGGAATGGTGGTCTTCCAGTTCCTTATTTCCTTACTCTGCTTCTCCTGCATCTCCAGTGGTACTTAATCTTCCAAAGCAGATCTTAATCTGATTGGTGGCTTCATCAGGCTTTTTGGGAAAAAGCAAGGAGACTACAGTGATAGGTGTGATTGGGAATACCTCCCCTGCATTCCAAACAGGTAAGCAACAAGCATTTCAAGGGGGCGGACTGAAGAACCATAGCAATGCCTGCAATATGTCCTGATGTCATGTCCATGAAGGCCATGTTCCCTGTAACCATCACAAGGATTATTTTAATTCTAACTGGAATATACCTTAATTTATTGTTCTAGGGTTTTGAGACCCTTCTTCGTTACATATTTGTATTTATATGACAAGGTTATTTCCCCACAGGGATCAGTACACCATTAGCACTACATGGAATTTCATTGAGATGTAAAGTATTCAGTGTTATGTCTTCCTGGGCATGACTAAAGCATTAAAAAGAAAATTTAGCTGCTTTCTCCCCATTCCAAACAATTATGTCATGTTTGATGCATTTCAATGACCCATCCCATGCTGATTTCACTTAACAATGTAGTCATTTTTAATGAATATTTCACAAAATGTAATCTCTTTCGTGTAGTTGCTTAGGATACAGTAAGTGTGGTCTAATTCTATTTTTCTGTTTCTGTTAATTTATTTAGCGTAATCAGGAACGTGCGACCTCTTTTTTCACCACTCATGCAAATTAATAAATCTTATTTATTAATTGGAATATGAAAAATGTTTCAATGAATTGTGTTTTTCTTTATTAGAGTGCTAGTGTTTTATTTTGCCAGGAAAGCAAATAACCATTTTGCCTCTCACTAAACGTTATTATCCATCATTCACCAACAGATGTTTTCTTTTTTAGATCATTAATGCCGTGGTAAAATGCTCTCCAAAGTTCTCTATGTCTTTTCCAATGAGGTTTGATATTCAACATTTAAGATCCACCGTAATTTCTTTTTTTAAGTAAGGAACCATCTATTTAAGTAGGTGTCAATTTTTGAGGTAGTATGGTCACTCTAATAAATGGCAACCACTGAAAGCTCCATCATGTATTCCAAATGTAATTATGGAGCATGTCAAAATCATATATATTCAATAGAAAGCATGAGTGCTGTCATCTTACCACTTAAACTTAATAAGCAAGGGAATTCAGGGGTGAAATAACAGGGATTCCAGGTCTGGATAGTATTTCACTGACACTTTATTATGCCATTGGTAAAGAATTTTGGGGACACTGATAATATTGTTTCTGGGCTTGGTAGGCTCAGACTTTTGCAGGCCCAAGCGTGAACAGACTTCTTTGGAAGTCTTATAGAGTAGAGGAATGTATTGATAAATCCCAGATCTGCATAAAGATGTGATGATACCTTTGTGTCTGTTGAGGATGTAAAATACAAGAGATTAGGATAATTTAGCAAACTTTACTCTACTTCTAATTTCTAGCTATTTGGGCAATCAGCCCCTTGCTGCCTTCTTTTTTTGTTCTTATTCAGGGCTCTTTAAACCCTCAGTTTGATAGAACTTTCAGTTGATTTAATCAACTAATTAGTATGTAGCTTCTTTGTCTTTTAAAGAGAAAGTTCACATTTTAAATTACTCCTTTAAAGCATGTTACCTTGTATGTAAGGATTTAGGGTGTAACATATAACATGTTCCAGAAACCCTCCTCATCCCATAAGTTTCCTTTCTCCATGACAGAGTTTGGGGGATCGTCTCCCCCACAGCCACTTTCACTTTTAAGATCAGCGTGGCTGTGTGGGGCTCCACCCAAATTAAACCAGTAAACGCCACCCCCACTACCCCTCCTGTCCAAGTCCAGGGATTGGCAAAGAAGGATCATGGTCTACCCATCACCTACTGATGATTAATGAGTAGATTGCGATTGATGTGTTGCCGACCCCGGGCTAGAGGGAATATACATCCATCAGTTGGACTGTAATCAAACAGGAAGGGCTTGAGTGCATGGCAAGGCAAAAAGACCTTTGTCCTTCCCCACTTACAGCTCTTGTAACTCAATAAAATTATTAATGGAAGATGACTTGGAGCAGTACATGATAAAAATTAAGGTAGAACCACAGCCAAAATTTTACTCCAGGAAAATATAGAAACGGCATTAGTTGATGTATTTGTGCATTTATTAAATGCCAATAATGTATTTAATGAAAAAAAAAACAACTTTAGGTTTTTAAATATGACATGGTATCAGCCTTGGTAGTTGTCTTAAAATATAACTAAAGGAAAAACTTTTTTTTGCTTTTGGACAGAGCTAAGATGGATTAGGACACCTATTGGGTTTTTATTGCTGTCATTAGGGAGATGCATCCTCTCTATTTGTTGTGTTTACCATTATCATCAAAAGTAAATATAAAAGAAAATCACAAATTTTGGGTGTTCCCCAGAACAGTAGAAAAGGGTAAATCTTCAAATGGGGACACTAGTACTGGTGCTCTGGGGAACCCCAAGGGTTTCCCTTAATTTGCCGAGGGTTTCCTTTCACTTCCTGTTTTGGCTATGGGACAGGAAGTGCAGGCAAATCTCCCCAATGGGACAAAGATGGCAAAAAAACTGACAGGGGTTATTTACATCTAATGACTGGACAGACACAAATACAAATCCTTTGGCAAGGAAAATGGCAACAATAAATGCACTGCAGTTGTGGATGTAGATGTTTGAAGTTCTTTGCAGCTTTAATTTTTGTATCAAATGTCACATTTTTCAGTCCATCTTTAACTCCTTCGAGGAGATTTACCCTTTCCAGTAACAAGTAAGGCTTTATGTTTCCCTTCTCTAAAGCCCATTATACCTATATTTCCTTGGAGAATTAGCACTACTGGTTTCCTAATAGATTCTCTGTAGAAATAGTGTTGATTTTTTTCACAGAAATGTAAAACAGGAATTTTTGCCTCTCGGAAATAGGAATTCTGGGAAATACCCAACTTGTCAGAAAATGTAGATGCAGTTGGGTGTAGATCCACTTTAATTCTTCTATCTCAGTGGTTCCCAACCTCAGTCCTCAAGTACCTCTAACAGGCAAGGATTCCCTTCACCTTGCAAAGGTGCTTTAAATCAATGTCAATGGCTTAGTATTGATAACAGCTATTTTATCTAAGGGAAATTCTGAAAACATGGCCTGTTGGTTGTACTCGAGGACTGAGGTTGGGAACCATTGCTTTATATGCTCTATCTTCTGTGGATTTTTCCTAATGTGATAAAACCAAAGTTACCCTTGATCATGCTCATTTTCATATTCAGTAACTTCTAAAAGGCAGCAAAAGGACTGCCTTTTTAAGCAATATTGTTATTCACCTTAGAGATAAATCAGAATTTCTCAGTAGCTCCTGATCAGCTAATTACTTCTGCTATCAACATTACAAATGCAGCTTCCCAATCAACACCTTGGATATTTCAAAGAAAGTTCTCCTTTATCTTACCACTTCCTGCCATTCATGATTCACTTGCAAAGAAACTATTAAAAACAAAGTAAGAGTTTCGCTTATCAAAGCTTGTCAGCCACAAAGGCAACATATAATAAAGAACATTTAGAAAGGATATGCACAAAAACAATTTTCTAATTAGATTTTCCTAAAGTTTTAGTGAGTATCCCTTTAAAGTATCCCTTTAATCTTACTAGCTTTATGTGAAGGTTATTGGGGCTCAAAAGAGAAGAAAAATGTCTGTTAAAATGTAAATGTAGCCAAATGTTATTTTTAAATTTTGGCTAGAATAGGGTAAAGGTACAACACCACTTTTTTGAAAATGTTATTGGTTAAGAGCATAAAAAAAGCCAACGTGCTTTGCAGGAAAGGCCTCCCCCTTCCTCAAGGCTTGATGGCAGTGGATGTTATTAGAATCATGAGATGCAATAGGAGACCTACGAGGTGTGTTCAGAAAGTAATGAGAATGATATTTAAAACATTCTTTTACTGAAACATTTTACTAACAAACAATTGTCTATTGTCTCCTTCAAAGTATGCACCTTGTGAGTGTACACAACGCTCCCAGCCATTTTCCCATTCTTCATAGCATCCTCGAGTCTTGTAGTGGGATGGCGTTCAGAGCCTGTGTAGTTTGACTTTTGATTTGCTTCGAGCCTTCTTGGGGCGAGGTGACGTGGACGTGTGCCATTCTGATCTTTGTTACTTTACCTCCCCAGGATTCATCTCCCATGATCACTCGACTCAAAAAAATTAGGCTCTCTTTCCAAATGGGCCAACAGGTCTTGGCAGATGAATTGATAGTGTTCCTTCTGATCAGGTGACAAGTTCTTTTAAACAAGTTTTGCACACACTTTTCTCATGTTCAAATCTTGTGGCACGATTTCATGAACAATTGACTTGGTAATTCCTGTTTCCCCTGCAATCATTCTGATGTATGTCACAGTTGAGAACAGACCTCATTGCAATGCTTTTTTGATGAAGAGGGGTGTCCTGATCGTTGTTTATCTTCACCACCTTCTCCACCTTCCTTGAAGGCCTTGTTTCATCGGTACACTCATGCAGATGATAGTGCAGCTTTTTCATAAACTTTCCTCACCATTTCCTTCTAATGCAGTTTTACTGAATTTCACACAAAATTTTATCGCATACCGCTGTTTCAAACTCACTTGCATTTTTCTTAAGACAAAGCACTTAAACAGGATGTCACAAAAAAGAATGCCTCGGCTCTCAACTCTGACAGGGCTGGAATACAACTGATCAGGGTTCTAATGTATACCTAGCACCCCACTTCAAGTTACCTTGTTCAGCTTCTCACTTCACAGATCCCTTCTTGAGCACAGGAACTTCATTCTCATTATATTCTGGACACACCTCGTATGATAAAGATTAATAAAGACTGTCAGATCTTAACGGCAATATGAACTGCTGGCCTTCCTAAGTGACTCCATAGAAATGTTGTAAAGTTTACCATAACCAATAAAAAAATACCTTTTTGAAATGTGACCTTTTTATGAACGTTTGTGCAAGGCGTTCCTTATATCACCCCAGAGTTTATCATCTGCTGAGCCCTCTTTTTGTTGTGATGAGAGAGATAGCAGCCTAGGACCACAACAAGGTCTACCTACAATACACCTTTATTACATATGAACTCCTTTGAAGGAAGACGCACTCCACTGTACATCCATTAGAACCAAGCCTCGCTTCTATTTGTCTATTGAAGATGCAGCAGGATCTTCCCGGAGAGGGAACTACCCATCTGGACAGTTTTCACTATAAAATTGTCTCAATTGCAAGATTTCCTAACACCTCTTGCTATTGTGACAACTCTAAATCTGAGGATTTCCATTTTGGTCACCGGACAGATAGGGGAATGAATCATTCCCGAGGGAATATAGATTACAAAAAAAACTTTAAAGAGGATCTAACATTTCCACATTCAAAGAATCACTATTCTATTCTAATCTAAAAAAGTAAAACTGAAGTCCAAATACTGTATGAAAAAACAGTTAACACTAGAGTATCTTTGGCTTGAATGCCAAGATGACATCAATGCCAATGTAATGAGATGACTTCATTAGACTGCTCAATCAGTTGTGTTTTTATGTCAAGGATGCACACCATAAACTGGTTTCCCATGATCATAAGTTGCCAAATTCCTTTCCAAGGACAGGAATTATGTGTTTTAAAGTAACACTTTCTTTCCTAAAAACATTATAAAGTAGCAGCTTGACTGCAATGACGGTACCCACAGGCGTTTGCAGAATGTACATTTTAGATAACATCTTCAGTGCACCAGGACCCCTGAAAACCAAGGTTCTCTGATATGTGTAACTTAACTTTCTTGATACAAGTCAAGGGACCACCCAAACCCTTTCACCTTCTGAAATTCCATCTTGGCTGTTCAAGATTATGGTGAACCTGATGTCTTACAGGGAGTTATGGGAGGCAGATAAGGGTTTAGGTTAGGTGTTGAGGTTTTGGATAGATGTAGATTTAGGTGCTGGGGTGTGACTGTTAGCAGTGTTAGGGAGGAACTTTAGTGATTTGCCCTGCTATTGATGCCAAAAGCACTGTGCCAAGAATTTACCAGTGCCGACTCCTGGTGCTGAAAACTAACATATCGTGATGGATGGGATGAGGTTTTAGGGGTGGTGATGTTGGATTTGGAACGGGGTATATAAGAAACAGTGGTGAGACTTAAAATAGACACTTTGCCAAGTGATCAATCTAAATATCTAGCACAAAGTAGTCCATTTTGGCAAGCCGTAGCAACCCTTCATGCATTTCTAAACAGATTAAGGCTGTTTCTAATATCACAGATTTTCCCAGATGGCAAAATAAACAGAGCAGCGTCTCTCCGCCAAGCCAAAAAAACCTTAAGCAACTATAAAATAAACATTACAAGAAGCACAAGGGATAAAACAAACCTTGGACCATGTGAAAACGCTTTAACGTGTCAAAGCACTAATTTGTCTGCAAGTCCTGTACGAAAGCAACGGCTGCCTTTCAAGTTAATTCTTTAATCCAATCATTGCACGACACCAGCAGGCCTTTCTGATGCATTAAAAGGAAACTATTGTGTATTTTTAATAAGCTTTCATTTTGTGTGGTTAACGTGGCAGTCATATGAAAAAAAAACATAATTTTCACATTTACATGTTTGCTTCAACATATTATAATTATCATATTGCACAAAGAGATTGGCAGCCACTACATAGGACACCTGTCTTTTTGTGTAATCACTATTCTTTTTGTAAGAAAAGATAAAAGAGAACCGCTTTTCAGACTGCCGTAGGTTGCATTTGATTGGTACATTTCAAGAGCCTTTAGTGATTCTTTAAAGTGAAATCCCACGGTATCCTTTTTTAAGTTACTTTGTCACTAAAAAAATAAAGCTGCTAGCAGATATAAAGCGTAGGCACCTACTGCAGCTTTAAATGCAATCTGCGCTCTTGAATGCTGGGTTGTTGTGAACCGGCAAAGCTTCAGAACTTACTTTACTTGTAGTGAGAAAGCTTTCCCTATCCCCTCCGATGTGTAAGAAGGTATTGGTACTACTTCTCATTTGACCACTAGGTGGCACCCTCCACATAGATAAATAAGGGGTTATGTTAGAGAGTAGGGGGAGTTTGAGCAGGGAGTCGACCGAACAGGAGTAGGACTCCAGACTGGCTCCCATGAGATGGGGAGGGGCCTATTCTACTGATATGTAATACTTCCAGTTATTTGTATTCCCTGGCTGGGGAATACCTGGAGAGGCCCTGATGCCCAGGACAGGATGGAGTTAGGGGACAGGACATATATGGCTCAACCTGGGAAAGTGCTGATGACTACTATCATATTGGTGAGAAACTGTATACACTGTAGTTATATGCCCTGATGTTTAATGCCTAGATGTTGCCTACTTTAAAGGTTTGGAAAATTGTCTAGACTCACCTCTTCTTAATACTAATGCCCTATCCTAGCAACTCGCATCTGGTTCTGCTGGGAAGAATGTGGGGCGAAGTGTTGGGCAAGGTAATGTACATGGCCAGTGGGTGATGAGCAGGCTGGGATAGGCAAGCTCTGACACTTGCCAGAAGTGTTAAAAGAGAAGTATAGTCACATCTTTTTTGGCCATACTTCTCTTCTGGGTCACAGGAGTGCACTTAATTTAGCTCTCCTGTGGCCAGAAATGAGCCGGCAGCAGGCTAAAGCCCGCTGGCAGCCAACGTCAGAGAGCCACTCCAGGCTCTGGAAGGATCCTGACCATATTTTCGGAATCCACCTGGATGCCTGATTGACAGCTGGTTCAGCCTTTCAGCACATAGCTGAGAAACAGCTGCCCCCTCCCTAGCCAGGTGCTCCAGTGAGTGCTGGAAGGGCAGAGCAGAGACTGCTCTCTGCTCTGGGAAAATGGAGAACTGAGCAATCAGCTGTCGTGTGATCACTCAGTTCTCAAGCACAGGGCTGGCAGGGGACAGCATGGTGGTGAGTATATATGCTTGTTTTTTTTTTAAAACCCCAAACTTCTTTAAGATGGCCACACACGCACCAGTTTGAACATTTAATTGATCATTCTATTGGGTTAACCTAATCAAAATGAATAAGAATGGTAAATCACAGACAATCAATTTAGTAAGCTTTTAATAGGTTTCAGTTTTGGCAAGTTGATTGGCCGTGGCAAAATTTCAATGGTTGCTTCTAATTGCTCAAACAAATTACTCTTACGTTCACTGACAGACACAGCTCTTCTTATGACACATGGGGTTATGCTTATATCACTAGGAGTAGACTAGGCAAAAATAAAACAAAAGCATAGGTTGGCCCCTCCCAGGGGGCCATCCTCACCTTAGCATATAATCCCCCTGCTCTGCATAGCACATCAGTTTTTATTGCCTAGTGCAAGGAGTAGACCTGGTTCCCTATGGGATCTGCGGTCTCCTGAAGGTTTTTCTGATGAAGACTGCTATCAAGAAGCCGGCTGGCGGTATAGAGGATATCTAGAATCCAAAAACTTTCCCCAGTCTGGCCAACATCTATGTGAGCTACCCTTAGCGGGGGCACGCCGCATAGCGCCTGTTCCGTGCGGGCGGCCAGTGGCTAATCCCACTACAGCCCAGTGACTGGTTCTGTTCCTGTCCAGGGGCCTGGCCAGCAGCATGCCTCTCCATCTGAGATCGGTGAGTAGACCCCTCTTCCGTCTTAGGGCGTGGAAAGTGGGCACCCGGGCAGACTTTAAGGTACCGGCCGGTGGGGGCCTATTAGTGGGGACGCATCTGGGGTGATCATCACCCGTTCCTCCTCCCCCCCGCAGTACCGCACCCCGCACTGACCATTCAGAGACTGCATTTGGCGGTTCGCCGCCATTCGGTGTGGATCACCGTTCGTTCGTCCTTGTGTTGATGGCAGCAGCCATTGTTTGGTAGACCATGCGGTTTTCAGCCTGTCCTCTGGCGGCCCCCAGTGGTCGGTCTTGGCATTACAGGAAGTGATAAAAACAGCAGAAACACTTCCGTTTTTGCTTGGACAAGTGTGGCTGACAGACAGGTGGTGGCCCCGATGCTGGCACTGTTGAGACAGAGAGGTATCGCGGTGGTGGCGTACCTCGACGATTTACTCCTGAGAGCAGAGTCAGCTGCGGCTCTGGAGGAGAATGTGATAATCACGGTGTCCACGTTAAAAGAATTTGGTTGGCTGATCAACCTGCAGAAGTCATCATTGACTCCATCCTACCGGCTGGAATACCTGGGTCTGATTCTGGACACGGTGCAGGCAAGGGTGTTTTTTACCACCGAGCATGCTCCTGACATTACAGGCAGCAGTGCGAACCTTGTTATCACGCCAGTGGTCCTCCTTACGGTTCTGTATGCGAGTGTTGGGGCTCATGGTGTCGGCTTTTGAAGCGATACCTTACGCCCAGAGTCACACTCGGCTCCTGCAGAAGGCGATTTTGTCGCAATGGGACAAATCTCCCCTATCTCTAGACAGACTGATCAGGTTGGATCATCAGTCCCGAGGTTCCTTGATTTGGTGGATTCGGGCTCCAGCCCTAAAGTTGGGAAAATGTTTTCTCCCCCTCAATTGGTCGATAGTAACGACGGATGCCAGCCTGTCGGGCTGGGGTGGGGTACTGGGGCAGTTCTCTGCCCAGGGTCGTTGGTCAGTTCAGGAAGCTTGCCTTCCGATAAATGTACTGGAACTGAGAGCGATCAGGCTTTGTCTGTCCCGTTGGTTGGCGAGGCTGCGAGGCCTCCCTGTCCGGGTTCAGTCGGACAATGCCACGGCTGTGGCATATGTGAACCATCAGGGCGGAACGAGAAGCTCGGCAGCAGCCGCAGAGGCGGCTCTGATCCTTCGGTGGGCAGAACTTCATGTGCCAGCTCTCTCTGCAATCTACATTCCAGGCGTGGAAAACTGGCAGGCGGACTTTCTCAGCCGCTGGACTCTGGATCAGGGGGAGTGGTCCCTAAATCCAGAAGTGTTTCGCCAGATTTGCCTCAAGTGGGGCACACCAGAGGTGGACCTCATGGCCTCCAGGTTCAATCACAAGGTACAGACCTTTGTGTGCAGAACAAGAGATCCGTTGGCGGTCGCCTCGGACGCACTGGTAGCACCCTGGGGTCGGTATCGGCTACTGTACATCTTTCCTCCCCTAAAGCTTCTGCCGCGGGTTCTGCGCAGGATAGAAGCAGAGGGAATCCCGACAATCATGGTAGCTCCGGATTGGCCTCGGCGTCCTTGGTACGCTGACGTGGTGCGGATGGTGACAGATGTTCCGTGGTGTCTTCAGCTTCGTGGAGACCTACTGTCTCAGGGGCCCATCTTGCACCCTGCTTTACCCTCGCTGGCTTTGACGGCTTGGCTATTGAGTCCCAGGTGTTGAGGGATAGGGGTGTCTCGGACTCCGTGATCCCTACTATGATTGAAGTTCGTAAGGGTACTTCACGTATGTTTTATCATAGGACCTGGAAGGCCTATATTGCCTGGTGCAAGACAGGGGGTTGGAACCCCCGCTCTTATACAGTGTCCAGAGTAGTGACTTTTTTACAGCAGGGACTGGACAAGAACCTGGCGTTAAGTACGCTTAAGGGTCAAATTTCGGCCCTTTTTCAACGGCCCTTGGCGTCACATTCATTGATCCGTACGTTTGTACAGGGTGTACTTCATGTGGCTCTGGCGCCGTGGGATTTGAATCTGGTGCTTTCTGTGCTGCAGAAGCCCCCATATGAAAAGATCAGGGACATTCCCTTGCGACTGTTGTCGCAGAAAGTGGCCTTTCTGGTGGCTGTTACATCCGCTAGGCGGGTGTCTAAGTTGGTAGCATTATCCTGCAAGTCACCTTACTTGGTCCTTCATAAGGACAAAGCGGTTTTGCGACCTTCCCCTTAATTTCTTCCGAAGGCGATTTCTTCTTTTCATTTGAATGAGGATATTATTCTTCCTTCATTGTGCCCGCACCCGTCGCATCCCAAGGAATTTGAACTGCATTTTTTGGATGTAGTGAGGGCTTTGCGGGTGTATTTGATTTCTACAGCTTCTTTTCGGAAGTCTGATTCTTTATTTGTGCTGACGGAAGGGTCGCGCAAAGGCATGGCGGCCTCGTCAGCTACCATTTCTCATTGGATCAGGAAGACCGTGACTCATGCATATGAGGTTCAGGGCAAGGTTCCCCTGTTTCCAGTCACGGCTCATTCCACCAGGGCAGTTAGTACTTTCTGGGCATTTAGACACCAGGCCTCGATGTCTCAGGTGTGCAAAGCGGCTACTTGGGCCTCAGTGCACACGTTTAATAAGTTTTATAAGATTGATGTCTCAGCATCTTCGGATGCTGCCTTTGGCCGCAAAGTATTACAAGCAGCAGTTTAGGCGCGGATGGCGCCGCCCAAGAGGGCTTTTTTGTTGGGTACTGTTGTTATAGTTTGCCCACCCCTCTTGATTGGCACAGCTTTGGGACATCCCCATGTGTCATAAGAAGAGCTGCGTCTGTCAGTGAACGGAAGAGTAAAAGGGATTTTATTATAACTTACCGTAAAATCCTTTTCTCTGAGTTCACTGACAGACGCAGCACCCACCCCTCTATGGAGTTTGTACGGCTTGTTACGAACTGATGTGCTATTCAGAGCAGGTGGATTATATGCTAAGCTGAAGACGGCCCCCTGGGAGGGGCCAACCTATGCTTTTGTTTTATTTTTGCCTAGTCTACTCCTAGTGATATGAGCATAACCCCATGTGTCATAAGAAGAGCTGCGTCTGTCAGTGAACTCAGAGAAAAGGATTT
>BLSH010003946.1:910096-925413 GCA_018402905.1 Glandirana rugosa
TTAGTTTCCCAATTGACACACGGATCGGTCACAAAAATACATGACACTCTCCACGAAAACGAAACTTATAGGTAGTAAAGGGGAGATAGTCTTACCTCGGGACGGAACAAATGTATCCATCTCGAGGCAAGACACACAAAAGGACCGCTAACCGCCCACGACCGTCTGTAGGTAAGTGACGACTAGTCGGAGACGACACTGTTAAGTGTCGTCTTCACCGCGCCTGTCTGTCTGCACAGGGACACATGATTTGGGCAGGCGTGATTTTTATTGGGGGGAGGGGCAGCATTTTATTCTTGGACCCAGGCAGCACAATGTCTTGGGCCGGCCCTGTATACAGTATATGTGATTCTGCACTTCCGGGTAGGGGGGAGCATGCGCGCCACTTCTGCTGTGAATTGTCACAGCAGAGGCTGATCAGCAGTGAATGGATGTCTGCCAGCACCCGCCAATCGCCAGGAAAACACACAGAACGGAGCTCTACCTATGTAAACAAGGCAGGGCTCCATTCTGATAGAGGGGAAATGATGGATATTCAAAGCAAAAGCACCTCTCACAGTACATAAAAACACTGGCTAGGCACACAGTTAACCCTTTGATTTCCCTAGATGTTTAACCCCTTCTCAGCCAGTGTCATTAGTATAGTAAAATATGCACTGATCACTGTATTGGTGTCACTGGTTCCCACAAAGTGTCAAAAGTGTCAGTTGGCATCCGATTGTCCACTGCAATATTGCACTAATGCTATAAGTCGCTGATCGCCACCATTACTAGTGTAAAAATAGATAAATAAAAATTACAGTATTTATCCCATAGTTTGTAGACACTATAACTTTTGCGCAAACCAATCAATATATAGTTATTGGGATTTTTTTTACCAAAAGACATCTACTAGAATACATATTGGCCTAAAGGTATGAAGGATGGATTGGATGTGTTTTATAGCAGAAAGTAAAAAATATTGTTTGTTTTTCAAAATTGACGGTCGTTTTTTGTTTATAGCGCAAAAAAATACAGAGGTGATCAAATACCACCAAAATAAAGCTCTATTTGTGGAAAAAAAAGGACATATATTTTATTTGGATACAGTGTTGCATGACCATGCCATTGTGAGTTAAATAAACGCAGCGTCGTATCGCAAAAAATAGCCTGGTCATGAAGGGGGTAAATAATCCTTCTGGAGCTGAAGTGGTTAAAGAACATAAGCACCTGATTGGTCATCATGAGCGGCTGTTTTTTCCTTTAAAACCAGCCCCACAGTATGTTTCCTGAGAGATAAATTCAGATATTTTGACTGGTCACACAAACTTACGCTTTTTTGAATAATTTGTTTATTTAAATAAATGATCGAAAATTACAATCGTATCCCAACTATTGATCGAAATCCACTTCCCTGTGTGTGGTATATCAATTGAGTAGGTTGTCAATTATGGATCAAGTATTCTGATTGGAAGAGATTCTTCGGAAAATTGATCATTTATCAAAGCGTGAATGGCCACCATTAGGTTTTTTAAATTTGGCACAACAATTCCAGCTTCAGTGTCCCTGGCATGCCATCTGCCTACAACTACCTTGCTAATCCAGCAAACTTTTTTAAATTAAGATGTTCATAATGAACCAGTCAAGGTACGACCTTGAAGGTCTATGTCAAAGAATCATTAAACTACCGGCAGCTGTCATTGTATACCCTAGCTAGCCGGCTTGTTTGCCTTTAAAAAAAACTCTCAAGGTTATCTAATAGACTCAGAAAGTTTAGTCACTTTACTGGTATCCCATGGCAATAATAAAATGTAATTGGAAATACTTAAGATAAAATATTAGTGAATTATGAAGGAACTTGGCATGGCTGCCACATCTATGCTTCTTTGCTGTCAAATCATTTGCATCAATTATTGTTTGCTGCAGTTTTTTAAGAAAAAAAAAAAAAAGAAAATCATCAGCAAGCTATTATTAAGTAAGATAATTACACGATAGGCAACAGATATATCTGTTATGCACTACTACGGTAGCAAACCAACATTTAATACTTTAATTAGTGTATTAGTTGTGGGAGATTGCAGAATGCTGACACATTACAATAAGCCATAATCTGTTACAATTCATCAAACCCAGCTCTGGGGTACTTTGCGTGTTATTAAAGTTTTGTAACTTTTTAATTGCTTTCATTAATAAATGTATAACCAGGATGTTTGTGCAAACCATGACAATTCTAAAGGCAACAGAAAAAATGAAAGCATTCTAATTTTTATTGCCTCTCCTTCCATCTTTGTATTTTACCATATATATGCATCTGCGTTGTTTGATTTTAAAGCTGAACTCCACCCTTACACTTCAACTAATGGGGCAGCGCTGGATCATATAAACATATTCAAAAACGAGCACAATAGTGTATAAAATAAATTGTATTCATCTATACACATTAAATGCAAGATCAACTTGTGCAAACTCAGCAATATTCTAATTTTGCTCAAAGTCCACATGTGTAAATAGCAAATAAAGAAAAATGTAAAGTACAAAGTGCTTCAAAAATGAAAAATGTATATAAAACAAGTCCAGTGCAACATTAGCATGTGCAAAAAATAATTCCATACAGTTTTTCTCCGATAAAATGATAAGTGCTCCAAAAGATCAATTCCAGTGTCAACAGGTTGTGACTATGAGATGTGCTTCAAGAAAAAAAGCCACAATGCACCACCATGTGCAATGGCTGCTCACCTTACTTGAATGCAATGCCGGGACAAGGCCATTCAGTGCCCAGGGCAAAGATGCCAAACTGCGCCCCTTTCCTTCCCTTAGAGTTAGGGTTAGGGCACCCACATCCTGTAATAAACCATTGTGCCCAGGGCAGCCGCTCCTCTAGCCCTCCCTTGTCCCGACCCTGCTTAAATAAATAATGCGCATTGAACTGCCAAAGGAGATCTCCAACCGCTCCTCTTCATACGTACTCTGCATACATGTAATAAGTAAATAGATGACTCCTCATGGTGCAGTATTAAAGACATTAGGGTTTATTAAAAAAGTAGACTTACATTTAAAAACACAGATGTGTGGGTACATGACATCGGTGTGGGCTCACACAGCAAAAGAACGTTGGAAAAGCAAAGCTTCCAGATTCAGCCGTATTCATTTTTTCATCAGCCCACCCTTTTTTATACACATATTCCATACTTATAGGATTGATATTAGACAAATACAATATAATGCAAAAATATCGGATGATTTTGGTACTTATATGTTTAGAATTGAAATAAGATAAGTCTATGTAAGGCCCTTTAATTCGATTTATATGCCGTGAAGATAGATCATTCATTATCTGTTTCTATCTATTTAAATCTTTTATGTTAAAGAATTTTATGTCAAGAGTGTATCATAGATTTATCCGTGTTTTTTTTAACAATAATAGTATGTATACAAGATTAATTTGATGTTATGCGACTAGAAGATTGTTTTGTTTAGCAATTCCTATGTAGACTGCTTGTGCATATATGCTGGCTCTCATCACCCAGTCCCCGAACCCTTGATAAAGTCACGTGTGTGTGATGCGACATGTCAGGAGGAGCCAGGTGCCGTCACTTCCGGATACGGTCGAATCCAGAAGTTTTGCTTTTCCAAAGTTCTTTCTTTTCAGCCTCTCTGTCAATCCCTCCATTGGGTTCCGATCACTCAGATGTGCAGCACCTGAAACTACGGATACTGGAAGCCTGTGCTAGCATTTCTCCTGCGGTGTTGCTATCAGTGTGTGAAGAGTGGGAGAAGAGGGTTGCATTGACAATCCAACACAATGGGCAGCACATTGAACACATTTTATAAGTGGTCAGAAACTTGTAAATAACTCATGAAAGAATAAAGTTACGTTAAAACCAAGCACACCATTTTTTTCTTGTGAAATTCCCAAAAAGTTTGATGTGTCACATGACCCTCTTCCTATTGAAAAAACAAAAGTTGGATTCAAAATGGCCAACTTCAAAATGGCCGCCATGGTCACCACCCATCTTGAAAAGTTTCCCACCTCACATATACTAATGTGCCACAAACAGGAAGTTAATATCACCAACCATTCCCATTTTATTAAGGTGTATCCATATAAATGGCCCACCCTGTATATATATATAGAGATGATCGATCAGGGCAACCAATTAAAAATCAAAACCCAGAGTGCTAAAAATGAATTACTTACCAACACCTATAAGTGATTCAACAACGTATTACATGAGCATAAACCCAAATTAGCGTAGTGCAATTCTTCATAAAATTTATAATAAATTTGCACTAAAATTCTATCACTAGTGCTATAAATCGGAAACCTTATATGCAGAAACAAAGTGCAATATCTTATGTATCACTCCATTTTAAATGTGCAAAAAATAAAGAAAAATTATTGAAATTCATACAAAAAAATCCCAATACAGCGATACCTCGGTTCACGTACACGTACGTCCATGTGGTCGCAACTTCCTGTAGGGGAGATTGCAGTGACAGAGAGACACTGAAAGTGTACTGTGAAGACACTTTCACTATTCTGGAGTGTATTGAGAAGCTTTTTGATGTGCTTTTTAGCACATACTTACAGTACTGTGCACACTTGCTGTAAAGCTTTTTTGTGTGCTTACTGTACCGGACATCCAGTATGGCTCCGAAGAAAATTAAAAGCAAGCATGGTGGTAAGAAGAAAGTGCGGAGCAGTAATGAAGGTGACAAGAAAGGGCAGAAAGCGGTAATGAAAGTGACAAGAATATGCAGAGCTGTAATGCAGGTGACAAGAATGTGCAGAGTGGTAATGAAGGTGACAAGAATGTGTAAAGCAAGCATGGTGGTAAAAAGAAAGTGCAGAGCAGTAATAAAGGTGACAAGAATGTGCAGAGCAGGAATTCTAAGAATAAAGTTGTGAAGAAAATAACCATTGAGCTGAAGAAGGAAATTGTAGAAAAGCATGACCCTGGTTTTCGTGTGACTGATCTAGCCTCGGAGTACAAGTTGGTGAAGTCGACAACCTCAACTATTTTGAAGAACAAAGCTGCCATCAAAAGAGCTGATGTGGCAAAATGAGTAACAATGTTAACCAAGCAGAGGACGTAAGTGCTGGAAGAGGTGGAAAAACTTTTGTTAGTGAGGTTGAATGAGAAACAGCTGACAGGTGATAGCATTAGTGAAGCTATGATCTGTGAAAAAGCCAGGAAATTGCACAGTGATTTACTGCAAACAAACCTCTGTACAAGTATAGCAAGTGAAAAATTTAAAGCCAGTAGAGAGTGGTTTGAAAAATTCCGCAAGAGAAGTGTCATCCACAGTGTGACAAAACATGGTGAAGCTTCCAGTTCTGACAAGGCCGCAGCAGATGGCTACAAGATAGAATATGCAGAATTCATGAAGACAGAAGGATACATCGCTCAACAAGTGTTCAACTGTGATGAAACAGGGTTCTTCTGGAAAAAAAATGCCAAATAGAACCTCTATCACGCAGGAGGAAAAGGCACTGCCGGGGCACAAGCCCATGAAGGACAGATTGACCCTTTTGCTGTGTGCGAACGCAAGAGCTGCATTCAGAGAACAGGATGTGAACAAGGCCAGACTGCCTGTCATGTGAAAGCTTGGGTCCCAAGGTAATTGTTCATGGAATGGCTGAGCAAGGTGTTCGCACCCACCGTCAGAAAATATCTTTCTGATAACCAGCTGCCTGAAAGGTGCCTTCTTCTGCCCCTGCACACCCTCCAGCCTTGGTGGATGATATGGAGGCTGAATACGACTTCATAGTGGTCAAGTTCCTTCCCCTCCAACACGACACCTCTTCTGTAGCCCATGGACCAGCAAGTGATCTGAAACTTCAAGAAGCTGTACACAAAGGCGCTCTTCACTAGGTGTTTTAATGTCACTGAAGAGGCATCCTTGAGTCTCAAAGAATTCTGGTAGAAACATGTCAATGTTCTCCACTGCATTAACCTCATTGGCAAAGCCTGGGAAGAGGTCACTCACTGAACCTTAAACTCAGCCTGGAGGAAACTGTGGCCAGAATGCGTCACTGAATGTGACTTTGAAGGGTGTAATGCATTTCTGGAGGGTTATGCAGTGCAGGAAAAGACAAGTGACATTGGACAGATTGGACAGAGTTCCTCCATGCCAGAAGTCGTCTCAAGCAAGGTTAGTGTTCTCTCTCTTCATACTATACTGCACTACTGTACTTTTTTTCATATTTTTGTGGTTCAGAAAAAAAAAAAGTCAGAACGGATTAACCGGATTTACATTGAACCCTATGGGAAAAACTGCTTCAGTTTGCGACCAGAGTTGTTTCACGCATTAAGTTTGTTAACCGAGGTATCACTGTATATGCAATAATGGTGAATGCGGTGCAACAAATGTCCAAAAATTGTAAAAAAATATAAAACCAATGATGACAATCCAACTTCCAATCAAAGAAAACCACTGCTGTGTCCAGACTAAAATAAATGACTCCACCACCTGTGCAGTATGGCCTCTCACCTCGCTGGCATGTCTCCTGCTTTACCAGTAGGTCACATGCACAGTTTTCCCTCTAAGGGGATGGAGATAGCAGCTGCCGCTTCTGAATCCTCATTGCCTCCTACCCAGGTGGATGGATAAATGGGTCTCAGATATAACGGATATGCATGTAGAGAGAAAAAGAGCATGCAGTACCCCAACTGAGGAAGCCCCAACTATAGGGTGCAACACGTATTGGAGTTGAAGTCCCATACATAACGTCATCCCGCGGCCATCTCTGCACCAAGCTGTTTGCCAGTGATTGTTACAAACAAGTGATACACAGTTAGCAGTGCTTCAGTTGTAAGTGCAATACTTTACCTTTTCCATTAAATTTGAGTTTTAAACAGAGAAAACTAGGCTTTGTGTGCTCTTTTTGTCCCTACATGCATATCAGTTATATCTGAGACCCATCAATCCATCCATTCACCTGGGTAGGGGGCAGTGAGAATTCAGAAGTGGCAAGAGTTGCGCTACACTAATTTGGGTATATGCCCCAAACTATAGCAAATTCATATATGCAAACTAATCAAAAAGAGTTCTTAGTCAAACATTCTTATCCCAATGAGATGTGAAAGAGCCCGCAATGGAAGTGGGGTAAACATGCTGGCAACGAAGTCATGAAAAAGTCTTTAAATAGTTACAATTTTATTTTCTACTCTAACTAGGCCAACTTTTTCTTTCACGGATTGTATGAAAAATGCTGCAATTAAAATCAATGCCTTTTGCCTTTAGTACAAAACTGTGCAAAGACCTGGCAGCCCAAACAGATGGTGAGCAAGTTTCAAGCCTTCCGCCAGTGTGATGATAATAATGTTGTAAGCACAGCACATCGTTTGTATTCATTATTTTTAACATGCTATGGGAGAATGCTAAACTTTTCCCGTGTTGAGTTATATAGAGAGAACTTTAAAGATGCACATGGCAGATTAGAACCAATCTGTCACTATTAGCGAGATCCCGGAATGTAGATCTGCATTTGTTTATCATCTTCTCCAGGCATGCTTGTAATTTAGGGATTTGACTGAGAGCAAACAGAAGTTTTGGCTTGTCATTTTAAAGGGCTAGTTCATCTTTGCTTGCATATCCCGAAAACTTCCCAATGCATTGCAGTGTCCTTAAAGTGGAAGTCTGGTCAAAACCTAACTAGGCTGCTTCCAACCCCATGCTAGGCCCCATACTATAAATCACACAAGATCTAAAACTGGACCCCCACTCAAGTAGATCTTAAACCCGCGCCACTAGGGCAGTCAGGAAAGTATCCAGCACAATATAATATAATTATAGCTGCTACTTTTAAAATGGTATAAATCAAGCAAAAACAATAATAATATCCCTAGGATATAAGTAGCACTACCAAAAATGTGAAATGTTGAAATAATAGTGTTCAAGCATATAAAGGCAAAGCAAGTGAATTATCAACTTGAAATCCCCACTTTATGTGATAGGTGCCAGTCCATATATGAACAGAGTAAAAGGAATCTGCGCTTTGTGTCATAAACTCAATACCAATCAGTGTATATAAAAAAATGTGACAATATAAACCAACATTAAATTGTGAATCTAAATTCAGCACAATGAATTAAATCTGTGTGTAACTCAAAAATGTGATAATAAAAAGTATTAGGTTATGAATATATATCAACATAAACCCAAATATCTTTGCACAAAAAATCATCAAAATCCAAAAAGACAAAGGTAAAAGCAAGAGTCCCGTGAGCATGTGACAGTGTTCAGAAAGTCCAATTCTGTGTATTAATTCCAGGTCCGTATGACCACAACAAATAATCAAATATATTCCTCCACCACACCAATTCAAAAGTGCGCGGTTCCTCCACCAGACAAAGGTTCTCCTTATCAGAGTCACATGACCCTCTATTACGGGGGTCAATAAGCGCTTGCGTGGACTTAGGCTTCCACACAGCCGCAGATGATGAATTTTCCACCTCCAAACCTCATAAACGGTCCATGTAATAAGATGGAAAAAAGGCCACAATAGCGTGATACCGTAAAAACAATTGTATTTATTAATAATATATTGCACTTACAGGAAATTCGAAAGATCTGAGCATGCTCCAGAGGAAGTCCAATAGGACGAAATCGATAGAGCTGCAGTGCTGTGCCTGTTCTCACCGCGTCTTCATTTCCATACATTGATCGGATATCCAATGCTCAGATCTTTCGAATTTCCTGTAAGTGCAATATTTTATTAATAAATACAATTGTTTTTACAGTATCACGCTATTGTGGCCTTTTTTCCATCTTATTACAGATTCCTTTTACTCTGTTCACTTTTGAGTGGTTAATCCCCCACTTGATACTTTGCAGCTGTGTCAAGTTTGAGTTTCTCTTTGCATAGGGTAGCGCAGTGATACACATTTTGGTTTATTTCTTGCCAGTCCATATATGCAAGCAACTCAGTCTCTATAACGTAATCCTCTTAGAGAGATTCCTCCATAGGAGCTCCACCACCATACACCACGTGGACACACAGGTGTTCAAGTCCCCCAAAGGTTGGATTCTTACCAGAGCAATATGCCAGGCATTCTCATGCTCTAGCAGAAAACACTTTTTGTGCTATCCATGCACTTAGAGGTCCTGGTTATGGCAATGGTCCACTCCTCAATATGGGTCAGAATTCCATGTGTGGAGTCACAACGTTTATTCGTCAATCCATACAAACATCTCCGCTATGTATTAGACTCTTACCAGAGATCGTAGAAACAATAACAAAGCATGACATGCGAACGCTGACCGTCCCGAGGCTTATTCAGACTTCCGGCGGCGCTGCTCAATGATATCCCTTCTCCTCCGTCCAGCAGGGAGACACGGGAACCCACTGTCAGTTTGTTAGAGTGATGCCGTACAGCCCAATCACAATGCATTTCGTCACTACCGGACTTCTGCTGGTGATTCAACCTAACTACCCTGTAGAGGAAAGATGTCTATACTTTCTATTCTAAGGGCGTTCTGGTCCAGTCATGTGATTGGATCCCATGGGGGGGCTGGGGGCAGCTGACTATGGATGCCCAATAGTAAGTCTATGGGTGACGTCACTGCCCAGGCTCTGCAGTTTTGTCTCTGTTCTCTCCTTTCCCCTGAAGCCGGCTGCTGGGGAGATCACATTACTAGACTGGGGTGCTCTGAGTATAGGTAAGTATAAGCACATTCTAGTAGTTAGTATAGAGCTTAAGATGGGGGTGGGAGCTGGTTTAAGCTTAGTTAGGTTTTGACTGGACTTCCACTTTAACTCCTTCCTGCACAGTCCCGACAGACCTTTAACTGGGGAAGGAGGGCAAAAAGGACTGCCTGGTCACAGGACCATTGTGATTGGCTGTCAAAGTGGTTACATGATTGGGAGCTTGTCCCACCAGCTCCCGATCATTACTAGAGACCGGGAGCTGCCTTTGACAACTCCATCACTGTGCTGTGAGCGTGCTCTTAGTACATCAACCTCTACCACCAATGGATGTATATGTGCAGTGTTTGGTCCTTAAGACCCCCATCCCTTTGCTGCCACACATGTGCATCATGTGGATAGCAAGTGATTAATGCATTAACATGTTGTGCTTTGTTTTCTTATAAATAAATGCTTACTTTTTGTAATTGTTGTCCCCAATCTGTCCTGCAGATAGCAGGGCGTACCCAGAGTTGGATGCACAGCCCCAATAACTCATAAACAAGCACAGGGCTTAATTCCTTACCCATGCACATGCAGTCCTCTCTCTTTTACAGCTCAGCGTTCTGCGAGAAAAAAAAGAGTGCTTTGCGCATGCATGGGTAAGGAACAAAGCAGTGTGCTCATTTGTGAGTTTCCCAGGCCGCATATCCAATGCTGGGTATGCTCTGCAGCACATAGCGAGAGGACAATTACAGTCAGGTCCATAAATATTGGGACATTGACATAATTCTAATCTTTTTGGCTCTTTACACCACCACAATGGATTTGAAATGAAACAAACACGATGTGCTTTAACTGCAGACTTTCAGCTTTAATTTGAGGGCATTTACATTTAAATCAGGTGAGCGGTGTAGGAATTACAACAGTTTGCATATGTGCCTCCCACTTTTTAAGGGACCAAAAGTAATGGGACAATTGGCTGCTCAGCTGTTCCATGGCCAGGTGTGTGTTATTCTCTCATTATCCCATTTACAAAGAACAGATAAAAGGTCCAGAGTTCATTTCAAGTGTGCTATTTGCATTTGGAATCTGTTGCTGTCAACTCTCAATATGAGATCCAAAGAGCTGTCACTATCAGTGAAGCAAGCCATCATTAGGCTGAAAAAACAAAACAAACCCATCAGAGAGATAGCAAAAACATTAGGTGTGGCAAACTCAACTGTTTGGAACATCCTTAAAAAGAAAGAACGCACCGGTGAGCTCAGCAACACCAAAAGACCTGGAAGACAACTGTGGTGGATGGCCGAAGAATTCTTTCCCTGGGGAAGAAAACACCCTTCACAACAGTTGGCCAGATCAAGAACACTCTCCAGGAGGTAGGTGTATGTGTGTCAAAGTCAACAATCAAGAGAAGACTTCACCAGAGTGCATACAGAGGGTTCACCACGAGATGTAAACCATTGGTGAGCCTCAAAAACAGGAAGGCCAGATTAGAGTTTGTCAAACAACATCTAAAAAAGCCTTCACGGTTCTGGAACAACATCCTATGGACAGATGAGACCAAGATCAACTTGTACCAGAGTGATGGGAAGAGAAGAGTATGGAGACGGAAAGGAACTGCTCATGATCCAAAGCATACCACCTCATCAGTGAAGCATGGTGGTGGTAGTGTCATGGTGTGGGCATGTATGGCTGCCAATGGAACTGGTTCTCTTGTATTTATTGATGATGTGACTGCTGACAAAAGCAGCAGGGTGAATTCTGAAGTGTTTCGGGCAATATTATCTGCTCAGCCAAATGCTTCAGAACTCATTGAATGGCGCTTCACAGTGCAGATGGACAATAACCGGAAGCATACTGCGAAAGCAACCAAAGAGTTTTTTAAGGGAAAGAAGTGGAATGTTATGCAATGGCCAAGTCAATCACCTGACCTGAATCCGATTGAGCATTTCACTTGCTGAAGACAAAACTGAAGGGAAAATGCCCCAAGAACAAGGAGGAACTGAAGACAGTTGCAGTAGTGGCCTGGCAGAGCATCACCAGGGATGAATCCCAGCGTCTGTTGATGTCTATGCATTCCAGACTTCAGGCTGTAATTGACTGCAAAGGATTTGCAACCAAGTATTAAAAAGTGAAAGTTTGATTTATGATTGTTAATCTGTCCCATTACTTTTGGTCCCTTAAAATGTGGGAGGCACATATACAAACTGTTGTAATTCCTACACTGTTCACCTGATTTGGATGTAAATACCCTCAAATTAAAGCTGAACGTCTGCAGTTAAAGCACATCTTGTTTGTTTCATTTCAAATCCATTGTGGTGGTGTATAGAGCCAAAAAGATTAGCATTGTGTTGATGTCCCAATATTTATGGACCTGACTGTATATGAGCATCTGAAAAAGTAAGCATTTAAGTACAATATGAAGCACAGCATGTTGATATATTGAGGACATTGTAATGAAAAGGGGGGCTTTGGGGAATGTATGTAAAGGTGCACTAACCAGGGGCGGCCCGTCGATTTAGGGCGCACAGCACCGCCCCCTCTCTCCTCACCATCCCCTCTATGCTAAAGGGTAGATTCACGCATAGCATGAATCTATCCATGGCCTTCGCCGCCACCTCCTATTCATGCGGCCGGTCCCTTCAGGACGCCGGCCGCATGAATTACAGAAAGTCAGTGTTCTTTGAAGCAACTGATTAGAGCCATAGGCTCTAACAGGCTTCAAAATAGAGTGGCTCGTGGTGCAGAGTATGGCACCGCGAGCCCACTGACGTGTGTTACAAAAGCAAATGAATATTTGCTTTTCTAACACTGAATCGCCTCTCAGCCATCATCGGAAAACACGGGTATGTTACCCATTTTCCGATTGGCTGAATGGTCAGGCGATCCTATTGGGCACCTAGCAGGAAGAAAGAAGAGACACATGAAGGACACAGGAGCCACCGCCTGACCCGCTGCCTAACCTGCCATCAAGATGGGGGTAAGTTCCGGTCAAAGAGCGGGTGGGCGGGGGGGATACTGGCTGCATCTCATGGCACACTGGCTGCATTTGATGGGCACACTGGCTCCATTTGAAGACACACTGGCTCCATTTAGTTGCACACTGGCTGCATTTCATGGGCACACTGGCTGCATTTGAAGGGCACGCTGGCTGCATTTCATGGGCATGCTGGCTGCATTTCATGGGCACACTGGCTGCATTTCATGGGCACACTGGCTGCTTTTGATGGGCACACTGGCTGCATTTTATGGCAAACTGGCTGCATTTGATGGGCACACTGGCTGAATTTGATGGGCACACTGGCTGCATTTGATGGGCACGCTGGCTGCATTTGATGGACATACTGGCTGCATTTGATGGGCACAAGGGCTGCATTTGATGGGCACAGTGGCTTGCAATCGATGGCACAGTGAGGCTGCAATTGATATTTTTTCTCAGTATTTTTCTGAATTTTTCAGTTTATTTGCTCCCCCTCCGCCCCAAACGATTTTGAGCAGCAGCCGCCTCTGGAACTAACCCTTTAAAACCTGCAGTTAACATCCTTTACTGGTTGTGTCTCTACTTAAAGTGTATATTTGGGAAAAAAAAACAAGGAAAACAAATTGATGCAGTACATCTTTGAAATACATGTGCATTACCCCAATTGCCGGTACAATAAAATACCAGTTGGTCCTGCCAGAAATCCAGTGAGCTCCTTTCCCCCTGTAGGGAGATGAGCACATAGCCTTTGCTTCACTGACATCCCAAGCAGCGTTATCAACCCTGGCTGAGTTCTCCCCCTGCTTCACTACATGAAAACTCTTATGGCCCATACAAACTATCAGACAATCGTCCAAAAAATACAGATTTCAAAGTGATTGTACAATAATCTGATCTTTTGAGAGCTGATCATGACAATTCATGCAAAATTATCTCATGGGACAAGCACAAAAATGTTGTATGATTAATATGGATTTCGTTTAAACAGTACAGTTGTCATTCAAAAACACAATACAAATCACTTCCAAATTTTTATTCTGTCATACGAGAATTTTCATAACTTTATTAAACTTTATTAAACTTTATTAAACTTTATTAAACTCTTCATTTTCGATATAAGACTAGCATGCAAAAACAAAAAGGAGAATCATTCATCCAATAATCTCATTGTGTGTGCTAGACATAGGCCTCATGCATACTGGAGGTTTTGCTAACTCTACTAGACTCCTTTCAGATGTTTGGCAGAAAAAAACACTTGATGCTTGTAAACTCGAGTAACGAGTTTAGGTGTGCCAAGCTCTTGAGCATTAATTAATTTCATTAGGCAGAACAATGATTTATTCTGGCCATTGAAATGAATTAATGCTCAAGCACTAAACAGGCCTAGCGATTCAGCGAGTTCAGGTGCATGAAACTTTTTTTCTGCCAAAACTCTGCTGCTCCTGGATGCACTGGCAGTAGGTTTTTTCTTCTGCCTCTAAACACCTATGTGCGAACATGCAGGGTCATTTAGTGGCAGGAAAAATGCCAAATGCCTCTAGGAGCAGCAGAAAAAATGTCCAGTGTGTATGAGGTCTTATGTTAGGAGAAGAGGAGAGAGTGAGGTGTTTTGGAGTCCAACAGAAGTCAACCCAGGCAAGACTGATAACTGTGGGGTTGATTTACTAAAACTGGAGTGTGCAAAATTTGGTGCAGATCTGCATAGAAACTAATCAGCTTCTAGCTTCAGCTTGTTCAATTAAAGCGGAGTTCCAACCAAAAGTGAAACTTCTGTTTATCTGATTCCATTCCCCCTCCGGTGCCACATTGGGCACCTTTCAGGGGGGGGCGGGTACCTGTTTTTGACAGGTACCCTGTCCCCACTTCCGTTGGACCTTGCTGCGGTAAGTTACATAAGAAGTCCGGTCTTCTCCTTTTCCCTCCTCCTTCCTCTGCTGCCAGCCAGTAAGAGAGCTCAGAGCCTTTTGCGCATGTGCATTAGGGACCCAGCTGTGAAGCTGCAAGGCCATTGCCGGGTTCCCTTACTGGCAATGGTGGCGACAGCCGATGAAATTATGGGCTGTGGTGCCGACATCGCTGGACTCCAGGACAGGTAAGTGTCCTCTTATTAAAAGTCAGCAGCTGCTGTATTTGTGGCTGCTAACTTTTATTTTTGGAGAGGGGTGGACGACACTCCGCTTTAAGCTTTGACAGTAAAACCTGGAAGCTGATTTGTTAATCTGCACAGCTGCACCAGATTCTGTGTGCTCCAGTTTTAGTAAATCAACCTCAATATTTGGGATTTTAGTACAACAGAGGCAAGGTGTTGTTAGCCAAGAACAGAAAATTAGGAGCACACTGGATTTCTGGCAAATCAACAAATATTTTTCTGCACTTTCAGCAATTTTAGAGACAGGTTGATTTACTAAAATCAATTAGGCTGTTCACTTTGCAAGGGAAGTTGCACTTTACAAAGGAATTTTCCCCAGAGCTGAGTAAATGTGGTAAAAATTACCCATTCATGTGCAAAAAAAAAAAAAAAACACTTTTGTTTGCACATTACTATATCATGCAGAGTCAGCAGAACTTTACCTCGTTCACTAAGCTCTGGGGAAAATTCCCATGCACAGTGCAACTCCCCTTGCAAAGTGAATAACCTATTTGCCATTAGTAAATTAACCCCAAAGCAATGTATGTGTATTTCAGAGATGTGCCAAATTTGTTCTTTTGCCCAGATATACACTT
>BLSH010003946.1:940069-951296 GCA_018402905.1 Glandirana rugosa
GGGAGAGGTCAGGTAGTACTTACGGCGACGGTCTGAGTAGGTGGAATGTTTGGCGAGTTGCAGACGGTGGGGGGAGAAGGTTAGGGAGGTAACCGACGGTGAGCGGGTTGCTTAATTTAAATTTTATGATTGTTAGTCGATGTTTCGGTAGGTGTTGAGACGAGGGTCGATGTAGTGGTTGGAACAGAGTTTTATGGTTGGATTGGCAGGAGAAGCGAGTGTAAGGTGGATGAGTCTGGCAGCGGCATTCATGATGGACTGGAGAGGGGCTAGTCTATTTAAAGGTAGACCAGTGAGGAGGGAGTTGCAGTAGTCGAGGCGAGAGATGACTAGGGAGTGAATCAGGAGCTTTGTGGTTTCATTGGTAAGGAAGGGACGAATTTTAGAGATTTTGCGGAGATTGAGGCGGCAAGCCTTAGAAAGTGATTGGATGTGGGGCCAAAAGGAGAGTTCAGAGTCCAGGATAACACCAAGCACTCTGACATGTGGGGATGGGTGCATGGTTGTGCCATTGCTCTTGACAGAAAAGTCGGGGGAACTGGAACGTGGGGGAGGAAATATTATGAGTTCAGTTTTGGACAAGTTGAGTTTAAGAAAGTGGTGGGACATCCAGGCAGATATGTCTGTTAATAAGCTAGTGATACGTGAGGAGACTGATGGGGTGAGTTGGGGGGTGGAGAGGTAGATTTGGGTATCGTCAACGTAGAAATTATATTGAAAGCTGTGGGAGGCTATCAGCCGACCCAGGGAAGAGGTGTATATTGAAAATAAGAGGGGTCCAAGAACAGAACCTTGGGGGACCCCAACAGAGAAGGGAAGAGGAGAGGAGGAGGTAGAATTGTAGGTTACGCTGAAAGTGCGATGGGATAGGTAGGACGAAAGCCACTGAAGAGCACAGTCACTAAGACCGAGGGAGTAAAGTTTTTTGAGGAGGGGGTGGTCGACAGTATCAAAGGCAGCCGAAAGATCCAGGAGTAGGAGTATAGAGAAGTGTCCATTGGTTTTTGCAGTTAGTAGACAAATGACTAGCATGGTACCAAGATTTCAGAGAGCATCAATTCCTGATACTTTGTACCCATTTATCTGAAATATGCCAGGTGTTACACCACGTGCCTACTTTTCAGCTATCCAACTTCTTCTTCTTCAAATTCTAAGTTATTCTTTAAAAAGTATGGATAACCCCAAAAAAAAAAAAAAGAAGAAGAAGAATGGATGGATGGCAGCAGATTGCAACTGCAATTTCTTGTGTTGAAAACCATTTAAGACCTTATCCTCCTGAGAATTTCATTTAATGTCCCTCCAGGAGATCCATTAGCATTATATCGGTAGCCTGTCACACAGCACCACAAACTCTATCATAAAAGAGCACCTGTAGTGCTGGAAAAAGTAATACACTGTTTGGCCGGAGGGTAGAGTACATTTTTTAAATATGAATCTTCATGTTAAGACGGTTCCCGGTAACAGCTATTACTAATGTATGAGTAGCTCACTGATTGCTTTTAAAAATCCATCTTTGATGACTCCCCACCCATAGTTAGGCTTTAGTTCTCATTGCGTCTACAGGGATTCTCCTAGAATGTGAGAAGGCCCCTGATGTCCTCACATACAAATTAAGACCACTGGCCATTAAAAGCTTACTATCAACGAAGAAAGGGGATGGGGGGGGCTACCAAAACCTCTTTTTTTTTAGCTGACTGGAGTTCAGCTATAAATCAAGCAGAAGTATACCAATAATTTTAACTTGATTCAATTGCAATCCTCCAAACTGGCACCACTTGTAAGTCTTACCTAGCAAACACAGCAAGCTTTTGTCAGATCTCGCAGATGTCAGATACCGTACGACATATCATATATTCATCTGTTTTAAAAAACGCCTTCCCCTGAGGTCCTGCAAGTTCTCAGGGGAAGGTGTTTTTTTTTTTTCAAACAGGTGACTATAATGTTGTGTATGCGCTCTAGGCAATGATTTTTTAAATAATGGCGAGGGCACAGGCAGCAGAGATGAACCATGAAAAAGACAAAGGAGAAGAGGCAGCAAGGAGGTAGGTAAGTATACGTATTTATATTTTAGATTACCTTCATGTATTTTTCCATGAAAGAGGTGGGGTCCTCCTTTCAAGATAATTAATTTTCTATGCAATCACTGGACAAAAAGATGTAAAATGCATTTTATGTCTGTTCTGATCTGTATTCGTTTTAAACCATGTAGTACACATTTTATTTAATTGTATTCCATAATTTGATATAACAATACTAAAATGGTGTTTCTGGTACAAAGCCTGACCAGGCTATAAATAAATTAAACTTTTTATATTTTTCTAACAAATGAAATGAATAAAAATGCAAAAAGGTTTAATGAATTATGGTAAAAAAATAAATAGAAATAAAAAATAAAAAAAATCAGTAGAATGATAACAAGGGAAGAAGGGAAGGAAGATGTTAAAAGAAGTATGGGCTTGTAAAAAACAACCGATTTATACTCACCTAGATGAATGCAGCATCATTTCGATGCTGCATCTGTCCCCGCTGACTCTAAGACTGAGAACCGAGCGATCAAACACCACTGATCACTCGATTCCCAGCCTTCAGTTAGTAGAGAGTCGGTGACTCTGCTCTGCCCCTCAAGCTTTCACTGGTGTGCTGAGCTTTGCAGGGATGGGAGCTCTCAGCGCCATGCTGAGAGGTTGAGCCAGCGGCCAGTGTAGGCTTCTGGGCGGATCCCGGCCATATGGTTGGGATCCTTACAGAGCCTCGACCGGCTCTGTGACATCAGCCAACAGCGTGCTTTAGCCTGCTGTCAGCTGAAAACAGGTCACAGGAGTGCAGAACAAACTGAACTTCTGTGATCCCCAGGAGGAGCATAGCCAAAATAGCTTTTGGTTATACTTCTCCTTTAATACAGCTGGTTAGGGTAATATGTGGTTAAATAGGCTGGGTTCGCCTCCCGCACCCAAGTTACAACATATATTCACAAATTCTAGGCCAGGGGTAGACAACCTTAGAGATTTACTTGAACAACAATGATGAACTCAAAGATCACTGGGCACAGTGTCCTTTTGTTAGGGTGGCACTGCCTTTGTGATATACTGCAGGTGATAATACATTGTTAACCCCAAACGTAGATCCCAAACAGAGTGGACACAAAAAAAAGTATTACAAGTGAGTGCAGGGTTTAGAACTGCGTTACAATCAGAGTGCAGTATTTAGGAGTGCATTAGGCTCAGAATGCAGGGATCAGAACGGCGTTATGCTCAGCATGCAGGGATCAGGAGGACGTTATGCTCAGAATGCAGGGATCAGTAGGGTGTTACGCTCAGAATGCAAGGATCAGGAGGGCATTATGCTCAGAATGCAGGGATCAGGAGGGCATTAAGCTCAGAATGAAGGGATCAGGAGGGTGTTACGCTCAGAATGCAGTGATCAGGAGTGCGTTATGCTTAGAATGCAGGGATCAGGAGTGCGTTACGCTCAGAATGTCGGGAACATGAGTGCATTATGCTCAGAATGCAGGGTTAAGGAGTGTGTTACGCTCAGAATGCAGGGATCAGATGTGCATTATGCTCATACTGCAGGGATCAGGAATGCGTTACACACAGAATGCAGGATTAAGGAGCGTGTTGCGCTCAGAATGCGAACCCCATTGAAGCCTATGGAGCCGAAGAGGAAAAATCAAAAGTGCCAGTGAAGGCAAGTGATTGGCAATAAAAGGAGTATGAGGACCTGGGTATATATATTTTTTTTAAACAATCATTTTTTTTCAGGAGCAGTGATTTTAATGATCCTTAAAGTGCAACAATGAAAATGAAAAATTCCTTTAAATATCATGCCTTGGGGGTCCCCTTAATGTGCCTGTAAAGTGGTGCATTTATAGCATATACAAAAAAAGCTACAGCAAAACTGCCATTTCTAAAGAAAAAAAATCCCATTTAAAATGAATCGCCTTTACAATTGCAAGCGTCCGGCTATTAAAAAATGAAGAAAAAAACGGCATGGGGTCCCCCCCAAGATCCATTTCAGACCCTTATCCGAGCATGCAGCCTGGCAGGTCAGGAAAAGGGGTGAGTGCTTTGGAGCAGGGGGGGGGGGGGGGGTTCTGCGCCCCCCCCACCCCAAAGCACCTTGTCCCCATGTTGTTGGGGACAAGGACCACTTCCCGGCAACCCTGGGCTGTGGTTGTTGGGGTCTGCAGGTGGGGGGCTTATCCGAATCTGGAAGCCCCTTGAACAAGGGAGCCCCAGATCCTGACATCCCCCTCCCATGTAAATGGGTATTGGGTACATCGTACCCCTATTCATTCACCGAAAAAATGTCAAAAAGTAAAAACCACAAGAGACAGTTTTTGACAAACCTCTTATTAAAAAATAAAAAAAGTGTCCCGAGATGTAAATCCACAGTCAATTACATCGCCTGATGGACCCAATAAATAGAAAAATGGAAAACACTCCACCTCCATTGGAGGCTACCCGCTGTATGCACCCTCTTTGTTTTGACAGCTCTTATATAGGCAAGGACGTTGCCACCCAGTGACGTAAATGGATGGCCCTATCCCTTCTGATGGCATATTAAGTAGAATCGGGTGATTCTGCCCGCAATTCTGAAACGCCCAGGTGTGAATGAAGCCTTAAGCTTTATTACTTCAAAAGTAAAAAAAAACAAAACAAAAAACAAGTTTTGTGCTTAGATACAACGTAAATGTACAAAATTCTAAATCATAAATAAGTCCCACGCACAGCTCAATTGCTTAGAGCAGATGAGAAATGAAAGATAAAGAATGTGATAAGCTACAATAATTAAATAGTTTTTCAGGGAATAATTAAAGCTGAGCTCCATGCAGATATAAAAGACACAAATGAATGTAGCTAGGTACTCATTAGTACATCATTACATGTGTTTTATTAAATGCAATCAGTGTAAGTATAAATGTTAGTGTATTGGACTTGGAATCAGCCTCTTGCAATCACTTGTACATCAGCACTATACTAACCTGGAACACGCTGATAGGAGGTGGCAGCAGAGTGAGCAGCGGAATGAGCTCATTAGTCTGCTGCTGCTCCTTTACTGTCCAGTCAGCAGTCTAGTGGTAGACAGGACACCAATGCGTCTGTTCTGCAGTCCATAGCCGGGTGTTCAGGTCAGGTCCACCAGTTAGTTTTTAATTTTCTTTGATTGGAAGGTCTTGATTTCATTTATCCCTATGGACAGGCAGGTGTTAACCACTTCAGCTCCAGAAGATTTTACCCCCTTCCAGACAAGACCATTTTTTGCGATACTGCACTGCGCTGCTCTAACTGACAATTGCGCGGTCGTGCAGCACTTTACCCAAATAAAATTGATGTCCTTTTTTTCCCACAAATCAAGCTTTTGGTGGTATTTGATAAACTCTGCGGTTTTTATTTTTTGCGCTATAGACAAAAAAATACTGACAATTTTGAAAAAAGCAATATTTTTTACTTTCTTGTATAAAACATATCCAATAAAAAAATGTAAAAAATCTAATTTCTTCATCAATTTAGGCCAATATGTATTCTGCTACATATCGTTGGTAAAAAAAATCCCAATAAGTGTATATTGATTGGTTTGCGCAAAAGTTATAGCGTCTACAAAACTATGGGATAGATTTATGGACTTTTTTTTCCTTTATTGTTTTACTAGTAATGGCGATGATCAGCGATTTTTAGCGGGACTGAGACATTGCGGCGGACAAATCAGACACTAAATGACACTTTTTGAGGACCAGTGACACCAATACAGTGATCAGTGCTAAAAGTGCAGGGAAGGGGTTAACATCAGGGGCGAAGGGTTAACTGTGTTCCATGGGGTGTTTTATAACTGTGTGGGGGATGGTTTAACTGAAGAAAGACAGAGATCCATGCTCCTGCTTAGCAAAAACACAATATCTCTGTCTTTCTTACTAGCAGAATGGTGATCTGCCTTGTTTACTTAGGCAGACCGCTGTTCTGCCTCTCTCCGAACGATCTCTGAGTTTCTGATTGGCTTCCACTGTGTCCAATCACAGTGGGAGTGGGGCTCCGGCGGTCCTTAAGCGGTTATTGGACTTGGGTCCGTTCACACCTGCATACCTCAGGGTCTGATTGGGTCCGCTATAAAAATGAAGGGAGTGGATCAAAGAGTTTGTTTACTCCCGGCTGCCCATAGAGCAGAGGGGGCTCTGTCCATGTCTACTCTGCATAAACTAAGTGAACACAGAACTGTCATCCACCTGCTCTCCAATC
This sequence comes from Glandirana rugosa, assembly GCA_018402905.1. NCBI lineage: Eukaryota > Metazoa > Chordata > Amphibia > Anura > Ranidae > Glandirana > Glandirana rugosa. Next base: position 946,303 of record BLSH010003946.1, read on the forward strand.
TGCAGGGGATCTGTGAATCTGTGAGCTGATTCCTTGCAGTACGGAACGGAGTCCACCCCATGTGAAAGGGGCCTAACAGAGAAATTTGTGTCATATGCCTGGCTGTGCTGTGTGGCAGGGCTCTGTAAGGGCTTATTCACATGAACAGCTACACTGGGTGTTTGACAGGTGTTTGCCCTAAAGGAGTTGTAAAGGCAGAATGTTTTTTTTTTTATCTTAATGCATTCTGTGCATTATGATAAAAAACCTTCTGTGTGTAGCATCCTCCCCAGCACCTCCACCCCCCCAACTACTTACCTGAGCCCCTTCTCTCTCCAGTGATGTCCACGAGTGTCTTAGCTATCCAGAACACTCCTCCTGATTGGCAGCAGTGTCAATGGCTCCAGTGGCTGTCAATCAAAGTCAGTCAGCCAATTAGGGGAGCGAGGGGGCGGGGCCAGGGCTCCATGTCTGAATGGATATACAGAGCTCTGACTGGGCTCGGGTGTCCCCCTGTAGCAAGCTACTGGCTGAAGGGGCACTCGATAGGAGGAGGGGCCAGGAGCTGCAAAGAGGGACCCGAGAAGAGGAGGATCCGGGCTGCTCTGTGCAAAACCACCACTGCACAGAGGAGGTAAGTATGACATGTTTGTTATTAAAAAAAACAAAACAAAAAAAACAAGCCTTTACAATCACTTTAAGATCATGGTTGTAATCTATTGTTTTAGGTAGGCCATTACATTCATAGAATAAAAAAAATGGACACTTCAGTCTTTTAACTATGAATTTTTAATAAGCTGCTATAAGTTATTTCAAGTTCTGGAACTCCATAGCTCAAAAAGTTTTACTGAGCCTAGAGCAATACGCTTCTTTTGCTCATCATTAAACATCCCTTGAATGTAATGAAAATAAAAAGATAGGAACCAAAAAGCAATGGAAATAGAAAAAAAAAATAATAACATTGAGGTTATCAAAAATGTTATTGCCTAACAGGTATGTTGCATCCTGAATACTGGCCTGGACAAATGATCTTCTGTACTACCTGGAGGAGATTCTGTAATGGTGAGCGGCACAACTTTCTACTTTCCTCTATTACTGTGTATATTGGGTTACTGAATAAAAGCCTCAAACCATGCAAGCACTACAGCAGTTTCCTCGGATTTTATTAATAATGGAATTTCTTCTCTCCCTGTCTCATTCCCATCTGCAAGTTTTCTCTTGTATTGCTCCTGTCCTCTGCAATGACTTTCCTGTTGCACTAGTCCATCCGGCAGCAGTACAGCTTTCAAAGTCCAACCCCAGGTAAATGGCTAAACATGCACATAAAGTACAAATAAGAGATCTGTTTTACCCTTCAAAGAATTTGTATTTGTGTCCATCCAGCCCTGTGATTTACACAGCCCTGCCATACAGCACAGCCTAATGGATGATACTAATTTCTTTGTGAGGCCCCTTTCACATGGACATTCCGTTTAGGTTCGCCTGTCCATTTTTTAGGCGGACCTGAATGGATGCTCCATGCACATGTCCGCTCTCCAATCCGATCCTGCACCTTAAAATGGTTGGAAACCCTATTTTTCCATCTGTCTGGGGATCAGATCAGATGACAACGGACAGACGGTCCGTTGTCATCTGATTTCCCATAGAGGAGAGTGGGGCTCTGACAGATCCGTCTCTGCACAGTGAGTGGAGATGGATCTGTCATCCGCCGGCTCAGCGGGGATCAGCGAGGGAATAATTGTTGTGTAGGAGCGCCTCACCAGAGGTATTTTACTTGTTTGAAGTTTTCCTTCATCTGAATACACATGGAAGTCTAAAAGTTCCCAGCACCTATTCGAGTATGTTCTTCTGGATGTTTTTACGAATACCTGTTTTTCTGTTGAAGAGATTTTATCTCATTTCCTGCCCTGGGGAAAAAGAAAGAGGATTTCCCCAACACTGCCATCAAAAACTGACAGAAGTCTTAGGCCCCTTTCACATGGGCTGGTTCTGTTTTTCTCAACCGGGCGATCTGTCCTCCTAAGCGGAGCAGCCAGATGACAAGACCATGTCACGGCACATTCTGTCCCGGGGCATTTGGATATAAATGGATCAGCGGTCTGTTTATACCCAACTGAGGGGAACACGGAGGGGAACGGATCCCCTTCTGTTTTTGCCAGATCGGAGGTGGCAGGGTGTAAAGAGACAGCCGGTCAGTTTACATCGGACTGCCCATAGGCAAGAATGGAGGATCCGATGGGGTCCACTTGAAAAATTGACCGGCGGACCTGATTGGACCTCTTGTGTGAAAGGGGCCTTATGCTTTCCATTTTATTCATCAGTCAGCAGGCTGATCAGAAAAAAAGGAATTGTCAGATTCTTCCATCCACCCATGATGAAGGGAGGAATCCTCCCTACTGTGCCCTTGTATTATGACAAAACGACTCCTCCGCTGTCAGAATACACTGATCAGTGGCTGCAGTCAATTGGCTGCAAGCCACTGATTGACAAAAGGTATCCCTTTGCTGAACCAGACTAATTTCCATCCATCTATAGGGAGCTTTAACCTTCTACAGTCGAATAGAAAATACTTTATTACTGTCTGTGGTCATGTTGGAGAGATTCAGATATCCTGGTTCTGTGGCCATGCAGGAAAAAGGGAAATGTCCCCAGTGGCCACAGAAACAGCAAAAAATTCCAGCTGCAAGTTTTTAACCCCCCTGGCTGAATCATTTCGGCTGGCATTTTAAAAAATATAATCAACTTTCAAAATTCTTAGATAAGATTTGCAAAAGAAAATTATTTCGGAATTTGACCAATGTATTACCATACATGGGTCGAATTCCAAAAGAATTTTCTTTAAAAAATCGTATCTAAGAATTTTTGTACGAATTTTGCGCCATTCAGGGGCCACAGCAATGGCCGATTTTCTTGCGGCTATCGAATTTGAGTGAGCGGGCATGTTGGAAATGTTTTGAAAATAAAACGATTTTCTATTCAATGAAGGGATAATCATGTGAGAAATGTAATTGAAGAAGAAATGGGCCAGTAAAAAAAATTCCCGGAAAGAAAAGAAGATTCCCAGTCACAAAAATTCTTTTCTGTAACAACCTGGTGAAATTGAAAGCTTGTTTGGTCGAATTTTGAAAACAATGGTGGCACCATCGGATCACAAAATGCACAAAATTTCTGATTTTCGAAAGAAAATTTGTTCGGAATTTGACCCATGCATGGCCTGGATTAGATATGTAGGTACTTCCTCATACAAAAGTATGTTTTACTTATATTTATATAAAGCCGGAACTAAACCCATTGATTTAACAGTTTCAAAAACAGTTACATTTCCTGAAGGTAATTTTCACATGGTTGTGCTATCAACCAAACTGGCAAACCATTAAATGGCTGGTGTCATAACTGATCACATGTACAACACCATGGCAGTTGAAGATTAAATATAGGCCAAGATGACAGCTTCCTTGGTTGAAAATAGAGGATTTAGTTCCGCTTTAACATATTATCATTTTGTTGATTATTCTTTAGATAAAAGGCAACTGCTCGGAGCAACCAGAATTTACCGTTCATCAATATAAAACATAATTGCAAAATATTAGTGAGGATTATTGTCCTTTATAAAATATGAAGAGAAAATGGTTTAGCACCATGTATGAACCCCAGAAACTATCCTTCTCATATAGTACAAAAAAATAACAAATGTTATCAAACTTTATTCATCCACAAAAGTAAAGTAGGTCAAAGCAGAGGGGTCTATTCTATAAACAAATTTTTTGTTCTCTACTTTGTAACACATAAATCATAAAATCCACAGCTTATTTTAGTTTAACACAGATTCATCAGCCTGGCATAAATACAATCCCTGCAGTGTCTCTACGATAACAATGTCTCTGGGGTACAGCTACATTTATGCTCTTTGGTAGTTTATGTTGCAATTATCCTTCCTCTGAGCTTTTGGGAATATAAAGAAGAAAATTCATATGTAATAAAGATGGCAGTGATTTGGTGGTGGGAACGGTGACACTACTTTTCAGACTGATGTCAAGGATAAAATGTTGCCTCTTCCTGTCTTGAAATAACTTAAATGCTCTAAGTGTACTCTTTCACAGGTATAGCTTCATGCCTTTTGCATTTTTTTAAAATTATTGTCAATTTAAGCCTTTGATGCACATTTTTTTTGTTCAAAGTGATAGTGCAATTATGGCTTGAGATATGCAATCATCTGAACATTCAATGAGATGTTATAGATGGAAAGAATAAAATACAATGAAGAAACAATATGAACTTGCCTAGAAAAAAAGGAAACAAGAACATGCTTAGAGTTTCCTTTTTGCATATACAGGTAGGTATTGTCTTTGCATACAGATGTAGGCAGGGCAGCCATCAGAAAATTTTGGGCCCCTAACACAGCTTTAGACCTGGGCCTCCCCGGCCTGACCACCAACATTCCCCAGGGCCTGCCCATGGACCGTCCCACCAAATCCACCCACTGACCTCCCCACCTGAATGCACTCAGCCCCCCTTACACCTGTTCATACTCAGCCATCCTCATACTTGTACACACTCAGCCCCCTCACACCTGTTTGCACTCAGCTCCCCTCACACTTGTACGTGCTCAACCCCCCTCACACCTGTTCACGCTCAGCTGTCCTCATACTTGTACACACTCAGCCCCCCTCCCACTTGTATGCACTCAGCCCCCCTCCCACTTGTATGCATTCAGCCCCCCTACAACTTGTATGCACTCAGTCCCCCTCCCACTTGTATGCACTCAGTCCCCCTCACACTTGTATGCATTCAGCCCCCTTCACACTTGTATGCACTCAGCCCCCCTTCCACTTGTATGCACTCAGCTCCCCTCCCACTTGTATGCACTCAGCCCCCCTCACACCTGTACATACTCAGCCCCCTTCCCACCTGTATATATATCAGCCCCCCTTGCACTTGTATGCACTCAGCCCCCCCTCACACTTGTATGCACTTAGCCCCCCTTCACACCTGTACACATTCAGCCCCCCTCACAC
>BLSH010003946.1:985868-1015736 GCA_018402905.1 Glandirana rugosa
ACAATGATCACAACTCGCTTGGGCCTGACATTGCAAGCCCAGGCATGGCTTGAAATCCCACAGGCACCGTGCCTGGGCCTGGGCCTGTAAAGTTTTTAGCAAGCCCAAGCCAGGCCCCAAGACGATAAAATGAGGTGCACAACTCTTCGACGTCCCGTCGGTTAGTTGTTCGCAAAGTGACCAAACGGGAATCTTCGGTAGTGTCGGTACGGATGATTACCGTACCGACACTAACCGGCCACGTAGTACACTGGGTCGGAGAAATATTCGACCTCAGTGTCACGACGTCAGTGTACGAGGAACCCAATCATATCCCTTTCCATCGACTGCCGCACTCCCTGCGAACGATTTTTGAAATGTCCGGGTCCGGGTCCGTGCCACGGACACCCTAAAGTTCGGTACGGACCCGAACGTTACAGTCCGGGTTCGCTCAACACTAGTAACAACAAAAACCCATAATGGATCCATAAAAGAGATCAATATCAGAGTAAAATAATACAAGAATGGACAGTGAAGTAGGTAGAACCAGAAGTGACTTAAATGAGTATGGAATCAAAAATGGTAATAAAAGGTGAAAGGTACACATTAATAGATTGTTATAAACAGTACATTTAGAGAAACAAAACACATTTCCAGAAACCATTTTCTGAAAAGAATGTACTATTAAATACACAAGTGCTTTATATGGATTATAAAAATAAGTGGTCTTCATTTTTTATCCCAGTGCAATATACCTTTTCAACTGGGTCAGTAGGTTAACCCAATGGTTTTTCAAATGCTTTATAGGTGTTAAGGTTGCAGAACTAGAGGTGAGCTGACATAGAGATTTCTCAGGTTGGATTTATTATGATAATTACCAATGTAACTATCTATTTCATCTGGTGCACCTTAAAGGTTATACATATATTCCCAGGTGTGCTGTGTATTTACTTTTACAATGAGTAACTGTAAGTTACAGCTAAAGGCAGCAATAAAATGTAAAATGTTACTGCAGAAGGTTTCATTTCTTAACTGATCGAGTAGGAGACTGATTAACATTATGTCTTTTTCTATGACAAGTTGAATATAGTGGTGGTGTATTTATTTTGGGGGAAGGGTGATATATAGGCAAATCTTGGGTTATTTTTTGAAAAGTCTTTGGATATAATTCCTCACCTTCCTGGAAAGTCAAAAAGTCGGCCTTTTTGTTACAGTATATGGGAAGATTAAATGAAAAGGGAGAGTCATTTAAAACTAATGTTTTATTGATTGAGATGCAGAAGTAGGAGTATGAAAAATCTCTGCTGTTTATTAGTTGGGGTGGAGATATCCACACAAATTTGCACAGGGTGACTTAGAATAAACAGTTCTTTTCTGTATCTGATCTTCATTGATTTTCATTACTTGTCCGCTGATCTCATAAAAGTGGGTTCTCGGGTGAGACCTTCTTACGTTGTATGTTATGGCCTGGTGAACGTGGTCCAATTCAAGTTGATATTTTGAAATATCCAGTCCATGTCCTATAGAAATGATTTGACCTCTTCTTCTATATTGGTGATCAAGTCAGGTAATCCTTGTACGCAAAAGTCAGACCTGCACAATCTATTTTCCAAGTCATCAATTTATACCATCACTATACTGGATGGTTCTAGCACTGATCAAGTCAAGTTTAGACTAAATTATTTTTGGACAGGCACCTAATTTCTGAATATGAACTTTGATTTCAGTAGTAATTAGCTTAGTAGCTTTAGGGGGACACTCTTTTAACAACTTGAATATTTCTGAGAAAGTAATGTTGTAATGTTGTAGAAAAGCATGTTCTGAAGGAAGAGAAGATGATTCAAGGCTGTCCATAGAGGAGGAGTATTCAGCCTGCAATACATGCTCCATATTAGCTGAGAGTGAAGCAATGGATAGAGGGTGAGCCACGAGTTTCTGCCCTTAGGGAAATATGAAAAATCAAAAAATAAAGAAGCTAGTTATGGGCTCAAGACCAAACCATCACAGAACTTGGTCTCTTTAAAATCCTATCCCAAAAATCTAGACCAATGCATCATAAAAAACAACTTTTTGTACATGTAACGCATAGACAATTCTAAAATCAATCATAGACCCCATACCATACTGTTAATATTAAACAATTATTTCACATTCTCATTCATCCTTGAACTTGTAAATAGTGTACAGACGGATCCCGGATACTGTAATATTGGCTGTGAGCAGAAGGGATGTGCAGAAAGTCTCTTAATATGATCCTTCAGGAAAACCAGGAATAGTAGTACATGGCCCACTTGTATCAGAGGCTGGAAATGAATATATGGATGCAAGAGTTCCATTAAATATAGTGTTATATCTGATACATATCCAAATGTGTATTATAACTTCTGGGCAACAAGGTATGAGACCAGAACATATGTGACTTGGTACAAACACCTGTGCAGGAGTAACAGGCAGCAATTGTTGAAAAGTCCAAAAAACTTTTTTCCACAGCATGGTCTAGAGCAATGTTTATCAACTCCAGTCTTCAAGTACACCCAACAGGTCATGTTTTCAGGCTTTCAATTATTTTGCACAGGTCATTTGATCAGTTTCACTGCCTTAGTAATTGCCACAGCCGTTTTAGCTGAGGGAAATCCTGAAAACATGACCTGTTGGGGTACTTGAGAACTGAAGTTGAGAAACATTGGACTCCAAACTTGAGACTGAAAGTATATGCTCCAACCTCCAACCTGCACCCTGTACAGAGATTATAGACTAGCAGCATCTACAAAACAGTCCATAAAACTATTTTCATAAATAGTGTGGTCTAGAGGAGATTTCAAGACTATGGCTGTAAATGTTCATACCAATCTGCCTCACATACTTAAACAAGACGCCAGATGACCTGCATGTCTATACTTTATGGGTGGTTCTGGTATAATACCTCTATATGACATGGAAGTCATCTGGCGGCTTGTTTAAGCAAGTGAGGGAGATTGGTAAGAACATTTACAGCTATAGTCTTGAGTAGTGTTGAGCGAACCCGGACTGTAACGTTCGGGTCCGTACCGAACTTTCGGGTGTCCGGGGCCTGGACCTGAACACGGACATTTCAAAAAACGTTCGGGTTCGGTCCGGGGTTCTGCTATTTTACTCCACGTGTTGAGAAGCTGCAGGGCAGCCAATCAACAAGCGTTTCACTGGTTTGCCCTTAGAAGCCATCACAGCCATGCCTACTAATGGCATGGCTGTGATTGGCCAGTACATCATGTGACCCAGACTCTTTATAAGCTGGAGTCACAGTGCTGCAGTCACATGCTCTTGGGTTAGCTGTAGGGAGAGGGAGCTGACGGCATCAGGGAGAGATTAGAGACATTTTAACAACACCTGATCCTGCATCCTGAGATAGATTACTACTGCTGTGCTGTTGCTCTGAGGACAGATAGCAGAAATTTGAGATTTCACATACCTCTGCTTTGAGTTGCAGATCAAACTCTGCATAAAACAATGATCGCTATGATCGTGCACAACGATCAGATTGTTGGACTAATTTGAGATTTCAAATACCGCTGCTTTGAGTCGCAGATCAAACTCTGCATAAAACAACGATCGCTACGATCGTGCTCAACGATCAGATTGTTGGAGGAATTTGAGATTTCAAATACTGCTGCTTAGAGTTGCAGATTGTGGATTAAACTCTGCCTAACACAATGATCGTTACGATCGTACACAACGATCGGATTATGGGATCGTACACACTGCTCAGATTGTGGGAGTAATTTGAGATTTCACATACTGCTGCTTTGAGCGATCTGACTACACTAAGTAGAGGGACAGATTATTGTTCAAAAATCATCTCCTAGTTCTAAAGGGAGAGGTTTTAGCTGCAGCTGTAAGTGACACATTATTGTTCAAAAATCATCTCCTAGTTTATTTGATTTTAATTTATTTTCCCTATCCCCATTTTTTTGTAGGGCACTTGCGAGGGACAGATTGTGAGGGACAGATTGCAGTGATAATAACTAGGTAGAGATTACTACTACTGCTTCGAGGGACAGATTGCAGATCTAATAACAATTCCCATTTTTCTTCCTTTTGCAGCCCTCTAGCACTTGCCAAGACTTTGTTACAGCCATTTTTGTGCCTAAAAGTTTGGGTCCCCGTTGACTTCAATGGGGTTCTGGGTCCGGGATAACGTTCGGGCAACGTTCGGAAGCCGAACCCGGACATTTTCCCAAAGTTCGGACGGACCCGCAGAACCTGAACGTCCAGGTGTTCGCTCAACTCTAGTCTTGAGCTCTCCTCTAGACCACGTTATATGTGAAAATAGTCTTATGGACTGTATTGTAGATACTGCTAGTCTATAATCTCTGTACAGCGTGCAAGGGAGGTTGGAGCATATAGTTTCAGTCTGAAATTTGGAGTCCTCCTCTAGACCATGCTGTGGAAAAGGTTCTATTGACTTTTTAACAATTGCTGCCTGGAACTCCTACACAGGACTTTGTACCCAGCCACATATCTTTTGGTCTCATATCTTGTTGCCCAGAAGTTGGAATTTGAAAGTTGGAATACATTTGGGTATGCATTAGATATAACACTCTATTGGAAGGAACTTTTGCATCCATATATTAGTTTCCAGCTACGTGAAATATATGCTATGATTCCTGGTTTTCCTGAAGGATCATATTAAGGGACTCTCTACACATCCCTTCTGATCACAGCCATCTAAGTTTAAGGATAAATGAGAATGTGAAATAATTGTGTAATATTGACAGGGTGGTATCGGGTCTATGATTGATTTTATAATTGTCTATGTCTTACATGTACAATAAAGTGTTTTTTTATGATGCATTGGTCTAGATTTGGGATAAGTTTTTATAGGGACCCCATGCCGCGATGTCTTGAGCCCATAACTTTCTTTATTTTTTTATTTTTCATGACTACTTGCTAGGGGCATCCAACCGTACTAAATTTACACAATTGTCTATGTCTTGGAACCAATTGATTTTGGGAGCTGGAGAGAGTATTTGTAAGTTTTCAGCCTTAGGGTAATACCTGTTGTTAGGGATGTGGTGCAGTGGTGCCACCATCAAAATATCTGTGGTCATCGCGGACTGTGTACCCTCTGTTGCTGTCTGGTATTGCCCTGTTTACAAACCACTCTGGCTATTAAATGAGTGATGGATGTACTATAAGATATATCATTATGTATATATTTCCCTGTGGTTTGTTGGCAGCAGTGGGTCAGCGGAGCTGCGGAGACAGTCACCCTCCAAGTTCAAAGGCACAATAGTACCCCTTTTCATTCCATTGTCCAGCAATGGCAGTGTCTCAGGATCTCAGCATGAGGCTGACTGAGGCACACCCCCACCCCCCCATCTAATACGTCTGGCTCTAGTGTTTAGCTCCAAGCACACTCTGAGATGGCTGTGAGCATAGTTGTGTGATTCATTTGTCCATTTAACTCACTCTGCTGAAGCCAGGAATACAAACTATGGAAATACAGAGTGAAAACCTGAGATGAGCCTCCACTGTTTTTCAAAATCCCTCTGAGTGTCCCCCTTACGTTATCTGTCCTCATCAGAGTGTCCCCTTACATCATCTGCCCTCATTAGAGTGCCCCTTACATCATCTGTACCCACCTCTGCCATTACATCATCAAGATTGATGTAATGGACAATGCAATTACTATTGGTTCACAGGAGGACAGATCTTGATTCAATGAGACACCGGCAGCAAAGAAAAAAAAAACTGACAGTGGTTCTAATCCTTCCCTACCCTGTGGAATGTAAAAGAGATTCAAAAACATATTTGGCTAATTAAATAGTTTAACCTCCCTGGCGGTGTTCCCGAGTGTGGCTCGGGGTGGATTTTCAGTACCAAGAACGGTAACCCCGAGCCACACTCGGGATTGCATTGCTGGATCCAGGCAGCGCTACTTACCTTGTCCCCTGGATCCAGCGATGTCCCCCGCCGTGTCTGCGGGCTGTGTCCTCCGCCCGATGCCTCTGTGTGCCGGGCTCCGTTCCCTGCGAGCGTCGCGTCGCATGGGGACGGAGACCGGCGGGAAATTCAAAAAGTGAAACACACACAGCACATACAGTACACTGTAATCTTATAGATTACATTACTGTATGAAAACATTTCACATCCCCTTTGTCCCTAGTGGTTTGCCCAGAGCCCTGCATGCACTTTTATATAATAAATGTCATTCTTTCTGCCTGGAAACATGAGAATGTCCATAGCAACCAAAAAGTGTCCCTTTGCATCAAAAGTGGTTTCTGATAAGCTAGAAAACACCAATAGTAAATAAGAATCATTTGCAGAATTGAGTGATACTGATTTTTGGGGAAATTTATCATCAGAAACTGAAAGTGACGACAGCGACAATTCTGCGAATGAGCAAATTTCTGCATTTTTGGTTTGTTTACATTATTGAATAAATTTTATTACTATTATATTATTATTTTTGATAATTTTTTTAGTTATTTATTATATTATAATTTATGATTTAATTTTTCAAACTTTTTCATACCCGGGATGTCTACTAGACTCTTGTTTGGACAGATTTAAGTGAGTTATTGCTAAGAATTGCAGGCCTACAATATAAAACACCAAATTTTCATGCAAAATAATCGTACCGCTTTCAGCACCAAAAATCTGAAATAATCATACCACCAGGGAGGTTAATATGCATGTAAACCTGAACTGAATATTTAGGCTACTTTCACACTGAATCGCTTTACAGGCGCTATTTAGCTAAAAATAGCGCCTGTAAAGTGCCTCAAAAGTCACTCCCCATCCACCCCAATGTTAAAGGCGGAGTGCTTTCACACTGGGGCGGTGCACTTGCAGGATGTTACAAAAAGTCCTGCAAGCAGCATCTTTGGGGCAGTGTGGTGAGCGGTAATATACTGCACCTACACCGCCCCTGACCATTGAAAACAATAGGCAGCGCTTCCGAAGCAGCTGCACACCGCCTCGGAAGCACAGAGAGCGGGCACTTTTAACCCCGTTTTAACCCCTTGTGGGGGGTTAAAAGTGCACCACTCCCGCCGCCGTAACGCCGCTCTAACAGTGGTAAATCCCTGCTGTGACTAGCGGGGATTTACCGCTAATGCTCCACCGCCCCCAGTGTGAAAGGGACCTTAGTGTGCTAAAGTTGTATATCATAAACAATTGTGTGGTTTTTATATAAAATGCTCTTAAAGTTTTTCACCATTGTTGCATCCCAGCACTAAGATTTTCCTGCACTTCATGTCTTAATACACATGCTCTTGTGTCAGCTGCACAGCATTCCTCTGGACTGCCTTCCTGATAGTGACAACAATGCAACATGCCTGTGTAAGATGCATTAGCACAGCTGCTTATAGTCTCCATTGGAAAAGAGGGTGATACCACAAGAGAACCATTGAGAAACGGGGACAAAACAAAGTTACCCTAACACAGGAACACAGGAACTTTCTGTACAAGGACTTTCATGGACCAATGTATAAAAGTTATACATTTTAAATATTAAAAATTGCTTTTGAAATGACACTAATATGTTAAAGGTTATATAATATTTTAGTAGTTAGGTTTAAAACCCAACTCCATGAATTAAAAAAAAAATCCTCTTGCAGTGGGGCTCCCCACACAACAAGGGTTAAATGCTTATTAGCTTTAGGGGTGGAGGAATGAGGTGTTATACTTACCTTATTCCTGTCTCCAGCTCTGTGTAAATGGTGCCTCTTCTATAAGACCCTTGGGGTTGGAATTAAATGATCAATAGCCCTGCACTGTACGTGAGGATGGCTTGGGCCAGGGAGTTAAAGAGGAACATCACCACATTTTTGAAAAATTAAAAGTCAACAGCTTCTCACTGTGAATCCCTTGAGCCCCTATCTTGGATTTGGTTGGTAGCCGTGACTTCCTGATATTTCCAGGATTTCAGGACACCTGGGGTCAGGTGACAGATGCGCACTGCAGGGATGCGAATCGCACCGTAGAAGTGCAAAGCGCACGCTAAAGCTTGCAAAGTGCACCTCTAAAGTTTACGAACCGCACTGCTAAGGTTGTGGACCTATAGCTGACTGCTACTAATGAGCACTGGCTGGTACGGGAAGACAGGCCCCTGGAGCACTGACACTGAAACACAGGGAGCTAGTGCATCGGTTTCCCCATGGTGCGGAGTCTAAGAGCCATTAGATATTTGCCAGAGCCTCTGGTAGTGAGGATGGATTTGGCTGCAACTGGATCCAGGTTGCGGCCCCCGGGGTCCCCTAGCTGGTTACAGGTGGAAGAGAGGAACCAGCAGAGCAGAAACAGTCAGCGGCTTAGCCAAATGTCAGGGCCACAAGCACACAGGGACAGACAGAAGAGCACCCCAAGGTCAGGGTATCAAGCAGACAGGAGAAACAGAGAACAAGCAGAAGGTTGGGGTATCAAGCAGGCAGGGATAGTCAGAATAAGCCAAAAGTCAGTAAACAGAAATGGACTTAGAGCATACGACAGGAACAACCACACATGAAGCTAAACACACACAACATTGATCGGCAAGGAGGATTTGCAGCACATGGTTTTAAATAGTGTTTGATTAATTGGAGGCTGGGGTGGAGTTCACTGAGAGATTACTTAGCCCACGGCCTCTAAGCTGACACAATCAAAGAGGTAAGCAAACAGACAGGACATGAATGACTATGGGTTCATGACACAGGGGTTGGGTTGAGTGACATCATATATACCTAGGCGAGGATTGAGGAGGTAGGAGCTGATACCGACAAAAACAGTACTCCCTCCCCCTAAAATACCTGAAGGGGTAGCACTTTACTATTTGTGGAAAGTTCCACTTACTCAGATCAAAAGCTTTAATTAGTGGTCACAGCATATTAACAAAGGCAACATTTCAGAGCCACTTATGACCCCTTTATCATTCAAGTCACATCACTTACCTGATGAAGGGGTCCTGCGTGGCTCTGAAACGTTGCCATTGTTAATACAATATGCTATGACCACTGAATAAAGCTGTGGATCTGTTTGGAGAATCCTTTTTGTGCTGGTGTCATATCTTCAGCTTAGAATGTCTATGGCTTTCAGCTGATGGTTGCTGCAGCACCCACCGACATCTAACAGCTAATTTCAAGAATTTGTGCCTTGGGAATATTTTGATATATATCACATTCCAATCACAAGGATCTGGTTTATTACAATTGGCTATGGCGAGATGGATCGAGGCAAAGATTGGTGGATCAGAAATGGGCCTTCTACCAATATCTTTTTGGAATGAATCAATGGTGTGGTATATGAGAAGGCATTTATCTGTTAGATACCTTAACTCTGAATTTTACGTTATAAAATGAAATCAATAGCCATCGTTTCTTTTATGAGTTTTGAACTTAAAAGTGCGAATTCCTGGTCCTTCTCTGGAGACAGGAAAGAAAAATCAATATCTGAAATATGCCTTCTCATTTAAAATAAAGTTGGCTACATCTTAAAATTGCAATATGCTCAAGATTAAAAAAAAAATACCATTCAATCTTATCCCATATGGCTGAATTTGCAAGGCAAGTAGAATAGTTTTGCATGTAAAGATAAAAAATTTAGTATTCATAAATGTCTGACCAGCATTCCTATGACCTGTCTAAGTTCCCTCTAGACATCATTTTTAAGAGTTTTACAGATTTTATTCTCATTATCCACAAAGGATCGCTGGCTCAGCAGAGCTAACATAAGGTATTATATTGCTATTGCCTCCATGTGACATCATTGGAATTAACCATACCTGTTCTCCATGTTTTATTGTACTGTGAACTGCATCAGTGAGGCTCATTTGTTAAAGGAAAAAAAAAAATAATTGGAGGTGCTTCCCATACCAGACAATCAGATGATTGCTTGTGTGTTCCAGCCTGCTACAGATACATTGCACAGAACCAACATTGTACCCGTCACTCTTATTTTTCCATAAATATCTTTAATATCTGTCAACTACGATACAAATAATTGGAGCTTTAAGTTGAACCCTGGACTGAATAAACTGCTGGCAAATTGTTTTACCTGCCAAAGGATTTGTAATTGTTTTCATCCAGGTATTGTAATGAAAGCATCCCTGCTGTATGGCATAGCCAGATTGGTGACCTCACTTTTCTGTACTAGCGTTATGCAATACAGCTTGGTCATACACCTTCCTGCAAGACTGTGATTGGAATATGAATGGCAATCGGCTCATTGATGGGGCCTTTGCTTTCTACTCTTGTAAGGATGTTGACTAATACCTAACAGCAAACCTCCCAACTTTTTGAGATGGGAACAAGGAACACCTATTAGCAAAAGTATGTAGGCATAGGACACACTCCATGCCACACCCCTTTAAAAGAGAGATATACAAAAAATGATTAGTTAAACCAACAAGTGCTTTTTTTTAAGTTCTTTATTTATGATCACTTAAGTGCATGTAGATACAAATAGAAAAAAAATCCCATCTTCAAAAATAAGGCACGGTATGTAATTTGGAAATAAATAGAAAGACTTGTTTGTACAGGAAATGTAAGGTGTACAACATGTTGTAGATGGGGGGGGGGGAGGAAGGCCTCCATCTACTTCGATGGAATAAGCACACTGCAGAAGCCCTGAATGTTTGTTTTTTTATTGTCATGAGGAGGAGGGTATAACAGTAGTAGAGAACGGGAGGGGGGGGGGGGAAAGTGTGGGGGTAAAGGGAGGGAAGAAGCAGGAAAGGGGTAGGTGATACACCTCACCCTCAGGGGGTGGCTGACTGGCTGAGTGTGGGGTCCCCAGCTGGTGGTATTGGATCCCCGCCAGATGGGCCTATACTTCCCTTCATCTGAGAGAATGTAATAGTTTCAATGAAACCATGTCTTGTTATAGGTCTCATGTTTATTTTGGGAAGAAAGGACCAAGTACTCGATGTGGTTTATTTCCTCAGTTTTGCAGAACTGGAAGGCTATGAAGGAGGGGTTAGGGTCCTTCATTTCAGAGGAATACTGGCCTTTTCAGCATTTTAAAGGTGGCTGAGTATGTCTTGAGAGGTATTGAGGAGTGGCACAGGAGGAAGAAAGCCGGGCAATCAGGAAATATCTGAGTGATCAATCTGACCTCTCTCCAGAATGGGTGCAATAATGGGCAAGACCAAAATATGTGCAAGATACCACAAGTGCTTTTTCACCATTACTATTCCATTGTTCTGTGTTCCAAATCAGGGACAGTCCCTCAAAATCAGGGAAAGCTGGGAGCTATGACTAACAGCACTGGGCAAAGCAGTAGAGTTCATATTTGTTCAGAGTGTTGAGTCTTCCTTAACATGTGTGAGTGCTGATGTGCTCAAGATTAAAGGCGGCTGATATCAGAATAGATTCATCCTTTCTCAGCCAGGATTTTGTGGGGTTTATCCAGATGTTTTTAAAAGTTCCTTGAACAATGAGACGTTTCTGCCTCTCCAATAAAAATAACCAATACCAATGATTTTTTAGTTGCCTTTGAGACATTCTTACCAATGACCAAAAATCTAAGAAAGTCCTTCTCCACTGACTACCTATACACATATATAGGAAGGTCCATCTCCACTGGCCACCTATACACCTACAGCATATTAGAAGGCCTTTTCCACAGATCACTAAACTAAGGAAGCATTTTGCTAACCTCCAATAAAAGAAGTCCCTTCTCCACTGACCACCAGTGTAAGGGGGCATGTCACTGAGCACCAATGTAAGTGGACACTTTTCCACTGACCGTCAAACTAAGTGGACATTTCTTTACTGACCGCCAAGTGAGAGAATACACATTTTTTCACTGTCTGCATTTATCTTCTGGCCATTATTATTATTAGTAGTAGTAGTATTTGTTATTATTTTTATTTATGAGCATTAATTTGTGGTATAGAGCAGCCCTTGGTGTGAAATATGCTAAGTGCATTACATTTCTTAATAAAGTAAAACCATGGCTTGAGAGTGTTTTGCAAGATAAGCAACATTTTTAAAAAACTTTGACTTGATATTCAAGCGATATCTTGATATACAAGTAACGTCACGTCACAACTGAGTATAAAAGAGAAGAGAGGCACCTCTAAGTGTAGCATTATGGTTATATTTAATGAAGATACAACATTTAGCAACTCACATGGTTGATGATTAAAACAGGCACATCTAAGTATGGAGGCATCTGGGGCAAAGCTGTCCACATAGACTGTCCTCTGCAACGCCACCGATGTCATCCCTTCCATGCTGCACTGAATGAGTGCTTCAAGCCTCGCATTCAGATTGCTCTACTGTAGGGTACTCTTCCCAGTCATGATTGCAGACTGACAGTGGTGAGAGCCGGTGGTGCAGAGGATGGTGGACAGCTTTACCCTGGATGCCTCCATACTTAGATGTGCCTCTTTTAATCATTAACCATGTGAATTGCAAAATGTTTTACCTTCATTAAATGTAACCATATTGCTACACTTAGAGATGCCTCTCTTCTCTTTTATACTCTGTAGTTCCTGCTGGATTTTGCTTCTAATCCCCTTGTGGAGACTGCCATTTGTGGATGGACATTTTATGGTTACACAACCTATCACATTGCTATAATCTTTTTATATGGACTATAAACTCAAGGACGTATGAATAAATGGTTGTGGAACAAATCATCTGAGTTTCCATTATTTCTTATGGGGAAATTCACTTTGATATACAAGTGCTTTGGATTACAAGCATGTTTCCAGAACGAATTATACTCGCAATCCAAGGTTTTACTGCATATTTTTACATCTACAATTCACTGTCCAATGGTCTGTGAGCTTCAGATAAACTAATTATTACTAGGGGGTCCCTGCATTCAGAGATTGAATTTAATGGTTCCTCCTTGTTAACCTCCCTGGCGGTATGATTCTGTCTGGAATTTTGTACCAAAAGCGGTACAATTTTTTGCATGGAAATTTGGTGATATGTATTATAGGCCTGCAATTCTTAGTAATTACTTACTTAAACCTGACCAAAACAAGACTCTAGTAGACATTCCAGATGTGATAAATTTGAAACACAAATGCATGAATTATAATCTAATCAATAATATAATTTTATTCAATAATGCAATGAAAAATAATGAAATTTGTCAAACAAAGAAATTCAATACACATCCTGAGTGTGAAACAGTTTGAAGCATGGAACTAGACAAAGTCCGACGTTGCAATCAGGACAATAGTACCTTGTTTCTTTTTGGACTTTTTTTCCATTGCCATCTCTCTTGGAACAGCAAACGATGTACATCCTGGTAGGCGCTAACTTTCTTGCGGTTGGCGGTACGAAGTCTACAAAATGACGACCTGTCAGGCGTTCTGGATTGCCAACGTCAACAGCGCGTCGTCCGGGTCTGTTAGCAGATACTGATGGCGTCGGGTGGTTGACAAAAATCTGCTCAGCCACCTTCCAGATAAAGTCAGAATGAACAAGAGGCTTGTCACTCTTTGCTCTGTGCAGGATATATGCATTCCAAAGGCATTGTTCCAGAAGATGCCTGAAGATTTTCTTATAATATTTTTTTTGCTGTTTGCGCATAGCCGGATAAAAGGTCATTGCCTGATCCGCTCTGTCGACACCTCCCATTGTGTTGTTATAGTCTATCACGACGTGCGGCTTCAGCACATCTTTCCCACCTCTTGTGTGGACCATGGCAGTGGAGGTGCTGTGCACAGTGCTCATGAGACACACGTCCTTCTTGTCTCGCCATCGCATTGCCATCATCTTACCCTTCTGCCAGGCAACCATTTCTCCGGTTTTGAGTTTTTTCTTGGCAAACATAGATGGCATGTCACGTCGGTTAGGCCTAACGGTACCGTATGCATCAGTCTTGTTTTGTAGCAAAACCTCATACAGTTCCGGAGATGTGTAGAAATTGTCCGTGGTCACACAATATCCCTGATTCAGCAATGGTTCCAGCAGTGTAAGGACAGATGATGTGGCCATCCCATAGCCGCTGTACCTGGGGTTGAACTTGGTGCCTTTACCGGTGTAAATGACTGAATTCCAGATGTACCCAGTGGATGACTCGCAGAGCATGTAGGATTTGATGTCAAACCACGCTCTTTTGGATGCAATGTGCTGTATCCAGCTTAGGCGTCCCTTGTAGGCCATCAAACTTTCATCCACGTTGACATCCCTTTCTGGCACGTAGGTGCACTGGAAATTGGTCACAATAATTTGGCATACCTCCCAGATTTTTTTTAGTTTGGGCGCAGGATGCGTGGCCTCATCAAATTCTTCATTGTTCGTGAAGCGGAAATACTTCATGATGAGGGAAAACCGGTATTCTGACATCACGGTGCCAAAAAACGGAGTGGCCAGTAACTTATTGGTGGTCCAGTACCATTTCTGGACCGGTTTCCCCACCACCCCCTGAAGAATGATGAGTCCCAGAAACTGCCAGATGTCCTCTTTGGTCACCGATTCCCACTTTCTGCTTCTGGAAAACCTGGCATGCAGCGTAGCGGATTGCTGCTCTTGGTAGCGATTTGTCTCCATGACAATTTTTTCAATTACCTCCTCAGTGAGGAATAATTGCAGGTATGCCAGAGGGTTGTCACTTTCAACATCTACCTTCATCCCAGGTGATCCAGTGAACGGGAATCTTGGAGGCGCTACCTGATCCGTAACGCAATCAATGGGGCACCAAGTGCGCACATCGCTGAGGTCAGGTGCAGGATCATCGCCGTTGTCACTTGCCAGATCAGTGTCAGTGTCAGATGACAAATCTCCCCATGACTCACTATCGCACAGTTCTGCGAGCGCCTCTGTGTCGCTGTCGCTGTCACTCAATTGGTCCAAAAGCACTTTTGTAGGAAAGTGGCGCTTTTTTGATGCCATGTTATAAATGGGCACAAATGGCAGGCAAGGGGCACTGTACAGTGATCAAGTGTCAGATCTGAGGTGATACAGTGTAATCCTCTCAGATTACAATGTATCACCTATTTTATGTGTGTGTGTCACTTTTATGTTTTCACTTTTGAATTTCCCACCCAGTTTCGCTCCCATGCGCCACTGCTGTTCGCAGGGAATGGAACTAGGAAGTCAGATGCCGGTGATCATAGCGAGGGACATCGCTGGATCGCCGGATCGCCAGGAGAAGGTAAGGAGACTCCGTTGACAGCTCTGCAATGCTACCCTGAGCGTGACTCAGGATTACCGCTCTTGGCAGTAAAAATTAACCCAGAGTCACGCTCGGGAATACCGCCAGGAAGGTTAAAAAGGTTGAGAGAGGCTGGAATACATTAGCCCTGTGTTTAAATACACTAAATTATGTTTTCATTTGTACAATATTAAATCAAATATATATATATATATATATATATATATATATATACATATACATACACACACATGTATACTGTATATAGCATCTTAAATT
The DNA here is from genome assembly GCA_018402905.1 of Glandirana rugosa. Classification (NCBI taxonomy): domain Eukaryota; kingdom Metazoa; phylum Chordata; class Amphibia; order Anura; family Ranidae; genus Glandirana; species Glandirana rugosa. The sequence goes on from BLSH010003946.1 coordinate 1,001,202, forward strand.
CTTGCACTTTAAAAGCCATTAGCAGGGTACAGTGTCATTATTCTCAATATGAAATTTTATTGGATATTTACTTCCCTATGTTCTAACATGTTATTTTTGAATAGCTATAAAGCTCTTCCTCAATTCAGCCCAAATATGCTCACATATCAACAGAACCATGTTCATTCCTATTAACCTTCTATGAGGAGGTGAGCTGCCATCTAGATAAAGGAAGGGCTGTAGACGTGGTGTATTTGGATTTTGCGAAAGCATTTGATACAGTTCCCCATAAACGTTTAATGTACAAACTAAGGTCCCTCAACATGGATCAAAGGGTGAGCACCTGGATTGAAAATTGGCTGCAAGGGCGAGTCCAGAGGGTGGTGATAAATGGGGAGTATTCAGAATGGTCTGGTGTAGAAAGTGGAGTTCCCCAAGGTTCTGTCCTGGGACCAATCCTATTCAATTTATTCATAAACAGCTTGGAGGACAGGGTGAAGAGCTCAATCTCAACATTTGCGGATGATACCAAGCTAAGCAGAGCAATAAACTCTCCACAGGATGTGGAAACCTTGCAAGAAGATCTGAATAAATTAATGGGGTGGGCAGACAAGTGGCAGATGAGATTTAACGTAGAAAAATGTAAGATAATGCATTTGGGTACCAAGAACAAAAAAGCAAACAACTCACTAGGGGGAGAGCCCCTGGGGTAATCTAAAATGGAAAAAGACCTAGGGGTCCTGGTGGAGAACAGGCTCAGCAGTGACATGCAATGCCAAGCTGCTGCAAACAAAGCTAACAAAGTGATGGCATGTATCAGGAAAGGTATCAACTCCAGGGATAAATCAATAACTCTCCCACTATACAAGTCTCTGGTAAGGCCGCACCTGGAGTATGCCATCCAGTTCTGGGCACCAGCCCTCAGGAAGGATGTCCTGGTATTGGAAAGGGTACAGAGAAGGGCCACAAAGCTTATTAAGGGATTGGAGGACCTTAGTTATGAGGAAAGATTACAAGCACTGAACTTATTCTCTCTGGAGAAGAGGCGCTTGAGAGGGGATATGATTTCAATGTACAAATACTGTACTGGTATGCAGTAGGTACACAACTATTCCGTGTAAGGGAGCACACAAAAACATGTGGCCATTCACTAAAAATAGAAGAAAGGCGGTTTAACCTTAAAAAGCATAGAGGGTTCTTTACGGTAAGAGCAGTGAGGATGTGGAATTCTCTTCCACAAGAAGTAGTCTCTGCTGGGAGTCTAGATAATTAAAAAAAACTATTAGATGCACACCTAAGGGACCACAACATTGAGGGTTATACAATTTAATACTTATATTAAAAACACACACATAGCTTAGACTTGGTGGACTTGTGTCTTTTTTTCAACCTCGTTTACTATGTAACTATGTAACTATTCCTTCTAAACCCAGCCTCCACAAAGGACCTGAAAATAAAGCCATTACAGGATATATGTTAAAACCAAGCAAATCCGGTGTTTTGGAAAATCTCCTAAAGTGCTGAAATATCAACTTCATCTCAGAATTAAAGTCAGCCATATTTTTCTTTAGTTTCAATAAAATAGGAAAGGTTCAAAACTAGGATTGCCACATCATCCCTTTAATCCAGGACACATATTAATTAGACAGGTTCTGTGGCTGATTAAGGTGGTAATTAAACTCACGTGGGGCCTTATCTGCATTAAATTAGCCTCAAAACCTGTTTAATTCATATGTGTCCTGGATTAAAGGGATGATGATGTGGCAACCCTATTCAAAACCTCTGTTGAGGAATAAGAGCTGTCTATATCCCTGTTCGTTAGAGATTTCTACCGGCTTCTATTTCCCTATTACCAGGATGGAATGTGAGGGTAAATCACTTCAACAAAGAAGAAAGAAGCAGAAATAAAACCAGCTATTTCAGTATTGAGCAAATGGGTTTAACCCCTTGTGCCTCCAGTGGAGAGACTGCTCCTAATTTCCTGTCCTTATGACACCCCAAAAGACACAGGGATTGATTCACTAAAACTGGAGAGTGAAAAATCCAGAGCAGCTCTGCATAGAAACAAATCAGCTTCTAGTTTTTTTTTTTTTTTTGTGAAAGCTTAATTGAACAAGGTGAAGTTAGAAGCTGATTGGCTACCATGCACAGCTGCACCAGATTTTGCACTGTCCTGTTTTTATCAACCCCATAGTGTCAAAGGAACAAGAGAAGCAGACACAGATGCAAAACGTTCTATCTCTACCCTGCTCTAGAAAAATAGAAGAGCAGATCTGTTTATTGCACGCAGACCTGAAAAGTTTCCCCAGTCAGATAAAAAAGCTACACTGGATTAGTTGGTAGGGTGGCTGCAGTTAGGATAGCCTAATGTCTCATCAGTCAGAGACAGAACCTGTTTTGCATTTATTTAGCCATAAGGCTGGGTTCACACTATTCGACATTTAAACGGTTCAACTTTGATCCCTTTTTGCTGTGCGATTTACGGTCCTAGATAGGGTCAAAGTCAGACCGATTTTCTGTGAACAGGGATCCGACTTTGATCCCGACAATACCAGGCACCTTATGCTCTGGGTATCTTGAAGGGGAACTCCACACCAAGTTAAAAATAAAAAGGCATGGGGTCCCCCTCCAGGAGCATACCAGGTCCTTTGTTTTGGTATGGATTTTAAGGGGAACCCCGTGCCAAATTAAAAAAAAAAATGGTGTGGGGTTCCCCCCAAAATCTATACCAGACCCTTATCTGAGCACGCAGGCCAGGAAAGGGGATGGGGACGAGCGAGCGCCACCCTCCTCCTGGACCATACAAGGCCGCATGCCCTCAACATGGGGAGTATGGGTGCTTTGGGGCAGGGGGGCTCTGTGCTCCCCCCCACCCCAAAGCACCTTGTCCCCATGTTGACGAGGACAAGGGCCTCCTTCCACCAACCCTTGCCGGTGGTTGTCGGGGTCTGCGGGCGGGGACTTATCGGAATCTGGAAGCCCCCTTTAGGGCTCTTTCACACATGCGGAGCCCGTTTTGATCCGTTTCCATCCGTTGATCCCCGCTGAGCCGTGACTCCGTGCAGAGACTGACCTGTCACAGCTCCATTCTCCTCTATGGAGAATCGGATGAGCACAGACCGTCTGTCCGTGCTCATCCGATCCACCAGGCGGATGGAAAATAGGGCTTCCATCCGTCTGTTTATGGCGGATCGGAGCGGATCGGGTGTCAGCGGACATGTCACCGCTGACACCCGCCGCTCCATAGAGCACAATGGAGCATCCGTTTAGGTCCGCCTGAAAAACTGATAGGCGGACCCAAATGGTCCGTATGTGGGAAAGAGCCCTTAACAAGGGGGCCCCCAGATCCAGGCCCCCACCCTATGTAAATGAGTATGGGGTACATACACCTACCCATTCACCTAAAAAGAAGTGTAAAATAAAAACCACACTACACAGGTTTTTATTAAACCAGCTCCAGCGTCTTCTCCCCTCTCCGGCTCTTCTTTCTTCTGCTCTTTTGCGGGGTCTTCTTTCTTTTCCCTCTCTGCAGCATCTCCTGCTCTTTTGCCGGTCTTATCCGTTTTCCTCTTCCCTCTGATCTCCCTCTCTTTTTCTTCCCATGTTGACAGGGCGTGATCTCCTGCACGAATGCCAGCTCCGCTGTGTGCTGTGACTTATATTGGCATGGGGCGGGGCCAACCGCTGACATTATTCGGAGGCCCCGCCCCTTATGACATCACAGCCCCACCCTGGTATGTTGTTTTTTTTAAACAAATGTGGCGTGGAGTTCCCCTTCAAGATCCCCAGAGCACAAGTCGCATGCCAAAGTCGGATCAGTAAGACAATGATCAGACTTTAATGCTTTCAATGGGCTAAATTAGGATCAAAGTTGGACAAAAGTAGTACAGGAACCTTTTTCAAAGTCGGTTCGACTTTGAAAGACACAAGTCGGACCAGTTAAGATTGCTCTCATAGGGAAATTTTTTTTTTTTGTGACGTAATGCGACTTGTGCTCCTAATGTCGGTCCGAGAATGGGAGTAGTGTGAACCCAGCCTAGATGTCCAGATTATCATTGAGAAAAACTGGTGGTAAGTGAAATTTCTTTTTTTGCACTAATTGTAATTTAGTTGGAACAAGCTATGATTTTTGCCAGCAGTTGTAGCCAGTGGTACATTAGAGTGCATGTATGGCAAAATGCTTATCTTCTTTTTTTATGGAGAAATTAAAACATCTCTCAAAAGAAACCCATCTATGTCAACTGAAACAACCATCCTGAACAGGAGTGGTGCCTTCAGCACCATCTGTCTTCCACATATAATACAGTTTTAGCATCTCTATCCTGGCTATTTGACAACAATTCACACCTTTAGCCATGTAAATCAATGAATTAACATCTATGTAGACTTCCTGACACCAAGGATGAGGTTTGGTACCTAGAACAGGATGGTTCCACACCTTCCCACCACCCATCATGTTCCTGAACAACCAGCACCTGCATACTCCATAGTGATAGGATTAAGGCAGGTCATACACAATTCAAATATTGTTCAGATTCAATCTGTGTATGGGCAGGCTGAATGAACCAAGTTGATCGATCGATCAACTTGGGTACAACCAGCATGCTGGGTTTTACCTGCTATTATTGCCAGATGCTGCCTTAGCTATAGCCGCTAGCAATAAACAGTATGTTCTCCCGGTGGGGACAGGGGAGGATGGGGAAGACAATGGCCCAACAGGAGGGATTCCTGCATCAACACTGTCTGTGTTGATGGGGGAATCAAGCTAATTTATTTCCTGTAACACGTAGCTGCAACAGCCAGCGATACCCGCCTAGGACAGCAACAGTCTGGGACAGATATCTGCCGGAATCCTGACGAAGAAGTGAAGATCGAGGTCAGTTTTTTTTTATTAAAAATCAAACAGAAGGTTGGGCTGCTTACAAACTGATCCGCAGGTGCAGTACAGTGCACCTGCAAGTTACCTACACTGAACCATAGACTTCTGTTATTACCTGCAGGTTTGGTGCGCTTTCTGAAAGTACATCACACCTACAAGATATAATAGAAGTCTATGGCAAAGTTCAGCCAACCAGGTGCACTGCGCTACCCCCAAGGTGCTTGGAAGCCGCAGCGCATCAGTGCGAAAGCAGTCTTAGGTCTCTTTCACACAATCGGTCTGAATGGACCCAGTTGGACCTTCCATTCATCTCTATGGAGCAGCAGATGTAAACAGACTTGTGTCCGCTTACACTTGCCTACCTCCAATTTGTTCCGCTAAAAAAACCAAAGGGGTTCCCCTCCCCCTTCCATCTGGGTGGATCGGATCAGAGGGCCCATAGAGTAGATCAGGCTGTGTCCGTGTCTGCTTTGCATATGCAGAGTGGGCACGGGCTTGTCATCCGCCTGCTCCGCTCATTGTGGCCTGCGACCATTACCAAGTCACTTAAATGGCCATCCGTCTTCAAAAGGTTGGGCAGCCCTGTACTAGGTATCATCTTGACACTCTTTGGAACTGAAGAAAAGGCTTGGAGAAGCTATGAAGGCTCTTTAACATCACACAACTAGACCAGTTGGATGTGACTAACTACTACTAGCTATGCCATTGCCTGGAGAAATGGAAACCTTCACAGACATCCCAAAAGCAAGACAATCACACCATGCCTGTCACCTTTAGGTTCAGTCAATGAGGAACTAAGAAGCATACCCAACCGAACTGGCATAGAGCTATTCAATGATATGTGGCTTTTTAGTCACTGACCATATGAATCAGTGTCTAATCACAGGTATAGATCTGTCTCTCGCCTATAAAGTCACCACTTTTATATGTAACTAATCAAAGTGTGCCAGGTTCAATACAGCTTTAATGCACTGTAGTTTTGATGCGTTGTCACCGCTGTCGATTTATATTAGGTTACTTAGATATCTTATTAACACTTGGCAAAAGTGGAATGAGAAGACCCAGGAGCTCCCACCAGCTCCCAAGTACACTTGGGCACACCAGCCCTTGCTGAAAATGCCTGTGACCTGATGCCTCAGCTGTGACCTGATACTAAAGTTGACTTATCAGTATGTCTGCACGAATGCATTCCATTCCCAATATATAACAACAGTATATTGTTTTTTTTTTTTTTTGAAGCGCTACCTTTTATCATGAAAAAGTTGTCCTTGAGCTTCAGCCTAATGAAATTACTTAGGCTGAGATGGTGTCTATCAGTCAGTCTGCTGCAAGTGGAAGGAATTCATTTCCATGGTCTCCCCGCCTTCTACCTCGTGGTCAGACAGCAAACCGTAACTTTGTAGCAAATCATTGGGTGATAGGCTGTAGCAGGAGCTGACCTGGGTCAGACATTAATGAGCTCAATAAAAATATGATGGTATTATCTCTGAGCCAAAAGATAATTCCAAGAAGAAGATACTGATACCTGGATGATGCCTAGGCAACAATGTCGCCATTCTTCAAAAGAGGGAAAAGCAAATTACAGTGATGCCAGAGGAAGAACTGGAAATGCTTTACAGGTGCTATTTTTAGCTAAATAGCGCCTGTAAAGCACCCCAGTGTGAAAGGGGCCTTAGGCTTTAGCATGCATGCTATAACATGAAAAAAGATACCTGAGCCTAGGTCCATTTTAATCTTGCCCAAAGACTACTAGATCAGTGCCAGCAGAACTCAAAAGATGGCATCTTGTTTCAAATGAAAAGACTTATATTTAGCTAATTTAATCAAGTAAATATGAAGGCTTTCTCCAGTACAAAATACCAGTAAATGGTTTACATTGTGTCCAAAACCCCTTTTATTCCAGCCTTTTAAAACCATCCCTTAGAATTGGTCTAACACATGGCTCAGCAAACATAACATTCTTGAACTGTATTATTACTGCTCTTAATGCACTTTAAATAGTACATTTTATCCAGGCCCGGACCACATGACAATACTGTGTGTCTCCATCTGCAGCATTGACAGGACAAAAAAGAAAAGTGGAAATAAATGAAATGCTTTTAGTCACACATATGGATTGTTTTCCAGCATGGTCCTAAATGGAACACTACTACAGGATTTGTTTTATTTAGAAAGAGAAAAAAATAGGGCCAACAAAAGCAACAGGTATCTTTTAAATTTAGAAACGCCTTCTTTCCTTGCTGAAAGCGTCAATTACCGGGGAAGAAAATACAGTTGGCTTTCTCAAGCTTGTTCTTTGGAGGATTTGGTAACACTTGGAGTTCAGTGTATTATTGAGAACTGCTTTTTAGATAATCACTAGCTTCAGGTAAAAACAAACATGTTTATAGAGGTGGGCGAGACGGGAAAAGGCCTAAGGCAGAGTTACAGGACGTGCAGAAGACTGTAACCGATGGCATTTAGGAAGCTCTATAAAAGTGGAAGATAGGTTATGGCAGACGAACTAAAGGCCAGCAAGATGTGCTTCGGAAAAGATAAAAATGACTTTTTAGTACCTTTTACTCCTTTATATGCCGTAGAGCATGTGTATATGCTGCTTTTATCAGCACATTTATTTTAGTTGCAATAAAATTGGCCGCATTAAGCTGGACACAAGAAATTTCACACCTGAGAAATGAAGCGATAAGTCTGGAAAAATAAAGTTATCACACCAAAAATCGGGAGCAGTAAACCTAAAAAAAGTAATACTGGGTATCTTACCAGTAGGCCAAACTTAACTGCTAACCATAAAGCTTAAATGAATTCCAAAATATAACAGTAAACCTCAGCCTACACTGCAACATGACCTTTAAACTCGACTTAAATTCCCCAAATAAATGTTTAAATATGCGGATTTTAGAACCATTTTAGAACCTTATAAACCCAAAGGAAGGAGCATAACTGTTTTCCAATAGCTTGCCTCTTAAGTTAGGCAATAAAGGTTATCACTTACTTTCAAAACGTTCCTGCATCATTAATTGTACAAGACCAGTGGCGACCCATCCATTAGGGGCGTAGAGGCGCTGCCCCCCTAATCTAATCTACATGCAGGGTGCCAGATGCATGGATTTCAATGGCCAGAGGCTCTAATTGGCTTCAAAAAAGGGTGGGCTCAGGAAACAGAGCACTGCACCCTAAACCCACCCAGTTGTGTGACAATAGCAAATTAATATTCAATATTGGCTTCCTGATTCTCCTCCCAACCAATCAGGAAGAGGGTCTTAAGATCTGATTGGCCGAGGGGAGAAGTGATTGTATTGGCCGCCGAGGAGAAAGCTGCCGAGGAGGAGGAGACACAGGGTAAAGCCACCGTGAAGCTGAGGAGGAGAAGACACAGGGTAAAGCCGCTCTGAAGCCAAGGAGAAGGAGATGCAGGGTGAAGCCACCAAGGAGAAAGCGTTACCTAGATGGGGTAAGTGCAGGGCTGGTGGGCTGCCGAGTGAGCGATGGGGGGAGTTTGACTGATCGACCAACCAAGCGGGAGGGGGAGTGGCGGGTGGTTTGTTTGCCGCCCACCCCCAAAAAATGGAGCACCAGCAGCCACTGTACAAGGCTCTACTACAATACAGGTGAAGACATTTGAAAACATCAGACAGCAAATAGGCACTGAAGAGCTGTATGGCCCTTTTCACACAGGCTGTCCGATCAGGTCTGCCTGTCAGTTATTCAGGTGGATTTGATTGGACCTTGCAGTCACCCCTATGGATACATGGCTGCTGACACCCACCACTATCCGATCTGATCCAGTCTGCAAAACTCAGATGGATGGTGGTCCCAGTTTCTATCTGTCTGGCAGATCGGATTGGATATGATCAGATGAAAACGGACAGGCAGACCATCTCATTTTCCCATAGGAGAGCCAGACTCTGTCTGTGTACGCTCTGAATAGCGGAGCAGACAGGACCTGTCATCCGCCTGCTCAACGGGGATCAGTGGCGTGTCCCCCCACTGAGCAAGCGGAATCCGTTGCACAGAGACACCCATGTGAAAGGGGCCTAAATCTCTGTCTGACCAATAATCTTTTACAGCTGAATCCAATTCAAGGCAAAAATTGCTTGGGGGGCATGTGATTAGGCGACAGCTTGACCGGGGGACTCTGGCTCTGTATGGTTCTGTATGGTTACATAATGTTCCTTGCATTATTCTCTTTGATTCATCATTATTGAACAAAGCACTAGCACAATCCGATCGTCATCAGCTATACAAAAGAAGGAAGATTCAATAGTAATTATTTCAGAAAAATTGTATTTGGAGAGAAAAGGTAACCAATGGGCATTTGTAGTATTTTTTTTTTATTTGATTGTTTTAGGATAGAATAAGGAAAGATTAAACCCTTCACATTTTTATTGCAGTTGGTGTCGCCATTGTGGAGATTTACCCCTCTGTTTGAACTGGTGACCCCTGAACAAGACACAATGGGAAATTCAACGGGGACTTCTATCCATGAACAACTGTCTAAGAGGGGAATTGCTCTCACTTTGGGAGTTTTCCTTTAAGTCCCTGCTGTGTCTCTGGGATAGGAAGAGAAGTGACATTTCTCCAATGGTACACAGACAGCAAATAATCTAGCATAGGTCTTAACCCTTCCTTACTTAAAGTGGTTGTCAACCCTTGACAACCACTTCAACCTACAGGTAAGCTTATAAAAAGTCTTAACTGTAGGTTTCCTGCATATCTCCTAAACTTGCACGGTTCAGGAGATATACAGTCTACTCGCATGTGCCTATGTCATCGGGCACATGCGCAGTGAAGAAATGGCCTCCGTGTCGTTCCTTCACTGGGATCGTGGCGCGATTGGTGGCTCCCGCGCGCATTTGCTGGAGTGACGTCATGCGACTCTGGCCAGTCACAGAGCCAGAGATCGCGGCCCCAGAAGGAAAAGGGGCAGAAGATGGGTGCAGCCTGGAGCGGAGACATCGCGGGCTTCCAATGCAGTAAAGTGCCCCATAATGGGCTGGTATGCGATGCATAGTAGCCCACTATGCTTTTACATTGCAGGGTAATAAAGAGGAAGTAAAACCCATCAGGGTTTACTTCCTCTTTAATGCAAATTTAAAAAAAAAATGTTTTGGCTATGCATACACTTTAATGAAAGTTTATAGGCCAAGAGAGAGTGTCTTGTCTTCACTAAGGCTACTTTCACACTGAGGTGTTTGAAAAATGCACACAAAACATCAATCGTTATGACTGCTTTTTTGCCGCGGTTTTTCCGCGTTAGCGCTACAATTAGCGCTAATGCCCAGGCGTTTTTCAAGCGCTTTTGAAGCGCTTTTGAAGCACTAGCATTAAATAAATAGCACAGCCCCCTACATTACATCCTGTTTACTTCCTGATATTTTGACCTTTCCACAACCTCTGGGCGTTTTGCTGGCACTTTTAACGCACTTTTAAAGCGCTTTACATTAATTTCAATGTATATGGGCATTTTTAATGCGCTATTTTTAGCGCTCAGAATAAGCACAAAAAATCATGCTTGCAGGACTTTTTTAAACGTGGTGCCAGAGCGACGCCCCAATGTGAATAGGCAGCGTTTTAGAAGCGTTTTGGAATCGCTATTTTTAGCACAAAAACACTAAGAAAGCGCCTCAGTGTGAAAGGGGCCTTAGGGAATCTACGTAAAGCCACATTGAGTCTATACTAAACTGCTCTGATGAAGAAAGAATTCAGCTTACAAACACAATATGAAAGTGTTCTTCTTCAATATGGTTGCGCTAACATAATATAAATGTATTGCAACCCATTTTTAGCTCCTTCCAGACCACCCTGTAGCAGATTTACTGCTACTGGGCAGCCCTCTTATGCCGGGTAATGTATATATACATGATTCTGCACTCCCCTCTAGGGGGCCCGCGTGTGCAAAGCAGATCTGTGGGTGTGGGCACTAGATTCCCATCACCATCCATCGATCATCGGTACAACACACAGAACAGAGATCTGCCTAAATAAACAAGGCATATCTCTGTTCTGACACTGGGGAAGGGATGGCTTTTGTGTCCCTGCAAAGCAGGGAATAAAATGAATCTCTTCCCCTAGTAAAAGCAGCACATACAGTACACAAAAACACTTGCTAGGCCCACAGTTAACCCTTGGATCGCCCTAGATGTTTAACCCCTTCCCAGCCAGGGTCATTAGTACAGTGACAGTGCAAATATTTAGCACTGATCACTGCAAAGTGTCAAAAGTGTCAGTTAGTGTCCGATTGTCACCACAATATCGTAGTACCGCTATCACCAAGTTGCTGAACGCCGCCATTACTAGTATAAAATAAATAAATACATACATAAAAATTCCATAAATATATACCATATTTTTTAGACACTATAATGTTTGCGTAAACCAATCGATATACACTTATTAAGATTTTTTAACCAGAAACATGTAGCAGAATACATATGGTCATATATGTGAGGAAATTAGATGTTTTATTTTTTTTTTTATTGGATGTGTTTTATAGCAGAAAGTAAACAATATTGTTTGTTTTTTTCAAAGTTGTTGGTATTTTGTTTATGGTGCAAAAAATAAAAAATGCAGTGGTGATGAAATGCCTCCAAAAGAAAGCTCTCTTTGTGGGATAAAAATGACATGAATTTTATTTTGGTACGGTGTCCCACGTCCGCGCAATTGTCAGCTAAAGTAATGCAGTGCCGTATTGTCAAAAGTGGCCGGGGTAAATCTTCCAGAGGTCGAGTGGAAAGTTTATAGGCCAAAAGAGTGTGTCTTGTCTTCATTAATGGACTCAGGCCTAAAGCCATGTTGAGTCTATACTAAACTGCTCTGATGAAGAAAAAATGCAGCTTACAAACATGATATGAAGGTGTTCTTCATCAATATGGTTGCACTAATATAGCAATATAAATGTGATGCAAATGCCCTGGATACATTCAAGGTCTATTGTAGCCCAGTGTACTTTCTTGCTATTTATGAGTTATCAATATACCATTACTAGAGTAGGCTTTTTAATATTTCATAACATTATGGTTAGAGTTGAGCGAATCCAAACTGTAAAGTTCGGGTCCGTACCGAACTTTCGGGTGTCCGTGTCCCGAACCCGAATGAACGTTTGAGGAAAAAGTCCGGGTCCGGGTTCGGATTCTGGGTTCTGGTATTTTATCACGCATGTTGAATAGCTGCAGGGCAGCCAATCAACAAGCGTTTCACTGGATTTCCCTAGAAGCCATCACAGCCATGCCTACTAATGGCATGGCTGTGATTGGCCAGTGCATCATGTGACCCAGCCTCTATATGAGGCTGGAGTCACAGTGCTGCATGTCACATGCTCTCAGGTTAGTGTAGGGAGAGGATGCTGCCGGTGCTGTGAGGGACAGATTGTGAGGGACAGATTGCAGTGATAATAACTAGGTAGAGATTACTACTACTGCTTCGAGGGACAGATTGCAGATCTAATAAAAATTCCCATTTTTCTTCCTTTTGCAGCCCTCTAGCACTTTCCAGGACTTTTTTACAGCCATTTTTGTGCCGAAAAGTTCGGGTCCCCATTGACTTCAATGGGGTTAGGGGTCCGGGGTCAAGTTCGGGTAACGTTCGGTACCGAACTCAAACGTTTCCGCGAAGTTCGGCCGAACCCACCGAACCCGAACATCCAGGTGTTCACTCAACTCTAATTATGGTACCAAAACCTCTACAACTAAGCCCAATCAGGGTGAAATGCCTCAGAGGCGTGTGGCCAAGATGGGGGAACTGTGGCCGAAGCCTCTGCTAGCTTACCAGTAGATGTGGTTGAGCTATGCGGTGTGCAACCCCACAATTTTGCTACTGTGATTATGGTACCAAACCCTAACATAATCTTATAACAGCAACTAAAATCCCAAGTGCTTCAACATGGCAGGGACCAATAGAAGATAAGGTCATCTTTGGTAGAAGATAGAAGGAGCATCTTCGAAATATCACCAAATAAAACTTCAATAACTGATAGCGACAGACACACAGAGGCTAATTTACTAAAGGCAAATTGACTGTTGCACTTATTTTCCCCAGAGCTTAGTGAATGTGGTGAAGCTAATATAAGCAAACAGAAAATAAAATTCACTAAGCTTTTGGGAAAATGAGTGCAACTGCATTAGCAAAGTGCATGGGCTATTTGCCTTTAGTAAATAAATTCCAGTGCACCCCTTGCCTACTCACTGCCGCATGTTTGTGCTCCAAATCTGAAAGTGCATATGAAAGGAAACTTCTAATTAAAAAACAAAGACTACAAGGAAAATACACAAATAGGCAGCTATGAATTTAATATATTTCCATCTTACCTTTTGTCGTATTTCTTCTTCCATTTTCACTGGTGATCCCAATTCGGCCACTTGCTTGACCCCATCACTAGCATAACCACCATATTCCCAAAGTACATAATTCTTGGAGTGTGAGCCGCCAATAATTGCAGACCAGTGATTAGCTCTTCCTGTTGATAAAAGAGAAAAATAGTGAGACCGGGGGCGGACTGACAATTCATGTGGCTATCGGACAATAGGAGATCAGGGGGCCCCTCCGTGTCCCTGCCACACTCCAGCCACACCCACACAAAAAAAACACCTACTTTTTGCACTGCCTGCATTACAAACATTCCTCCCTAACCCCTTTAGCTGCAGTGGCAGCAGCTGAGGATGTACACTTGCTGCGGCAATAATAATACCCCCTGTGGCTTTTGTGGGTGATCGCGACCAATTTAAGTGAACAGGGCCACTCTGCAAACACCCTGCAACCAGTTGTAGCATGCTAGTGTGGGATCCAAGGGGTTAAAGCAGGTGATGAGGAGGCAATACAACACTTCCTCACTGTTGCACGACCTTTACGGAGCAGCCCCATTCACTTGAATGGGTCACGCTTGGCAGACACTACACCTGCCAAGCGTGACAGGGTGTATAATTCCTGCTGGGGATGCAACATGTGTACACCCCTGGCCACTCAAAGGAAGGTGTGGTTGGGGTAGGGGTAAAAACAGGGCTAAACTATGTGGTTTTACCACCTCTCAAACCGTGAGCAAGCCCTTACTGCCCTGAGCTCCCTATCACAGTTGGTTTTTAGGGGACTCCTAGGATGAGGACAGAGAGGGACCACTGGGATGAGGACAGAAAGGGACCCCTGGGATGGGAGCAGAGAGGGACCCCTGGGATGAGGACAGAGAGGAACCCCTGGGATGGGAGCAGAGAGGGGGCTCCTGGGATGAGGACAGAGAGGGACCCCTGGGATGAGAGCAGATAGGGGGCTCCTGGGATGAGGACAGAGAGGGACCCCTGGGATGAGAGCAGATAGGGGGCTCCTGGGATGAGGACAGAGAGGGACCCCTGGGATGAGAACAGAGAAGGACCCCTGGGATGGGAGTAGAGAGGGTCCCCTGAGATAAGGACGGGGGGATTCCTGGAAAGAGGACAGAGAGGGACTCCTGGGATGAAGACAGAGAGGGACCCCTGAGATGAGAGCAGAGAGGGACCCCTGGGATGGGAGCAGAGAGGGACCCCTTGGATGGGAGCAAAGAGGGACGCCTGGGATTGGAGCAGAAAGGGGTCATGGGATGAAAGCAGAGAGGGGGCCCTGGGATGGGAGCAGGGAGGGACCCCTGAGATGGGAGCAGAGAGGGACCCCTGGGATGGGAACAGAAAGGGGTCCTGGGATGAAAGCAGGGAGTG
>BLSH010003946.1:1031638-1064014 GCA_018402905.1 Glandirana rugosa
GTTGACGATAACGTTTCACGTGTCTGATAAACGGAAATCATTTAGTTGGGGAAACATAGAATGTTTTCACCTCGATTAATCCTGGTTGAGAGAAAACCACATGTCTCTCTCTGGGACCGTGTGTGTTTAAAACACTTTCACAAGACGTACGTAAGATTTTCACCACGTCGTACGCGATTTAAGTTTCTGATCTGTCCATTTACTTAAACCACGTACGACGTGGTGAATATCTTACGTGTGTTCTGTGAAAACGTTTTAGACAGACGTGGTCAGAAATACTTAAGGTTCCTGTCACACGAAAGGAAATTACGGTACACCTTTAGTCTTTCGACTTTATGTCTGTTGGATACTGAGAATTCTTCAGACAGTGTAGCCCTTGGGGTGAGTTAAGACACTTACCAGGACAGGTAAGTATTAGTCTTCTTCTTTACAGGCTGCTTTTTTTAATAGTGATGCTTTAGGGCCAACTCACACTTTTGTCATGTGATGCATTTTGGTAATGGAAGCATTATAGAGAAACGAGTTACCATTTGGTTTCAGCTTTCTGATTTCCACATGGCATTAAAGGAAAGCACACTGTCCTTGGAATTCATAAAGACTGGTGCAGACAGATTTTGCAAAAGTGTCTTGTGTGCATTCTATAAGTGGTGCAGCATGCACCAAATTCATTTACCTGTCTAGTCTTTGAATTTAGCGCATGCTGCACCACTTTTAGAATGCATGCAGAACACTTTCACAAAATTTGTGTGTGCCAGGGTCTCTCTCTGTACACCAAAAGAGAGTTGGTCCTAATTAGCTCCACTTTTGTAAGATACAAAGGGGTTGATTTACTAAAGGCAAATAGTCTGTGCACTTTGCAATAGCAGTTGCTCCAGAGCTTAGTAAATGAGCAGAAGCTCTGCTGACTTCCATCATCCAATTATGTGCAAGTCAAAAGCTGTTTCTTTTTATTTTCCTTGCACGCGATTGGGTATTCTTTGCAAAGTGAAGACAAGGAAAGGGAGGGAGGCGCACCTAAGTGTAGTATTAAAAATGTATTCAATGCATAAGACAAATGCACACTTACAAAAGCATGTAGATAAAAAGCATGTCCATGTGGCAGTCAAGCGGGCTCTATCTGCGTTGTGGATGATGGTGATGGTCCGCAAGAGGTGTAAAGGGTCCGGAGCAGTGTCTGGGGGATTGCCCATGATCAGCGGTGTCTCCTCAGTCTGAACCTGGAAGTAGCATCAGCGGTGATGACCCGTGACTCAGGAACAGGAAACAGGGCTACGCGCTCGGAACAACACAGCTCCTTCTGTGGCCACTAGAAGGAGCTGTGTTGCTCCGAGCACGTAGCCCTGTTTCCTGTTCCTGAGTCACGGGTCATCACCGCTGATGCTACTTCCGGGTTCAAACTGAGGAGACACCGCTGATCATGGGCGATCCCCCAGACACTGCTCCGGACCCTTTACACCTCTTACGGACCATCACCATCATCCACAACGCAGGTAGAGCCCGTTTGACTGCCACACGGATGGACATGCTTTTTATCTACATCCTTTTGTAAGTGTGCATTTGTCTTATGCATTGAATAAACTTTTTAATCCTACACTTAGGTGCGCCTCCCTCCCTTTCCTTGTTTTTATGCTACAGAGCTTTGGACACACTCTGGGGACGGCTGCTACCTTTATCTTCATCATCTTCACTTACTCATCCAGTTACCCAGGAGCACCATAGATGATGTAAGTGGTTTTACCCCCCCACAACAGCGCCAGAGAACTACCTTAACTTTGCAAAGTGAAGGCATTTATTAAGCTCTGTAGCAACAGCACTTGCAGATTTCAGCTGCACTTTTCAAAGTGCACAGTCTATTTGCCTTTCGTAAATCAACCCAAACCCAATGACATCATCACGTCAGTGAAATGTGGTGCCATTCATTCTGAATAGCACCCCAATGCGCCTCTCAATAAATGATTTTGTTTATTGATTTGCAATGTACCTTTAAACTTGTTGAGGACTTTGGTTACTCTATGAAGAGTCCATTCCCTAGCACAGCCCCCTTCCTCCTTGCATGTAATAAGCCATGCCTCCTGGGAGTGTCTAATTACTCTCTGTGCCGATCCAGCTCCACCATCTCTCTCTTTACCCTCTACATATGCTTATATATTCTTATATTCTTCCAGGGAAGGGTGGGGGGGAGACAAAGGAGAATATTAAAGTGTGTCACTTGGGTGCCAACTCTCAATCTACTAGGGCTGCTGACATCACATCCAAGATGGTAACACCTAGCAGCATTCTCAGGAATTTTAGATGTCTTTACAAGAGAGGCTTTTCTAAGTAGAAAAAAAGAAAAATAAAATGCAAAAATACATTAAAAGCACATACAATCCTATTAAAATAGCTTAAATTAAAGAAGTATGGGATTTAAAAAAAATAAATATACATACCTCCATGCTGCACCTGTCCCACAGTGGGACACTGAAACTGGGAACTGAGCAATCACATTGACACTGATCACTCAGTTCTTGGTCTGCTCTGAGTGAAGAGCAGTGACTGTCAGTCACAGCTCTCTGCTTTGCTCCACTAGGGCTCACTGGAGCGCTGAGAAGGGGAGGGGGCAGGCACGGCTGGCTCATGCTCTCAGCTGCATGCTGAAAGGCAGATCAAGCTGTCAATCAGTAAGCAGAATGGATCCCAACAATATTGTTCTGTCTGCATGTAGGCAGGTGCAGTCTACTTTCTCCACTGCAGGTGGCATTCAACTACAGCATCATTGCAGAGGGAGAGGAAGTTGAGAGGAACATAATTCCACTATGGTTTCCTGGGTCACTGGGGAAGATATCTGATTAGGTGGCTATCTTGGGTCAGGCAAAGTCTATTTAAGATACTTGCTCCTGCGCTTAGCGCACATTTCGTGTTTGGGCAGTGTAGATACCGGTCATCCATCTGTCATTGACAGTATTAGCGTTATGGAGAGGTTCCAGACAAGTAGGGAAAGAGCAGGGACACGCTATTCTTTTCTTGGAAACCTCCCCGTTTGGGTACAGAATGGCCAGGATACATTCCTATTCTTGAAATAGACGATGTCTGTCCATCCGGAACCTGCTGTTACATTGTTCGCCTCTTCATTCTGTTGACGTCCCACCAGGTAGTTGTGCTTGTTTGAACCTCAATTACAATATAGTTCTGTTACTGCATCTAGACTCACAGTGGGATATTTATTAATGCTCGAGTGTGCAAACCTGGTGCAGCTGTACATGGAAACCAATCAGCTTCCAGGTTTTATTGTAAAAGCTTAATTGAACAGCTGAAATTAGAAGCTGGTTGGCTACCATGCACAGCTGTACCAGATTTTGTTTGCACCGATTTTAGTAAATCTCCTAGTTTTTACTGATGCTGAACCACGCTACACATCCCAACAAGCTAATAGTGGCCGTTCCTGTGACCCACAATAGTATAGCCAAAAAAAGCTTTGGCCATACTTATTTTTTAATGTTCTGGTGACAGGGTCTCTTTAATAGCATAGCAAATTTATTTCACTTGTGTATAGCCGTTCTTTAAACTAAATTGATAAGAGCATAAAAAAAAAACATGTAACACTCTGAATAGAAGCGTGATAATGATAAATCCAGACACAAGGTACTTAAGGACCTATTCCAACCCATGTACCTCCTGTTGCACTGTGTTGCCTAATATGCAGGTCCGGTACATATCTTTACAGCTCTTAATGAACAGCAATAATCACAGCTGCCAGTTGGACACAAAACTGGATTGTTCTTCGGTCTCCAAGTAGAATCACATTTAGCAGAACATATGTTCTGAGTGCACAATGGAACAGACACGCAGAACAAAGAGCACTCCAGGCGTTAGCGATTATCAGTCCCGCGCATGGCGAGGTAGGTACGTGCGAAGCAGCAGAGAGAAGAATAATAAAAGCTTCAGCGGTAAAGAACATTTCGCTCAGCGCATCTTCAGTATTATTATTCAAAAGCCTTCAGCGACTGCAGGTTGTTTTGTTGTTCTCTACTGTACAGAACAAAAGCCCGTGGAATAAGAAGCTTGCTTGTGTTCCGCTACCCAGTGCTCACAGCAATAAAGAATGTATAACTGTACTGATTTATGCCTTCATTATTGAAGATTAACTACAGGAAACGGTAATAACTCTTTTTCTTTGCCAATATGTTTAGAAGTTAACCGCAGACAGAACACGATGCTTCCGATTCATAACACAAGTACAGTATAGTGTCATTTATAGCCTGATTGTTCTGCTCAACAATCTGCTGTTTTTTTTCCTTTCGGTTAGGGATCTTAGCGGCAAAGTCATCTGGATGTGAAGCAATGCCAGCAATCACTCCTACAACATTCTCAATATGATAAAATATATTAAATTATATCAGGGAAAAAAAAACAACTTTGAAAAGGCTTGAACAAGTGGGTGGAATAAGTGGGTTAGGAGATCTTAGAAAGTTTTACTGAGCATTTGGCTTGATGAACCCAACCGCTCCCTGATCACAAGCCAGTCTGTATTTCAGTTGGTAAGGCTGAATAAAAATTCTAGTCCATCCAGTTCAACCTGCATACTTGTGTTTTCATGTCCAGTGGTGTACTAACTGGGTTCCGGTCCACCCCGGCCATTAGAAGAAGCATAGACTCCGAGCGCGTAGCCCAACCCACAGCTTGTCATCCTGACAGACACTTCAGCTGTAGCCTGGCTCTTCCCTCCTATGGTGACATCACTTCTGCCCCATCTGCCAGCACTGACCAGTATGGTTCTTCCTGGACCTGTGCACATCAGACATCCAGTGCAGCTCATTTGGATGATCCTTTCAAGCTGTCTACCACCCAGGGGCGTTGCTAGGTCTACAAAAGATTTGCGGCTGGAGCCCATAGCAGCGAAGTAAAGAAAGACATACGCTTGAGCATGTAATAAAATATATAATAATAGTAATAAATATACATGTGTATGTATGTGTGTGTGTGTATGTTATATATATATATATATATACACATATACACAGTCTGCATTCCAGACTGGGACACACCTGCTAATTGCAGAACTGCACCCACTCTGTAAGAGACCCGGGGCTATGGGCCCCAGACTCGGGGCTATAGCCCCAATAGCCACCCCCTAGCAACGCCTCTGCTACCACCGCAGTGGAGCCTGCAGAACCAGACATAACATCAGGACTGCATTCTTCTTGGACAAGCATGTTTCCTTCCACACTCCTGTAAGTGTTTTTAATCTCATGTGAATAAAGTACATTTTTAATACTACACTTAGACTGGCACCTTCCCCTCCCTTCTGTTCTCACAAGTCCGTCCCAGGCGGCACACTCTGGGGGAGTGTCAGGCCGGCACCCCCCACGAGTGAAACGGTGACAGCGGGGTGGGCTCAGGCAGATCAGCAGTGCCGTGACAGGGCAGGGGGAACCCAGAAAGGCGAGCTGTGACAGGGTGTGGGGGTGCCTGGGCCAGGTGCAGGCCATACCACTACCCAGGTGACACCCAGGGCCAGCCGCAGGATTGACACACCAGAAAGCGGAGCAGGAGAAAGAAACACTCGCTCTCCTTCTGTACAGCAGGGAAGGGAGAGACAGAGGGGCATGTCAATAATCATTTCCCATATCCCCGTATATCAATACTTCCCGCTGACAACACTGATTGTGGAAGAGAGTTCCACATTCTTATTGCCTTGACAGTGAAAAACCCCCTACGCAGCTTAAAGGAGTTGTAAAGTCAGAAGGTTTATTTTATCTTAATGCATTCTATGCATTAAGATAAAAAGCCTTCTGAGTGCAGCAGCCCCACTCAACCCCCCTAATACTTACCTGAGCCCCATCTCTGTTCAGCGATGTCCACGAGTGTCTCAGCTGCCCAAGACTCTCCCTCCTGATTGGCTGAGATGCAGCAGCAGGGAAATTGGCTCCCACTGCGGTCAATCAAAGTCAGTCAACCAATCAGGAGAGAGAGGGGGCAGGGTCAGGCCACAGCTCCATGTCTGAATGGACACGTGGAGCTGTGACTTGGCTTGGGTGACCCCATAGCAAGCCGCTTGCTGTGGGGGCACTCAATAGGAGGGAGGGGCCAGGAGCACCAAAGAGGAACCCAAGAAAAGGAGGATCCGGGCTGCTCTGTGCAAATCTACTGCAACAGGGCAAGGTAAGTACAGTATAACTGTTTATTATTTTTATTGAAGAAAAAAAACGAGACTTTGCAATCACTTTAAGCCTAAACCGTTTCTCCTCCAATCTCATTGAATGGCCCCATGTCTTCTTACACTCCCTGAGACTGAGTAAATTCCTACCTAGATTCCTACCTACGCTGAGATCACCATTGAGATATTTGTTTATTGCTATCATAACTCTTGATTCTTTGTATTCTTCTTGATTCCCTGCAATTAGCCTGGTGCCAAGGCCTGAAGTCCTCTCTTACTCCACTGTAGTCCATCATCCAAATAATGGACTGCACACTGATGATGTTTAACTCCAGCCAAGATCTAATGCAATGACAGCACACCGCTCACTCCCAGCCAAAGCCATCCCCCAACATGTTTCACCCACAATGCAGAAAAATAGAAATGGATTATTGCACACCAAAAAGGAATGAATTTTCTTTATTAAAACGAATAAGACCTTTGGTCAGCAGCACAGCTACACAGAGGAACCAGGTTAACATGATTCACTTCCACTGACGCTTATTTGTGTCCAGCAAAAAAAAAATTAGGAGTTGCGTGAATTGCTGAATCACATGCCACACAGCCCCCTAACACAGTTGGAAAGGGTAGCTGTGGTTTAATCCTCCAGTAGCTGTCCATTCAGTGTGAAGGGGCCCTTAATGAAACAGCAACATTGTTACTTTGTAACAAAGTTCCAAAGAAAAAGACATAAGGGCTACTACACAGGCACAAGGATTTACACTGACCTTCTCAAACATTTTACCTAAGAGGACCCCTTGAAATAATTTCCATGTCTCAGGGGACCTCTGCTAAGATTAATCCTTCCAAGGTCAGTAGGAAAATGCCCCTTACAATGGTGGTCAGTGGGAAAAATACTCTGCTTGTAGTGATGTCAGAATGCCACTTAAAGACAGCTAAAAAGATCATGGTGTCATACTACTGGCTGTGTGTGGTTGTGGGGATTAACCTACAACTCTGTAGGCACCAACAGATGGAAGGTCACATTTCAAGGAGCCCATAACAATGTCTGGAGGAACCCTAGGAATCAACGGAACCCTAGTTGAGAATGGCTAATTTACATGATTATGTCACCTATGGGTTAGAATGTATTTATATAAAGTAGACACCGACCCTGTATGATATTAAATAAAGATGGTGGTGACCTCATAGGGAAATAAAGCAAGATAATGTAAATGTTTGGTTATGAGGAGCACTGTGAGTGGTAATAAATAACTGCAGATGTTATATCCACAAAGAACATGGCCTGCATGCACATAACATCTAGCTCTGGATCACTTTCAAAATGTAATTCCTAGCAATGAACTGTTCCTGTTTGCTCCATTTTGGTCTGTTAAATATACAATTGAAAGCATTTTGTTAAATCAGTTTTTAATACCTGGAAAAATACCTGTTGATTCAGTAAGAAATCCTCTGAAGATATACACTATATTACCAAAAGTATTGGGACACCTGCCTTTACATGCACATGAACTTTAATGGCATCCCAGTCTTAGTATGTAGAGTTCAATATTGAGTTGGCCCCCCTTTGCAGCTTCAACTCTTCTGGGAAGGCTGTCCACAAGGTTTAGGAGTGTGTCTATGGGAATGTTTGACCATTCTTCCAGAAGTGCATTTGTGAGGTCCGGCACTGATGTGGACGAGAAGGCCTGGCTCACAGTCTTCACTCTAATTTATTCCAAAAGTGTTCTATCAGGTTGAGTTTAGGACTCCAAAGCAAGGTCCGCAAAAAAATGGATGATCGAGTTTGGGGTGGAGGAACTTGACTGGCCTGCACAAAGTCCTGACCTCGACTGATAGAACGCCTTTGGGATGAATTAGAGTGGAGACTGTGAGCCAGACCTTCTCATTCAACATCAGTGCCTGAACTCACAAATGCACTTCTGGAAGAATGGTCAAACATTCCCATAGATGCTTTCCTAAACCTTGTGGACGGCCTTCCCAAAAGAGTTGAAGCTGTTATAGCTGCAAAGGGTGGGCCAACTGAATATTGAATCCTACGGACTAAGACTGGGATGCCATTACATTTTATCATCCCAATACTTTTGGTAATATAGTGTATCTTCCTGTGCTTTTTGCCTGTACTGTATCCTCATCAGCTAGCATTGTTCTCTTGGCTCCCTCTGTGATCAACAGAACATTTCCCCCTATGTTATGGAGTATGGGGAAGAGAAGAGGTGGTGTTCTATAGTCTTATCATGACAATGCTGCTCCTCTATAGATGCCTGTGTGCTGCCGGGCTCCGTTCCCTGCGAGTGGCACGTCGCATGGGTGTGGAGCCTGGCGGGAAATTCAAAAAGTGAAACACACAGTATACATACAGTACACTGTAATCTGTAAGATTACATTACTGTATCAAATCATTTCACATCCCCTTTGTCCCTAGTGGTTTGCCCAGTGCCCTGCATGCACTTTTATATTATATATGCCATTCTTTCTGCCTGACAACTTGAGAACGTCCATAGAACGTCACCCGTGCAATGTCAAAGGATAATCCTCCTCGTGGTAAAGTAATCACACATTCCTATGTATTTAGAACTGCATATCTGAAAAAAACATCATGATGCCCTATGAAATGGTGTGGTACATAGCCATATTGACCATATGAATGCATAGTGGGTTGGTAATATTAGGTAGCTAAGGGGTTAAGTCTAGGTGTGTGGTCCCTATATTTACAATGGCTCATACACCATACAATAGCATTATCATCTCTAAACTTTTCACCTGATCATTTAAAGGCAACACTATTTAAAAAAACTATACATGTGTTGCTGTAAAGGAGCAGAGTATATTTCAAGGTAAAATAAGAAGGCATTCATAAATCATTTCTATAACATTGTACATAGGTGTGCACAGTCTTTTGCTTTAGGGTGTGCACCCCAAAGCTCAAACACATATGCACTAAGCATGGCAACAGCACTGGGGCTTTACATACAGCACTGGTGTTGGAGGGGGAACTGAAATTGTTCCCATCATTAGGAAAAGTTTGAGTTATGAACCACACTTATAAGAAGTGTCTTAACATGGTAGTGTGGTTCCAAAGGTATTTGAAAATCGATGCAAAAAAAACCCTCTTTTTTTTTCCCCAAGTGGTTGAAAAAGCATAGTTAATTTTTTGTTGTTGCTGGCTAGCGTGAAAGTACGCTGGGGTACTTTCGTATTGTTTTATATATATATATATATATATATATATATATATATTTACACTCACCTGCCACCTGTTCAATTGCTGGTTAACACAAATTGCTAATCAGCCAGCCAATCACATGGCAGCAACTCAATACATTTAGGCATCTAAACGAGGTGAAGGTGACTTGCTGAAGTTCAAACTGAGCATCAGAATGGGGAAGAAAGGGGATTTAAGTGACTTTTAATGTGCCATGGTTGTTGGTGCCAGACGGGCTGGTCTGAGTATTTCAAAAACTGAGGATCTACTGGGATTTTCATGCACAACCATCTCTCGGGTTTAGAGAGAATGGTCCAAAAAAAGAGAAAATATCCAGCGAGCGGTAGTTGTGTAGATAAAAATGTCTTGTCAACGCCAGAGGAGAATGGGCAGACTGGTTCAAGATGATAGATCGGCAACAGTAACTCAAACAACCAGTCTTTACAACCAATATGCAGAATACCATTTCTAAACACACAACACATCGAACCCTTAAAGCAGATGGCCTACAGCTGCAGAAGACCATACCAGGTGCCACTCCTGTCAGCTAAGAACAGGAAACTGAAGCTGCAATTTGCAAAGGCTCACCAAAATTGCACAATAGAGGATTAGAAAAAAGTTGCCTGGTCTGATGAGTCTCGATTTCAGCTGTGACATACAGATGGTAGGGTCAGAATTTGGTGTAAACAACATGAAAGCATGGATCCATCCTGCCTTGTATCAGCGGTTCAGACTGGTGGTGGTGCAATGGTGTGGAGGATATTTTCTTTGCAAACTTTGGGCCCCTTAGTACCAATTGAGCATCGTTTAAACACCACGGCCTGCCTGAGTATTGTTGCTGACCATGCCCATCCCAGTGTACCCATCTTCTGATGGCTCCTTCCAGCAAGATAATGAAAAATGTCACAAAGCTCAAATCATCTCACCACTGGTTTCTTGAACATAACAATGAGGTCACTGCACTCCAATGGCCTCCACAGTCACCAGATCTCATCCAATAGATCACCTTTGGGATGTGGAGGAATGGGAGATTCACATCATGCAGCTGACAAATTTGCAGCAACTGCATGATGCTATCATATCAATATGGACCAACATTTCTGAGGAATGTTTCCAACACCTTGTTGAATCTGTGCCACGAAGAATGAAGGCAGTTCTAAAGGCAAAAGCGGATCCAACCAGGTACTAGCAAGGTGTACCTAATAAAGTGACCGGTGACTGTGTGTGTGTATATATATGTATATATACATATATATATATATTCAGGTGTGGTGAATAGCACACTACTCGTCTTTTAGGTGCAAGCAATCAAGCCTTGCCCACAGGCTGTATATATAAAATGATAGTCCAGGATTGCTGCACTCAAAAATGTATTAGAAAATATTTACAAAAAATATATACAAACAATAGTTCCTAGGATCAACAGTTTCGGGCTAAGAACAAATAGTTTACGCTCTTCTTCAGGTAGGAACTGTTACAAATCGAACTTAATTTCTCCTATTCAATAAATAATCCACTCACACTTCTTCCATTTTCTTTGATTGTTTAATCACAAAAACGATGTTCAGACAAGTCAGATTCACCTTCACTATCACATAGATAGTACTCCGCCTCAGAAAAAAAATCTGTCACCAAAAACATCCACAGTAACAGAATGATTAAACCATATACTTAATAAGCATTAAATGTGTATATCAAAAATACAAGTCAAACATATTACACATGATGGAGCTGTAAAAGATATAAATAATCTATAAGAAAGAAGTCTTTGTTTAACCCCTTGGGCGATAAAGTGTCCAAGCGATTGATCCAATAGACCTCACGTTTGTCCCGTCTGTCAGATGGAATCGCTTCTATTACCATATACCGTAATTGGGCAATGGTGTGCTTCACTTCTATAAAATGTCTTGCCAACGGTATATGTGTCAATTTATCAAGCATAGCATACTTATGTCTAGCTATTCTATCTTTTACTTTCTGTGTGGTCTCCTCTACATAGAGGAGACCACACGGATAATTTATAATATACACCACAAATGTTGACTGGCAGGTGTGATAACCTTTTATTTTTATATCCCTTCCATTATGAGGATGGCTAAAGGATTTATCTTTCATCATAGCACTACATTGTGTGCATGAGAGACAAGGGTACAATCCATTATTTGGAGGACCAAGGAAAGCTCTGGTATTGGTAGTTTTCGGTTTGAATTGGTCAGATCTAATTACAGAGGGCATTGGTATATGTTGAAAGTCCTTAACCTGTGGACAATTATCTATCAAAATAGACCAGTGCTTTTTGATCACATTAAAAATACGATTTGAATGAGGGTGATACTGTGTAACAAAAGGTATTTTCCTAATGGCCAGCTCTCTTCTTCTACTGTTTCTATCTCACTCCTTTCTCACCTGTCCAATCATTTGTTTAGGATAACCTCTTTTAACCAGTTCATTTTCTACTTGGTCTAAGCGTTGTTCTCTCTGTCCTAGATCACTCACCATTCTCTTAATGCGTGAGAATTGGCTTTTAGGGATGGATTTGAATACATTAGGAGAATGAAAATGTTGTAGTGTAATAATTGAACCCGATCCTTGGCTTAACATATAAGTCACTCTTTAATGTACCCTCTCCAATAGACAGGTGTATATCAAGAAACTGAACTGATTTTCTGCTATAGTTAAAATGAAATTCCATACCAGGCACGAGTAGGTTCAAATATGTGTCAAACAATAAAAGGGAATCAATGTGGCCCTCCCCCCCAGCACAAACACATCATCCATGAAAAGTAACCAACACTTACATTACCATAAATCAATCCATTTTCAATCATATTCATGAACGCGTTGGCATGGGGACATTGGAACCCATAGATGCACCATTTAGTTGTCTATAATCGGTCTCTTTGTACAAAAAAAACATTTTCCTCAAGAACTATTTTTAAAAATAGTATCAAAAAAGCTATTTCAGTTGTAGTGCATTGTTTTGAATTTACCCACATACGACGACAAGCTTCTATCCCCAACTCATGAGGTATAACTGTATAAAGCCTTGAAATATCCCAAGTGACCAGGATGGAATCTGAAGGCACATCTAGATTACTGATCTTTACAAGCAAATTATTAGAATCCTTTATGAACGACTGAGTTTCAAAAATCAGAGGTGTAGTGCTATGATGAAGGGTGAATCCTTTAGTCATCCTCATAATGAAAGGGATATAGAAATAAAAGTTTATCACACCCGCCAGTCAACATTTGTGGTGTATAATATAAAATGTCCGTGTGGTCTCCTCTATGTAGGGGAGACCACACAGAAAGTAAAAGATAGAATAGCATATACTGTTGGCAAGACATTTTATAGAAATGAAGCACACCATTGCCCAATTGCGGTATATGGTAATAGAAGCAATTCCATCTGACAGACAGGGAGGTGGGGTTTAGATTAAAAAGATGTGAGGTATATTGGGTCAATCGCTTGGACACTTTATCGCCCAAGGGGTTAAACAAAGACTTTGATCTAAATCTTTTCTCATAGATTATTTATATCTTTTATAGCTCCATCATGTGTAATATGTTTGACATGTATTTTTGATATACACATTTAATGCTTATTAAGTATATGATATGATATATGATATATGATATCTATGTGATAGTGAAGGTGAATCTGACTTGTCTGAACGTCGTTTTTGTGATTAAACAATCAAAGAAAATGGAAGAAGTTACTATGCTGTTTGTATTATCAGTTGTTTAATTGATTCCCGGTGTGAGTGGATTATTTATTGAATAGAAGAAATGAAGTTCAATTTGTAATGGTACCCACCTGGAGAAGGGTGTAAACTATTTGTTCTTAGCCTGAAACTGTTGATCCTAGGAACTATTGTTTGTACATATTTTTTGTATATATTTTCTAATACATTTTTAAGTGCAGCAATCCTGGACTATCATTTTTTATATATATATATATATATATATATTACATAGACCTTTTATTATAGTTTGGGCACTAGGGTGCATACATTATGCACTGTATATATTGTATGTGATTCTGTGTTAATAACCAATCAAGAGACGTCTTTAACGCAATAACTCAACTTTACAAAATGTCGCATATAAATTAAAAAAACACAATCCATTTTCAGTCGGAATTTGTAGTTGTCTATATACATACTTTTATTGTATTCTGAATTAGGGCCCTAAAAGTGTATTTTTTAGCTCTGAAGAAAGGAATGGTTACAGCCTTGAAAAGCATTGGCTTTATGCATACACAATAAAGCAGGCTTTGAAATCAGATTTCCGTCACTTTGAAGTCCTTCATTAGCACTCCTAATTTGTGCTTTCTTGGATAATATCTTCTAAAGGTTTTCCAACATCTGGTGTTACGTTTGGCCCAGGAGATCCCTTACAGTCTGGTCTATAGTATCTATGCCAGTTCTCCTTTTAAATATACCAATCATGATATCAGATCCAGTGCCACCAATGTGGTGTCTTGCTCTCTTTTATTTAATTGTATCTGTCGAAAAACTACGAAGAATCTGAAATAATTAGCTTGCACACATCTGTGCCTCTGGACTCACTCATCATATGGCAAATTACCCAATGAACATTCACCATTTGAAATTAAGACACCTACATCTTAGTTCCTTATCAGATTCATGAGAAGTTGTGTTCCTGAAGTTCTAAGAAATAATTGGACTTGACCATCAACCTATGTGAAACTAACACATATCAAAATTAATGAGATGTATATTACATTTTGGAGCACCAGAAAAGCATTTCAAGGTAGCGTCATTCATTGGTGTTGAACTTTAATGTCAACTTTCTATAGTAAAGTTTTTACAGAAATTATACAAAATGACAGAATCATTTTCATTTATGTGATTAAAGATATTTGTTGATTAGATAAGGTCTTCTCACACATATGTAAAAAGGTGCCATCTTCTACATATTTCAGTCTTGCTTTCTGACTGCTATGAGAACATTTGTCTCCCTGTACGGCAAGCTTCAAGTTAAATAAAAGCTGCTAAAGCTGCTTATCTTATCTCACATTTAAATATCTGCAACAATATATAAAGAACCTCAGCTATGAGGAGAAGTTAGCTAAACTGAATGTATTCACCCCTGTGAAAGGTGATACTGGGAAGATATGATCACCTTGGATAAATTGTTCTCTTTAAGGTTATTGCAAAAGTCCAGGGAGCATGGTTTGCTCTTGAAGGAAAATGAGTTTAATCAACAAATACAAAATGGTATTTTTTCAGTAAGAGTTATGAAAATGATATGGAACGGTCTTCTACTGGAGCTGGTATTAGCCAACAGTACATTGAGAAAAGGGTTGCAATGGAAAGCAGCTTGAGTGAAGAGTCATACACAGGAAGATTCAGTTCTAGGGTGTGTGGCTGGCGTGTGGACAAGGTGGATGCATAAAGAAGGAGCTCCTCACACATTACCAGCCTAATCTGCATCTACCAGCCATCCTAGGGAAATTTAACAGCACCGAAGCCGCTCTGCAACCCCGGTCACCTCAGTATTAGCATGGCACAAAAAAGAAAAGAGAACAGACTCCCGGGGAAGCTCACAGAGTTTATGTATCAGCCGGCCGCGAGGCACGGGCAACATGGTGCCACAGCCTTGTTGTCATCAGCAGCATACGAGATGGACCTCTCCTCACAGCACCTAGAGTATCCATCGGATCCACAAATCACCCCTGCAAGTCCCCTAAAGAACGGCCAAGACTCGCTACAATCACTGCCACACTCTTCGGCTTCCAGCAGCCCAGCTAAGGCAAAAATTAGACTGGATCCCCATGCGGCAGGCAGTGAGGTAAGCCATGTACATTGCGCACCTCACACAATGTCACCACCAAACCACCATAACAACTCCATCACATCCTTCCCTACAATGGGTCAGCCAGTAATCGATACCACACTAAAGGACATGCTAATCTCCTTAAGGAGCTCATTTCAAGCTGGCTCTCAGTTATTCAGAATCTCGGTCACAACATTAACCTAATAAGTGACAGAGTCACTCATGTAGAAGCTAATATGGGCAATATCACTGCCACAGTAAACAAGCTCATAGATTCACAAGAGAACTAATTAGAAGACACAAAATGGATTAAGGATAAGCTCGCGGATATCGAAGATAGATCCTGCAGGAATAACCTTAAAATCCTCTGGATACCGGAATCAGTACAACCATCTGAATTGTCACCTTATGCCAAAGGTTTGATTAAATCCATACTGCTGGAGCTGAAAAATGTTACCAACACATTCACCTCATGTGCAACAAATAAAAAAAAGGCATCCTAGTGGCCATTAGAAACTCCCTTTCCTTTCAACTGCAAACATGCATATCAGACCAAGAAGGTAGCTACCTAATCCTAATCTGCAGCATCAATGAAGTAATATACACCATAGTAACTGTATACACACCAAACAACCACCAACTTCGATTTTTATGCAAACTCCACAAAAAGGTCAGCAAAATCCAAACAGGAGCAACAATATGGTGCGGAGATTTCAGCATCACTGTGGATCCCTTATTGGACTCATCCTCCTCTTCTCCAAGACACAAACCTTCATTAGGACCTCTTCTACCTACAATCCAATTACATTACGTATGGCATTGCCAGCATGCTGAAGAAAAAGACTACACTTACTTTTCACCCTGCCACAACTCCTACTCCTGAATAGACTTCTTCCTTCTTGACCAACGGACACTATAGAAAATCTCTGACTCCAGCATTCTCCCCATTACATGGTCGGACCATGCGCCAGTAAGTATAACCATTGAGGACAAACCTAACACCCATCCACATACCTATGGAGAATGAACACTAAAATTCTCCAATCACCTGAACACTTCCTCACTATACAAGAAAAGCTTGACTCTTTCTTTATGCTAAATGATAATTCAGTAGCAGATGCCTTAAAATTATGGGCATCACATAAAGTCTACATGAGAGGTATATTTATTTAACTAAGCGCAAGGGACAGGAGACTAAGGAAGCAGCGGATTGACAAACTCCTAATAGACATTCAAACCACTGACACGCTAAACAAACAGTCACCCCACCCTGACCTCAAAACCAAACTCATCCAACTCTGCTTGGAACTTAGATCCCTACTTATTGAAAGCTATGACAAACTACAGAAGCTCAGTAAAATGAAATACTATAGCTCCAGTAATAAAGCGGGGAAATTCCTTGCGCAACAAATCAAAGGTCAGAGTATCAAATCCCACATCCCCTTCCTCCACCACCCCATTACCAAAGAAAAACGAAGGGCCCACAAGAAATTGACAACGCCTTTAGTACCTATTGTGGTACCCTCTATAACCTAAAAGAGGATAAATCAATTAAACAGCCACACTCAACCTCTATCCAAACATTCCTAGACTCAATAAATCTTCCAAATTTAACTTAAGAACAATTGGAATCCCTAAATGCACCCTTCTCAATCCTAGAAATAGAGAGAGCTATTGATGCACTACCAAATAATAAATCTCCAGGCCTTGACGGTTTGTAGGAGAGTACTTCAAACAATTTAAGCACACTCTGAAAAACTGCTTAGGCCAAATGTTCAACGCTGCTGCTTCCTCGGCCTCCTTCCCTCAGGAAATGTTAAAAGCCTTAATCGTAATGCTACACACACTTCAAGACTTCCGCCTTATATCCCTATTGAGCCACAATATAAAATGGTATGCTAAAATGATTGCAAACAGACTAATTGATGTTCTCCCAACCCTTATACACCCTGATCAATTGGGTTTCATAAAAGGGTGTGAGACATCTGATGCAACCAGAAGAATGATCAATATCATACATCATGCAGAAAAAAATAGAATGCCTTCTCTGCTCCTCTCCTTGGATGCAGAGATGGCATTCGATTGAGTACATTGGCAATGCATAAATATGGCCCTTCAAAAATTTGGTTTTCAAGGACACATACTGTCAGCAATAATGGCAATATATTCCAAACCCGCAGCACGTCTATTGCTCATCTAGGCTTTCTGACACGTTCACTATCAGCAATGGCACCAGACAAGGCTGCCCGTTATCCCCGCTCCTCTTCAACATAGTTATGGAACCCCTCGCGGAAAAAATCAGATCCCAAAATTCTATATCAGGCTTCAAAATAGGAACCACCATCCACAAAATTAACTTATTTGCGGATGATATCATCCTCCTACTAACTAATCCCACTTCTCCCCTGGCTTTGGTACAAAAAATACTATTAGAATTTGGAGAGATATCTTACTATAAAGTGAATGAAACCAAATCATCCATTCTACCTCTTGGTATACCTGATAAACAACAAATGGAATTGCAACACCAATTCCCATATTCTTGGGCTAAAGACTCTATCCCCTACTTAGGATTAAATGTAACCCCTCAAACATCCACACTATATCGAGCCAATTACACTTCATATCTGAACAAACTACCAAAAGATTTAGAACAGTTATTGAACCCCTTTCTATCATGGTCTGGCAGATTAGCAATATTCAAAATGTTAAAGATCCCACAATTGATCTATCAATTTAGATCCCTACCAATCCCAATTCCACCCTCCTTTTTACCTCTCTGTAAAGCACACAGGGAAAATACATTTGGCAAAATGAAAGAGCAAGATGCTCCCGTGATACCCTCACAAAACATGCACTAGTTGGAGGTATGGGTCTCATCAACTTTAAAGACTACTATAATGCTGCTATTCTTACTGCAATCAAAACATGGTTTTCACCAAACCAAACCTGCCCTTGGTTAGATCTCAAAACCACACAAATTCCAGGACACAACATAAGCACCTGGTTACTCAGTTCTCCCAAAATTAACACACAAAACCCTACACTATCACCTACCATTATTGCATCATGCCTAGCCTTTAAGCACCTTCTATCTAACTCCCTAGGAAGACACCCTCTCCTCAAAGTACCATTACCAATATAAATACTCTCAGTACTCATTCCTAACATCTCAATGAATGACTGGCAAGACAAGGGTATTAACCTTATTTCAGACCTCTATCACGACAACCTGCTTAAACCTTTTGCATCACTGAGAGACTCTTACCAACTCCAAGCAATAGACTACTACAAATATATACAAATTACGCACTGTCTCATCCATAATCACCATTTGAACATTGAAATGCACCTCCAAATATGGTAGCACCTCTCAACCACTGCCACAAATAAGAAAGGCATCACTCTAATTTACAACACTTTAGGGGACAAAACAAAGTTTAACAAATCCCTACCTATAAAAAAAATGGGGAAATGACATAGGCCACTCCTTTGCAGAATCCCAATGGTGTTTGGCCTTCAAAACTATCCTCAAAGCCACCAAATCTTCAAACTCAAGGGAATTACCCCACACGTGATACAAACATATGACCCCTCCTCCTCACCTTTATGCTGGAGGAATTACAGCAAAATAGGGAACCTACTCCATATATTATGGCAATGCCCCCTTATAACCAATCTATGGAGCAACATATTTCAAATCCTTACCGAAATTATAGGTCTAAACTTAAACCCCTCTCCTGAACTTTCTATCTTAAACCGTGGCATGGAAAACATTCCCTACAACCTACACACTACAATAACCCATGTAGTACTAGCTACTAAGCTTTGCATCACTAGAAAGTGGAAATCTCCTGAAATACCCACAATAATCAATTTGGTTCACACCCACGGCACCTATGAACACATGTTCACCACATGCGAAAAAAACTTACCTCGAATATCTAAACAATGGTCCCCCTGGACTACGTGGTAAACTAAACAATCCATGGGGAAAGCTACACAAACCCCTCTCTATAGCTTTATATATATGTTACAACCTAACACATATATGGGGTGGGCCGTCTCTCTCCCCCTAGGCACTACATGATCCCAATGGGGGTGCTTGGGGGGTAGGAGTCTACCCACCACATTCACTGCATATTGTGCTTTTAATCTATGTAAACAACTGTCACTAAATAATTGAAGTTGGAATGTTCCATAAGGAAACCCTACTATGTCAGCTGTTGATTGATGTATAACACAAACTCACCCTTCCTTTCTGTAATGTTATATTCCTTTTAAAATCTCAATAAAAATATTGAAACAGAAGATTCCGTTCTAGAATTTATTAGACTTAAATTATAAGAGTACATTTAATGCATTTTGAGAGCTCTGCTTTCTTCATAGCTTGTTTGAGAGTTCAGGGGCATGACATGGAACCAGTTGGGAGACCGTATCCAAGTATTTTGGAAGTATCAGATAACTGATGATATCTCTGTATTGGAGTATTACCATTCATTTGGTTCTACTGAGATACTCAGACACCAGTTCCACATACACCTGAACTATCACTGCAAGCACTAAAGAAGGGGGATTTGATTTCCCCTAAATCACACAATGGCTGTACTCTTATCTTATGATATAGCACCAATAAAGGATGGAACTGAATTATTTTGTGTATAACTTTTTGTTATGTGGTTGATGTAGGGGCAGTAGAAGCACCCTAAGGATCCATGCACACTGGGCTTAAAAAAACTCCAGTTCCCTTGGCAGAAATAAACTCTCATCTAGAGCATTTTTGTACAAAATTTAGTCGAGTTTAGGATCGTTTTGCATTTTTTCTGCCAGAAAGCTTCAATCAGAAATGCAAACCAAAAGGTTTTTTTTTCCTGCCTCTAAATGTTGAGCTCAAAATAAGCATGTAATCGCCCTAATGTGCATGGGCACATGAAGTAGAATAACATTTATCTGCTTCTACAGGCAGAACACAAAACTGCTGTAGAAGCAGTGATTTTTAAGTCAGTGTGCATGGAGCCTTAGGCACCATGCACACTGGGCTTAAAAAAACATCTGTACTCTTGGAAGTAAAAAACGCTCATAGAGAGCATTTTTTGTACAAAGTTTAGACAAGTTTAGGAGAGTTTTAAGTTTTTTTCTGCCAGTAAGCTCCAATCAGAAACACGAACCAGAAGGGTTTTTTTTCCTGCCTCTAAACGTTGAGCTCCAAATATGCCTGTAATTATCCAAATGTGCATGGACACATAGGATAACATTGAGCTGCTTCTACAGGTAGAACACACAACTCCTTTAGAAGCAACGTGTTTGTGCATGGAGCCTAACAGTAACAAACAGTACCTCTTTCATTTAGCTTATCTGCAACCTGCTATAGCCAGTCAAAGAGCTTAGGCAAATTTAACTGCAAGTGACCAACAGTAAAGTAAACTAAAAAAACATAGTGCTGCAATAAAAAGCAACTAAATGACTATATTCTGCCATCTCAAAATGCTCGTAAATGCAAGATTATTAAAGCATGCTTTTATCACAATATTGTCTTTGATAGCTTAACGTACCTTTATTGTCAAAGCCTTTGTCAAACTTTTTAATAAATTTCTTCCATAAAAAATCATTGCCAGCCGGTTCCTGATGGTAGATTTCTTTATATGTAGGGTCTGTGTGTAATTGGCTATTTGATAGAAAAGGCCAATAAAAATATGTGGAAGAAAATGATTCTGTCATCCAGTATTGAAGTCTATAGATAAGACGTTTCATTAAAGAGTTCCCTTTGCCTTCCTACGAATGGAAGGTCAAATCTTTTATAGGCAACAATGAATCATATTTTAGAGAGGGGGAAAACAGTTGAAGTAATTACATGGACAGATATTTCAATGAACGGCGCCCTTGGCTGACAGATGACCCACTGGGACAATTTCTGCAGCACTGAAGTATACATCATATGGGAGTTTTGTTTGTTCTGCAACATGCCTTGTAGAGATTTAGTATTTATTTAGAAGTAAAAATTGAGTGGTAACAGTTTTCTAATTTCCAACTCAGAAAATGGCAAATCTTTTGTCTCATATTAAAATAATTGGAACCCATCTTTTCTCCAAAATGTCTGAAGAACACCATATAGACCACAGGAGCTCGCCAAGTTTTTACTTTGATGACTGAAAGTGTTATGTAAACCCTTACAATGAACTTCTCTTATTTGGTCCCTTTGGGTTTGTTAAATATACAATTGAAAGTATGCAAAAAATACCTGTTGATTTTGCAAGAAATCCACTCAGCTCCTAACTTTTTAGAGTAAGTTGACAATGCTGCATTAAAATCGAAGACAATATTATTAGACCTGCCTGAGTTATCCACCCTATGTTAGAGTAGAGGGGAGGGGATGACTTATAGTTCTATTACATGTCCTATCCTAAGGTGACAAAACTACTCCTCCATTGGTACAGTACAGTGAGTGAGAGTTACCCTAGAACAGCTTTTCTCACCATATTCAACTCAGAGGAACCCTTGAAATAACTTTTTTGGGCTCAGGGAATCCCTGCTAAAAATGATTATAGCTGCAACTCATGAGACACTCATGAGAGTGTGATGGTCAGGGGGAAGAATGCTCCTTACACTTATGGTTACTGGGAAGAATTACCCCCTTACACACAGCTAAAAAGATCAATGGTGTCAGTGGGAACTTATCTAAGGGGCAGAAATTGCTCATTGCTTAAGGAAAGCCTAGCAGCCTCTGGAGGAACCTTAGGGTTCCATGGAACACTGGTTGAGAAACCCTGGCCTAGACCATGAAATATGCTACTTGTAGGATCAGCAAGTGAAAATAAAAGAAAAAAAGCCAGACAAATGAAATCTTATGCAGCCATCACATCTAAAGGCTAATAAGCTGCAATATATTACATTTTTCTTTTAAGTAAAAGCCCCATCACACCCATCTCTCACCCATTCAGCACTTTCTTTTCTTGTGACCTTCTAAATCAAGTTTTACTGACCTAAATCTGCCTAGGTCCCTCCCTGGTGCTATTTCTGGGTATGGGGGACCTGTAATCTAATGATATAAATGTGCCCACACAGGCCAGTCATTGGCAGTCCCCATTTCCTGATGTCACTGCTGAGACTCCTTTTCTGGATCCTGAGGGGATACCAACTCTGGACAACCAATAAGAAGCATCTACATTTTACGGGGATGTGGACACGCAAAGAACACTGCCAACTGTACTCGGAGGAGAGAAGACCTTTGACTAATGTGTCACAAGACCATGGATTTAGGGGTGTAGCATGGGAGATTAGATTTTATTTTTTTTTAATGCCAGCAATCAGTTAGAGGGTTGAGGGACTGTGTGTGTTTGGGTCTGTTTGTGTGTTGGAGGGGATTAGTTCAGCTTTGTAGTAAATCTGATGACTATAGGTATACTTCAGCTTAAGTGTTGGTTGGCTGTTGCTGTAGGACCACCAAAAACACTACTGCCAAATCAAATATGCTGAGTATTCCCAAATGTTTTCCATAATCAGCTTGAAGTCTGAAACCATAATTTGCATACATCAGATCAGAGCTCCACTCGCCTGCTCCTTTAATTTTTTATGTCTTGTTTTGTTTAATGTTTTTTTCTGAACAGAGACAGAATTCAGACTGATTATTACTTATAGATATTTACATAAATATTCAAATAGTTCCTATTCCCTGGTGCCAAAAATAGGTAAAACTAGGAATGTGAAAGCATCCATTGTGTAAGATTGTCTAGGACCATCCAAGCTGAAATTAACCAAGATTCCAGACAACTATTTTCTATTTGGCTAATTATTATTTGGTGTATCCATCCATGAACATCTGTCTATGTATCTATTTCTGTGACTGGAATTAATTAATTGAAAGCACTGTTAGAAGAATTCAGGTAAACAACTGGTGGAATTTTCTATTTTCCCATTTTCTTTGTCAAGAAATATAAAATGTATTTTATTAGAACACATAAGAAGAAGTAAAATAAAACTATTAAATAACCACAATGAATTCAAATGTATGTAAACCCAAAATCTAGTTTTGAGTGTGTTGGGTATCACCCTCCACTGTATTCATTTTTATTATTTTTGTGAATCTATTGCAAAGTTTCTTTCCTAGAGATCCTGCTAATAAAAGTACTTTCTGTTGCAGGTTGACAATGACAAATCACTGCCTTGTGATTGAAGTAGCATTGTCAGCCTGACATATGCACTCCTCCAGTTGGGATTTAGGCCATCTATCATTTCTGCATGAAGCATACGCAGACCTGATAGGTAGCACAATGGGCAACTGAAGCAACATAGACAGCAAGCTGACAACATTGTGGCTAAATGCAAGGCAGTGGCTTAGCGTTGCCATCCTGAAACAAAAAGTGCTGTTACTGGCAGAAACTCCAGGAAGAAACTTTGCAACAGAGTCACAAAAATAGCTTTAAACTGAGTTCCAAGCATGGATTTTTTTTTGCATATTTACATTAACCCACCTTGGAACAATCTAAGTATGCATATACTATACCTGACCAATCCTTGTGAAAGTGGAGGATCACTGTAGTAAACACCGTTATGGTGATCCTCGTCGTCTTTTGGATCCTGTGTGAGCTGCTGTCCTGCTGCATAGTAACTAGAGGGGGAAGCTTACACGGCATGGCCTCCATTCACAGAATGAATACAAGCTGTTCTGTGATTGGATGAGTTGGATATTGTGACATCATTGCTCCGCCTCTTTACCTCTTCCAATCAGAGAACACTTGGCGTGCATAAAATAAGGCAAAGGATCATCTGAATGGCACCCATGCCGATCAAGCCATCCTCTTTGGTTACTAAGCAACACAGCAGCTGCTGGCATGGAATCCGGAAGACAGCGAGGATCATTGTGGCAGCGGCTACCACGGTGATGCTTCCACAGGATTGACCATGTATGGAATATGCATACTCACATTGGTCCAAGCTGGATCAATGAAAATATGCAAAAAGCATACCTGGAATGTAGCTTTAAAGAGGTTGTAAACCTCAAAAAAAAAACCTGCAAGACAAAGGCATAATGAGCTAGTATGCATCACATACTAGCTTATTATGAAATACTTACCTTCGAACGATGTTGTGGATCTGTGCCGGCATCCCGCTGACACAGCCGACATGTCTCCAGGAGTTACTTCCAGGTTCGGAGGCTTCGGCACTGTGATTGTCCGAAGCCACGATGACGTCACTCCCACGCATGCACGCAGGAGCTGCCGGTCATGGCATGGGCCCTGAAGAAAGTGCTGTGCTGGCGGCATCACGTCGCTCTTTGTAGCTGCTATGTGACGGCCCATAAATCAACCATCCCTATATGCTCCTATAGCCTGGATATACATGCTTATGTACTGCACTCATGCGCTCACGTCTGTTAGTCGCCCTTGGTTGGCGGAAGACCAGCCATAATCGACTAATACATATGTTTATGTTCTGTTCAACTGGGTTTGGATTGGATTGAGATAGTTGTGCCCTGTCTCTTCCCCCCTACTGCACTTCTGCACCAATTATCACTAATTGGATGTGTACTCTGTTTGTTCCTGCTCAACAAAACTGCCGGCTATTTGGACGAGCATTGGGCCTTGTTTTTATGGCTCCCCCTCCACCCTCTCCATCCCTCTTCTCTCCACACATCTGTCACTCGCTTGTCGGTCGAGTGGGCTTTTCCAACAGCGGCACGGAATCCGAGCCTTTCTTGCATACTTTTTGAAACTCCCTGAAGAAGAGATTTTACATCTAATGCTCGAAACACGTTGGATGTTTCTCCTACCATCATGCTGTGAAAGAGGCCCATGTGTTTTGTTTGTATCTATTTCCTGCCTGCTTGCCCCTCTTACAACAACCCCCCTTTTTCCAATGATGCTTTTTTATCAATTTTTTAAAATAAATACAGAATTTTTATCATATTACATTGGTGTATATTCCTCTTTTGTTGTCCGTGTAGGCTTTTTAAAGTCCCTTATTGGAGGGTTTTCACCTTGCTGTCTAGAGTTGGGACGATGGCTTATGCTCAGGCCTCCCATCACACCCTTTGTTGACGGGCCCTGAAGAAACGGCACCAAAGGGCAGTTTCTTCAGTGCGCATGCTCCAATGACATTGGCGCAAGCGTATACCTTGAATATCTCCTAAACTGTGCAAGTTTAGGAGATATTCACAGTACCTTCAGGTAAGCCTAATTATAGGCTTACCTGTAGGTAAAAGTGGTAGTACAGAGTTTACAACCACTTTAAGATATCTGTATACAACAGGATACTGTACCAAATAAATGGAAAACAGATTATGGTCTTACATACTTCCAAATACTTTGTAAGGTACAGGAAAGTGGAAGGGGGAGGGGGGATCTGAATAGTTCTTACGGATACCTAAATATTTTGGGAAATGGTTGGTCAATAAGGAGCAAATTGTCAATGAAAAGGTTTTAGTGTATTTTTCCAACTTACCAAGTTTTTTTACTTTATTTAGATACAGATAAAGAACCTGCTGATCCTACCAGAAATCCAATGTCCTTGTAATTTCCTATGCACTAAACTGAAATCTCAAATGTTTCCTGCCTTGTTTACAGTCCAAGTCAGACCAGCAGCCTAGGAGTAACAACACTGCTTCTTCATAGATACAGTACAAGTGAGCATTGCCATGCCAGGATAGGAAATGTATAGCTGGCAGGATCACCAGATGAAGAAACAAGGCTGAAAACAGATAAAACAAATGCAGCCACCATATCGAAGGACTGGTAAGCTCCAA
Organism: Glandirana rugosa; assembly: GCA_018402905.1. NCBI lineage: Eukaryota > Metazoa > Chordata > Amphibia > Anura > Ranidae > Glandirana > Glandirana rugosa. The sequence continues at coordinate 1,057,520 of BLSH010003946.1, forward strand.
TATATTACACTTTTGTTCTTGGGTTTAGATGTGTAAAAAGCTAAAGGATAAACGTGTACTCACTTGGGTAGTCTTTAGCGTGTGCTTTCTCTGACCAGTTTCCATAGAAAGTTAACCTGTATTTAGCTGTTCCACAAGCACAGCAGTCGGGTATTGTCTTCTCGTTACCTCCTTCAGATGTGACATCTGCGAAAAGTTCACAATGTAAAATGCAATATTTGCTAAACATTTTTTTTTTATTTCTACAGCCCTGTAAACTGGTAAATAAATCCGGGGGAAAGGTAGTAGAATCTCCATCAACTCTCTGAAGTGTTTTTTTATTTATTTTTTATATTAGCGCAAATTGTCATGATGAGGGTTTTTTTATTTTATTTTATTTTTATTTTACTTTTTTTTTTTTTTTCGTTTTTTTTTTTTTACAAAGCAAAGCAGTGAGCTCCTGTAGACATTCTAGGGGCACAAATTACGCATCTAGCTTCCTGATTACCTATCACATTTTTGGAGGCCCTGAAGATTCAGGACAGTGGAAACACCCAAAATATTACCACATTTTGGAAAGCAAACACTTCAAGATTTTTTTATGAAAGGCATAGTTAGTCTTTTGAGAACATCATTTTTTACCACACGTTTTTCGAAAATGCAGGAAAGAAAATGAAATATATTTTTTTACACAGTTGCCTATTCATAAGATATTTCTAATGCACATCATAGGAATACTTAGAAATACATCCCAAAACACATTCTGCTTCACCTCCTGAGTGTGGCGATCCCATATACGTGAGACTTTTTCACAACCTGGCCACACAGAGGAGCTCAAAATCCAGCTTTATGGGGCATAAACTACATATCTAATTTCCTTACTACCTATTGCATTTTTGGAGGCCCAGGAGCATCAGGACAGTGGAAACACCCACAAAATAATCACATTTTGGAGAGTAAACACCCCAAGGTTTTTTTAAGAGGCATGGTGAGTAGAGTTGAGCGAACACCTGGATGTTCGGGTTCGGTGGGTTCAGCCGAACTTCGCGAAAAAGTTCGGGTTCGGTACCGAACTTGACCCGAACTTTACCCCGAACCCCATTGAAGTCAATGGGGACCCGAACTTTTCAGCACAAAAATGACTGTAAAAAAGTCCTGGAAAGTGCTGCAAGAGGAAGTAAAATGATTTTAGAACAATTATCTGTCCCTTACAGCAACAGTAGGAACCTGACCCTATAGAACTAGAAGATGATTTTAGAACAATAATCTGTCCCTCTAAGCAGTAGACTCTACCTAGTCCAGTCAGATCTTTCTGTAATGCGGGATGAGATGTTATTAGATCTGCAATCTGTCCCTCACAGCACCGGCAGCATCCTCTCCCTACACTAGCCAGAGAGCATGTGACATGCACTGTGACTCCAGCTTATATAGAGGCTGGATCACATGATGCACTGGCCAATCACAGCCATGCCATTAGTAGGCATGGCTGTGATGGCTTCTAAGGGCAAACCAGTGAAACGCTTGTTGATTGGCTGCCCTGCAGCTATTCAACATGCGTGATCAAATTCCCGAACCCAAACTTTTTTTCAAATGTCCGGGTTCGGGTCCGGGTCACGGACACCCCAAAGTTCGGTACGGACCTGAACTTTACAGTTCGGGTTCGCTCAACTCTAATGGTGAGTCTTTTGAAGACTTCATTTTTTCCCAGAAGTTTTTGGAAACTGCAGAAAGAAAATGAAAATAATTTTTTTTACCCAGAGTTGTCAATTTATGAAAAGAAATTTCGTATTGTCATAAGTGGTTGTTGGGTTATGTTTTGGCCCCTTGCCTTTAAAAAGGGTACCAGCACTGACTAGCAGTAAAGCCATTGTAAAAAAACTACTATTCAGCACTTTTACTGTCTTTGTTTAGGGCTTTGAAAGTTGTGCACACAGTGGCAATTGCTTTATATAGAATGTTTATCCTGACACTAAGCCCCTTCCACATGCACCTTGAGAGTACTTGGGTATGCTCGCAATTTAAGTTTTTAGGGGTGTTTCCCCTGGGTACTACAGAAAGTCATAGCCAAAGCCATTTTCAAGGGGAAACATCCAAAAAGTATTAAAGTGGAAGGCAAGCTTAAATCTACTCCCATCTCCCCATTCTAAGCCTATTACATCTGCCCTGTAAAAGGAACGATACCTATACTTACCTATTCTGAAGCTGCTCTGGTCTGGTAACACGATCTCTCCAGCGCCGACTTTAGTGTAGAGGAGAGATCACCAACAAGGGCTGCAAAGCCTGGCCAATGACATCACCCATAGGCTTACTTGTTGTTGGCTGTCCCTCCTCTACTCTGAAGCTGGCACTGGAAGCCAGTCATGTGACCGGACTGGAGCAACTTCAGAAGAGGTAAGTATAGGCATCTTTCTTTTAACAATATAGATAGAATATGCTTAAAATTGGGGTGGGAGTAGATTTCATCTTAGGTTTTGACTTGCCTTCCAGTTTAAATAGAATACAGAGGTTTATAGATCAAAATGTTGTTACATGCTTAAATAGACTCAATCCCTTTGCCAATTTAAATCCCACTTCTGAGACATTTATCCTCCCTGTGCCCCCACGGCCGCCACCACCATCCTGTGTAAGCTCCATGTTGGATGGTGTCAGAATTTATATGGGTTTGATGACATCCTCCTTCTCAGGTGAGCGTTCAGGCCTGGCGCTTGCTCAGACCCAAGCACTGCATTCTGGAAGGAGTTCACAAAAATATGGAGTTATGTAATTTGAGATTATGGGATTAATTCGCCAAAGGTACATAGACTGTGCACTTTGCAAAGTGCAGTTGCTCCAGAGCTTTGTAAATGAGGTGAATCTTCACTTTGCAAAGAATACCCAATAACATGCAAGGAGAATAGAAAAAAAAAACAGCATTCTTGCTTGCACATGTTTGGATGATGGAAGTCAGCTGAGCTTCTGTTTATTTACTAAGCTCTGATAAAACTGCTCTTGCAGAGTGCAACTGCACTTTGCAAAGTGCACAGTCTATTTGTCTTTAGTAAATCAACCCCTACACGTGCACATTTGCCTGTTACATGCAGGCTCTGCTGCCTGATTTTCAGTGCTACACAATGGTTATGCTTTACTGTTATTTATCATGGTGCAAGCGTGAGTCAGCCCACCCCCTGAAAACAACGCACTCCCTATGTGGCTAACAAGTCAATGTTTGTTAAGCAGGGAGGTTGCCTGACTGCAGAGAAATAAAGAGTTAGTTTCTAGTGGCTATGTGACGTATCTCTATATTTATTATAACACTATAAAAGAGTGAGCATGTGAAAAACATATTAGATTTAGTTTAACTACTTGCTTACTGGGCACTTAATTGAGCGGTCGTACGACGTTGTACCCAAACAAAATTTGCATTCTTTTTTTCCCACAAATAGAGCTTTCTTTTTGTGGTATTTGATCACCTTTTGTCATTTCTGATCGCCGCTATAAACAAAAAAAGAGCGACAATTTTGCAAAAAAGAACAATATTTCTTACTTTTTGCTATAATACAAATCAAAAAAAAAATAATTAAAAAAAAATTTTTTTTATCGGGTTTTGGCCGATATATATTCTTCTACATATTTTTGGTAAAAAAAAATCGCAATCGGCGTATATTGATTGGTTTGCGCAAAAGTTATTGCATCTACAAACTATGGGAATTGATTTACGGCGTTTTTATTATTTTTATTTTTTTTACTAGTAATGGCGGCGATCTGCAATTTTTATCGGGGCTGCGTTATTGCAGCGGTCATGTCGGACATTTTTTAAACTTTTTTGGGACCAATGACATTTATACAGCGATCAGAAATGTAAATGTCCACTGATTACTGTATAAATGTCATTGGCAGTGAAGGGGTTAACACTAAGGGGGCAGTGAACAGTTAAAGAGTTAACTGTGTTCCCTGTGTGTGTTCTAAATGTGGGGGGGGGGGGGCGGGCTGGCCGGGACATAACAGATCTAACTGATCCCAGTGACAGGGATCAGTAGATCTGTCATGTCCCCTGTAACAGAACGGAGAACCGCCGTGTTTACATTGGCATTCCCCGTTCTGCAGCTCTGTCAGGCGATCGCGGGTCTCGAGCGGACATCGAGTCCGCCCGACCCACGGGCACGCCCGCACAGCCAGGAGCGTGCACAGGGGACGACGTCCATGGACATCGTCCCAGCAATTCAGATCCACGCTGGAGCCTTACTTCCTCAATAGCGCGGATCTGGAGGGGTTAAAGCAACTAAGTCGCTACGCAAACAAAATCCAAGCAATAGTCCCCACTGTAGAAGACTGTAAATACTTATCTCTCCAGTGGATGGAGAGTTTGCACCTAGCTATATATTCACAGGGGGTCATTTACTAAAACTGGTGCATAGAAACCAATCAGCTTCCATGCCCTGGTTCACATTGAGGGCGGGTTTGAAATTCTGCAAGTTCAGCTGAGCTCGCACAATTTCAACCAGCAATGCAGTCCGACTTTGGGGGCGATTTGACAGACACCTGTGTGGGTTCATGCACAGATGTCTATTCAAATCGCCTCTGAAGTCGCCAAAAGTAGTACAGAAACGACTTTTTGGAATCGGTGCGGTGCTGCAAAGTCGGCGTCGCACCTATTCGGATGGTGCCATTGCTAGCAATAGCCAGTGATTTGACATGCGATTGGAAATGTCAAATCACATGTCAAAACGGCCCGATGTGAACATGGGCTTATTGCCAAAGCTTAATTGAACAAGCTGAAGTTAGACGCTGATTGGTTACTATGCATAGCTGCACCAGATTCTGAGTACACCAGTTTTAGTAAATTAACCCCACAGTCTTCTATTGCAGAGATCATTCTTTGGATCTTTTTGGAAAGTGACAGTCACTTTAAATTAACCACTGCAATAACTCAAAATGTATGCTTGTTGAAGCTAGACTTTCCTTTGAAGGCTATGAAGATAATCTCACCTGGCTCACACATTCTTTTGGTAAGTGATCCTTCATCCTGGAAGTAGATGATTTTCTTCTGCACAATACTTGCTCTATAAAAGAAATAAACCAATATTACACAATGCGTTATTAAAGGACAACTAAAGACACTTGTATGACAGTTCTAAGAAATACTTAATCCAGGTTATTATGTAATACACAAGCCTCTTAAAAAAAACCCTTAGGCCTCATGCAAACGGGTCGTTAGAAAAAAACGAGCTGCAAAGCCATTACCAACGCCAAGAAAAAGCGTCTGTAAAAACATGCTTTTAGTAGTTTTTTGCATTGGCATTATGCTCGTTTAGCTGTGCTGGCTTTTAGCAGCCTTTTTCTGCCTCTATTCAAAATCAATGGTTCCCTATGGGAGCCCATCAATTTGAATAGAAGTCGCACCAGAAGTCGGATCATGATGATCCGACTTGCAGCACAACTTGTGTGCTGAGGATCTTGATGGGGAACCCCCCGCCAATATCAAGAAAAAGGCGTGGGTCCTCCCAAGATCCAAACCAGACGCTTATCCAAGCACGCAGCCCAGCAAGTCAGGAAAGGGGGGGGCGAGCAAGCGCCCCCCCCATGGACCATACCAGGCTACATGCCCTCAACATGGGGAGGGTCCTTTGGGGTTGTTGAAGGGGACAAGGGCCTCTTCCTAACAACCCTGGCCGGTGGTTGTTGGGGTTTGCGGGTGGGGGGTTTATCGGAATCTGGAAGCCCCCTTTAACAAGAGGGTCCCCAGATCCCGGCCCCCCACCCTATGTGAATGAGTATGGAGTACATTGTACCCCTACCCATTCACTCAAAAAAAGTGCCAACAAATGAAAACACTACACAGGTTTTTAAAGTAATTTATTAAAGGGGTTGTAAACCCTCACAGTTTTTCACATTAATGCATTATATGCATAAAAGTGTTACTAAACCCAGCAATATAAAAACAATTCATCTGCCCCCCCACAGTGCACACAGCTTCTAAATCTTTTTATATCAAAATACTGTTGCTATATACCTTTTTTTCATCTGTATATTGCAGTCAGGTGATAAACTGCAAAGAGTCAGGGCTTCCACAGTATTCATATAGGAGGAGATTTCACTCTCTGATGATGTAACTTCCTTTGCATCAGTGACCCTTCACCCACAATCCGGCCAGAGCTGATTGGTGCTTTGCCACATGCTCAGTTCACAAATAAACAATTACTGTCTCTAGAAATGCACTGCAGTCTGTGTCCATGTGAAACAGGAAGATCGAACAGAGCATGTGCAATCTTTCCACACTGCCTGCATGTAGTATAGTATAGTAGAGTCTAATATAGTAGACAGGGCAAGAAGGAAGTATCTGGCCATATAAGATCAAACAGCCGTTTTACACAATACAGAGGATTAGCCCCTTAAATTACATAGTAAATATAACAAGCATGCTATTCTGCATATGCAGACAGATTTTACTGTTGTGGGTTTAGTAAAGCCTCGTACACACGGGACGATGATCGTATACAACAGGTCGTATGTGCGACCATTGTATGCGAAATCGATCAT
>BLSH010003946.1:1081144-1105739 GCA_018402905.1 Glandirana rugosa
TTTCTATGTTCTATGTATCACTCGAATCTATTACTCTCCATACCACCGGGGTGTGGAGGGTCAGATCACTCTTAATGTTATTAATGTTTGTTCATGTTCACGTAAGTTCTCATCGTATCTACATCACCTGAGTAGTGAGGGTGTGGTCCGCGGGGCATGGCCCTTGTACGACGCGGATACCCACACGCCCGCTGCTCGGGTAGGGAGGTGAATTACTCGCATCGAATATGTCGCATTGACCAAATTTCACCAGTTCGGAACCTCCAGGACTGCTCGAAACACCTACAATGACTACCTCCTTACTGGTGAACTTAAACATGACTATCTCTTGTCTTCTCATAAAGACCCCAAGGATAACTACATCATCAATATGTAACCAACAACCTCAACACCAACCTTCTCAGACTGTTCTCTTATGTTCTGTTCTCTATCAGTACAAATTCAAGTGGTCATTCCTCCATCAGTAACATCCACAAAGCTCGTCAGGACCTCCAAGGCTTGACCACTTTAAACCAGTTACGCTGTATAAGCTACGCTCATTAAGTGGAGGGATGGGCTCGTCGCCCGCACACCCATAGGCGCAGCATGTTCCCGGTACGGGGCGCCTGGTGTGGGAGTGATGAGTCCACTACATCTATGCTACTCTTGAATGCACTTGTACTTGTTTGTAATTATTGTAATTCTCACTAGACTGGGAGGTGTGGGGCCACCATACCTCTCATTATCTAAGCTCACTATGTATCTTGTATCTTTGTTAAAAAACCTTTCAATAAAGATCTTTGTAAAAAAAAAAAAAAAAAAAGGACATCCCCTTAAAATCAGCAAACACTTAAAAAGATAACACCGTTATATTTTTACATGTTAGTTAAAAGGAAATGACTTTATATTTCAGACGATAAAGTAGATCCAGCCCATAAAAATACTCTTTAATGTTTATGGGCCTTTACTTAACCTTCCAAATGTCTCCTAAATAATGTACCACTTGCTTTTTATGACAGAGAATTATTAATACAGCAATCAGAATCTAAATGGCACATTCACTTCATTCTGAAAACGGCCCTGGAAGTCGAGATTATTTATTAATAGACATTTCACAAAATGGAAGAAAATAACACACTTTCATGTTTTACTGCAAACTCTTCCATGTCACCCTGAAACAACAATTAGCTGCCTCAGAATTGATGTCTCAATTTCCATATGTATGGTGCTAATGGAAAAAAACTTCCTATCAAATATTTGTGAGCAGGTCATAAAATTTTGAAATGTTGCAATTACATGGCATGAGTTGTTTGACGGGGAAATAAAAGAATTTCAAGTAAATTTAATCTAATTTTCAAATATAATTTTTTGCTATTTATTTTACAACTTGCGTGTAGGTACTTTAAAGAAAACAGTTTCATTTAAGTAGCTTCTTTTTATACAGAGGAATGCAGCCTCTATGGGGTGAGAGGGAGTTAATAAATCCCTCTTGTTGGCTCCATTCAACAACATGACTGCCAGTTAAAAAAATGCAAGAATTATGACAGACCAACCGACACTACCAATGGAAGCTCTGCTTTGGAGGGGACGCTCTGTACGGGGCCCGGCCCTTTTGTGTGGGTGGATGGCTGGTCTCAGCCTGAAGTCCCCATTCACACCTGGGCATTTTGTAGCTTGAAGCTTCAAGCTACAAAACACTGGAGGGGAAAAAGAAATCAATGATTCTCTATGGAGATGGTTCACATCTCCACTCCAAAACAGCTGAAGCCAAACGACTGAAGCTCAAAAAAGTTCTGGAGGCATTTTTGTAGCTTGATTTGGGAGTTTTTCTACTTTTTATATTGGTGACCTTTTGACCTGTACAAAATCGTGCAAAATCGCCGTAAAAATTGTGGCAAAATCGCTGTAAAACACGTGTCGTTTTTGCCTGAAAACTCTACGCCCAAGTGTGAAACCAGCCTTAGTGTGGGCTGTGTTTCTGATGAGGGAGTTTTTCCTCTAGGCTGTTTAAGATACACTTTCCATATTCTGGATAGACTGTGAACCTGGGATACCTAGGAGCTTGGATGCTTCACCCCCATTTTATGAAATTAGGCCTCTGTTTGAAAACTCCTTTGTCACAGCTTTTTTAAACACTATCACTATACATGGCGCTAATCAGATAGCATATATACTCTACTCCCTCATAGGGCCCCTGTACCACCACCATTTAACACTCTTGTAGAGTGTCCTGGTACAATTATTTACCTCATAGTATCCTTCTTATTGGTCTGAAAGTAGTGGACATCTGGGTTTCTACCCAGTGTCACCCCTATCCTTTGTCTGAGGTGGCCCCTGTGTCTGCCTCCATGATTTGTTATCGTCTTCAATCCTACTTTCATATTTGATCAGCACCCCCCCAATCAGTCCCGAGGAAGCAAGTAAATCTTTTGAAATGCGTTGACCAAAAAGCATGGAGGAACTGTGGACTCGATTCCCGATATCCACGCCTTTACTACACACACACACACATTTTTATTTGATGGACTTCTCTAAACTCTGCTTGGTTGGATTAAAGTCTCCATGTGGATGCTACAATATTTTTTTAAGGTTATGTTTTAAAATTTTGGAATAAAGTTTGTTATACAATTTTAACACATTGCCTCATGTTGTGCCTGCAAAGTCTGCCATGTTTTTTGAGAAACTAGATATATATTTCCTCTCTTACTTTCCTATCCAATTGGATGTTGGCAAGGTAAGGAGCCTCTTTTTGTAAGAAATATGAGGTGTTTTCTTTTTTTCACTTATTTAGAACTTTGGAAGACTTTACTAGCATTCTCAGTGTACGACAACAATAGGTGGTACCTTGGTAGAAAGTAGGAATAAGCAAACATTGGACATAATAAGCACACGTGGGACATAATATCTAGGATTTCATTGAAATCTGACATAATATGGTAAAATACAAGTCAGCGGGAAAAGCATAACCAAGTTTCTTTGGCCAAAAGGTTTTTTTTTTGGACAAAAAACATTAACTTCACATTCGTTTAATGCTAACCCTAAGGGTCTATTTACACCTATGCATTTTGATGCATGTATACAGGTTTGCCATCTTTTTAATAGTGTTAGCTCATATCTGTGTGGTGTGTTGGCCATAAAAGATTAAGGTCCAGTTTTTGATCCCTTGATGCGCATTAGAGGGGGCTTTAATGGGAATGGCAGTGCATGTCAACTCATGACATGGCACCTTCCCAAAGCTATTAAAAAAAGGAAAAGACACACTCATAGGTGTGAATCCGGTCTAAAGGTAACCTTAACTCTAGCACTAACCCTGATGGAAACCCTAGCATTAACTGTAAAAGTAAGCGTAATTTTAGCACCAACCCTAAAGCTAACCATAACTTGAGTGAAAACCCTTAACCCTTTGTTTGTAACCAAATTTAAGCGTTCACTGTAATAATGCTAGCATGATAATCACATGGCTGTGTTGATGCATTTAGTAGCAGGGTTTTATATCAACAAAGCCATGTAAAACAATGATGGGGCCAGGGCCAAGTTTAAACCTTGGAAGGCCCAGGGTACTTCAGGTTCAGGGGGACCCTCATAAATAGAGTTGGTTTATATTCTCAGTGACAGTCACACATTTTTAAAATGCATGACAAAATGTCATTCTGAGGTCACACGCGCACACACGCAGTCATTGGCCATTGTCCTTAAAAGTGTAAGTGCTCAAACTATGCTTGAGCTGCCAAAAGTCATTTTTTTGTAGAAACAGTCTAGAGGAAAAATGTTTACAGATGAGTGTTGGCAAAATATAACTTCCCATTGATACATTTAATAAAAGAAAGTCATTTTTAATTATTATATATTTTATTCTTTTTTTTATAATTTTGTTTTTTTAAGCAGATTTATTATTTATTAATTATTATAATTGTTTTTGTATAGAGGGGGGCCTGTTCGGTCAGGGGGTTCTGGGGCAGTTTCTCTTTTTGCTCCCTTATAAATCCGGCACTGGATGGGGCTTTGAGTTTTAAAATGAGAGAAACATTTGTTGATGATTTTTCTCACCCCTGGTGAAATTAAAGCCCAATTTCTACAAAACGTTGTGAACTCACAAGCACTAATTTCTTTGTGAAATCACATTCACCAGAATCTCGGCACCCATGTAGTAAGATACAAGGTTGCTTTATTCTTCCTAAAGTATATTGGGTAAAGGAGTAAATCAAAGGCAAATTGTTAATTTATTAAGAGTTAAAGCATTACTTTTCGGGTTGGTCACGTATTAAGGGCTTGCATACGTGACTCTTTAGAAATTAGGAATAGTCAAGAGAGCTTCATGATTTACTTTTGGTTTCAGATCTAAAAGCTCCACACTGTAATACGCCTGAATAGAAATGTCAGAGAGACCTAACATATCAGCCAGTGCACATTTGCCACATTTACCTTTGGCTGAGTTGGTGGACAGAGCATGGTAGATTGTGGTGGTATTGAAGGCTTTGCCAGGCATCTATCTCTAGCTTACAGCACTATGTTGGAAAAATATTGTGCAATTCAACCTTACTTTAATTTTGTTTCTGAATATTGAATTATAACAGTTAAAAAAAACTTTTTTACATAAAAAAAAGTTTCTAAAAATAATTTAATTGAAAGGACATATGTCAGAGATCTGGGAAACATGACCTATTGGCCATCAAAGGCAAGTTCTGAAACAATTACAGGGAACATACCTTTCTCTTCTCACTTCAGTAGACCAAGAGACCACAGATACGATAGATAGATAGATAGATAGATAGATAGATAGATAGATAGATAGATAGATAGATAGATAGATAGATAGATACATTACACACAAGTAGTTTATTTTTATAGGTGTAGATGGCATAGGCGTAATTACCCTGTGCTGGGCAGATTTCCCCTGCTGCTTGGCTGCAAAGAAAGGGCCCGGGAAATCTCTGTCCTCTGTCCCATTTTCTGTCTCAAAGTGAGACATCAGAGGTCTGTTTAGATCCCTGATATTTCACCAAAGCCCCCCAATGGGGCCCCTAAAAAAATTGTAAAAAAAACAATAACAAAAAATTATTGTAAAAAAAAAATGTAAAAAATAAAATGGTAAAAAAGTAATAATAAAAAAAATATAAAAAATAAACTACTCACACCAATCTCTGCGATACTGACATCGTCCACTGCTCTACCAACACTGTCCATTGCCCTACTGCCATATATACACGCATATGTGTTTGAGCTTTGGGGTGCACACCATAATGCAATGGGCTGCGCACACCTATGGCAGATGACAATAAATAATAGCCTCTTTGCATTAATCTTAATATAGGAAAGCAATACCCCTAGGCTGAGTATTTATTGAAAATGATGTAAAATGTTACAGCAAAGCCATGCAGAAAAATAAGAACCTGAGAGCTGTGATACCAAAATTACCAGCTTGATACCTCCCAGTAAAAGTTCTTCATGCTTTATAGAACATTTCAATTGCTCTCCGACCAGGGAAGATCGCTGTTTCCAATTTGTGCTGCCCTTTCTTTAGCTTTCCTCTCATATTTATTCTCTCTTTAAATTTTTCAGCTGTGATCCCTATACAGGTGGCATTAGGCAACTCCTTTCAGAAGATGAAAGAGGACATTCTATTTGATTTAAAGCCTTTCATCGGCAGAGAGCAAACGGAGGAGACAGAGGTTATGTGTCATTTGTGTAACTGCTGATATGAAACCATCTATTCTTTGACTTTGGGAAAATAAAGTGACAAAACAGCAATCCTCTATTCTTCTAACAAAAGAAAATAAAAGAATGGATTACACATATGCCATTGTTCACAAGACAGACAATGATAAAATGACATAATTCCATTAGTACTCTTATTACCAAATCACCAGGGCCCACCAGGGTGTGCCTGCTAACTCAACTCAAGATGAATGTGGCACACATGCAGTGATAGGTAAAGAAGCTCTATGACCACAGATCCATGTGGAAAACTTAGCTCCGGTAAATCCTGTAGCTTACCTATAGCATTCTATGCATTAAGATAAAAAGCCTTCTGTGTGTAGCAGCCCCCTTCACCCCCCCTAATACTTACCGGAGCCCCATCTCTGTCCAGCGATGTCCATGAGTGTCTCGGCCATCCGGGACTCTCCATCCTGATTGGCTAAGACACAGCAGTGGTGCCATTGGTTCTCGCTGCTGTCAATCAAATTCAGTTAGCCAATCAGGAGAGAGAGGTGCAGGGCAGAACCACAGCTGCATGTCTGAATGGGCACACGGAGCTGCAGCTCGGCTCAGGTGCTCCCATAGCAAGCTCCTTGCTGTTGGGGCACTCAATAGGAGGGAGGGGCCAGGAGCACAGAATAGGGACCAGAGAAGAAGAGGATCTGGGGGCTGCTCTGTACAAATCCACTGCAACAGAGCAGGTAAGTATAACATGTTTGTTATTTTTATAGAAAAAAATTACTTTACAATCACTTTAACTACTTCAGCCCCGGAAGGATTTCACACTTTAGGACCAGAGCCTTTTTGCGATTCTGTGCTGCGTCGCTTTAACTGACAATTGCGCAGTCGTGCGATGTTGTACCAAAACAAAATTTGCGTCCTTTTTTTCCCACAAATAGAGCTTTCTTTTGGTGGTATTTGATCACCGTTGCGTCATTTCTGATTGCCGCTATAAACAAAAGAAGAGCGACAATTTTGCAAAAAAAACCCCCAAATTTCTTACTTTTTGCTAAAATACAAATAAAAAAAAAATATAAAAAAACATTTTTTTCAACGGTTTTGGCCGATTTTATATTCTTCCTCATATTTGTGATTAAAAACATCGCAATCGGCGTTTATTGATTGGTTTGCGCAAAAGTTGCTGCGTTTACGGATGATGAGAATTCATTTTTGGGGTTTTTATTTTTTATTTTTTTTTTACAAGTAATGGCGGTGATCTGCAATTTTTAGCGGCACTGCGAAATTGGGACGGACATGTCGGACCATTTTGACACTTTTTTTGGACCATTGGCCTTTATACAGCGATCATTGCTATAAAAATGCACTGATTACTGTGTAAATGCCATTGGCAGTGAAGGGGTTAACCTGCAGGGGGGGGCGCTCTAAGGGTTAACTGTGTTCCCTGGGCGTGTTCTAACTGTGTGTGGGCTGCCCGAGCAGGGGAAGGGGAGCGATCACAGCTTCCATATAGAGAAAGGCTGTGATCACAGCCCTTCCCCCTCTCACAGAACGGAGATCCGTGTTTACATTCACGGACCTCCGTTCTTTCACTCTGGGGGGGCATCGCGGGTAGCCGGCGGAGATCGAGTCCGCCGCACCCGCTCCCTGGCCCCCCCCCGGACACAGTGAGCGCGCGAGCGCGCCTCCGGCGGCACGCGCGCGCTCACAGTGCTCGATCTCGCAGCCGCCGTCGTATGACAGCGTTTTGCGATATCAAACCACCTTGTCGCCATCAACCTGTGGTTGGCAGTCGGCAAGTGGTTAAATAGCATTTTTGGTTTGTGATGCTCAGATGAAGCATAGTTTTCAATAAATGCCCTGTAGGCTGTATGCTAAGTTACCTACCTGAACCCGTAAACACTAATTTTAAACTTAAACTATAAACTTGAACTATAACTTAAACAAAACCACAAACTATAACATTATTCTCTAAACACCAATCTCCTAAAAATGTAACCCTTAAAGTGGTATTAAACCCTAAAACAAAAATGTAATATATTACAGCTTTTCAATCTTTAGATGTGGTGGCTGCATTCATTTTCTTTAGGCTTTTTCCTTCATGTACACCTGCTGATCTTGCCAGTACATACTTAAAAAATGGAAAACGCGCTGGCATATAGAGAGAAAGCCGAGTGGCAGAGACAGTCAGACACAATGTGCACTAAACAAAATAAACACAATTCCACTGCATTAATACAAGCCACATTAATAAACTGAAAAATATATAAGTTATAAATTCATTTAAAATGTGCATAAATAAAACCACAGTCCCAATCAAAACTGGGAACCACTGCTGTGTGATGAGCAGTGTCAGAAAGCTTCTATATTCACCAGTAGTTAGATGGACTCTTACTAAAATCTATGGACTCAGATAGGCCTGCAAACAATATCCTAATACCCGGTGCTGGGACCCAGATGGTTACATCTACTCCACATAATACCTCCAGTTCCTCAGGCTTATAGTGGATATATACGGCCACGATGATGGTACAAGATAACTCGTAGAATCAAAGCAGATCTGCCCACATAGTGTGAAGCCATAAAACACATTCATTAAAAGTAAAGTGTGAGGCTTTGTATGCATATCATAGTAGTAAACCAAATCAGATATTCCAGATATTGTATGCAAGAGTGGCGATGCCACGTGTGTTAGCTTAGCCCAAGTACATACTTCCTGTCTTAGGGTGTCTCCACTCTGAATGGAGGAGCAATGAAGACACCTTTGGACAGCAGTATTGTCAATCTGGGGACAGGGTAGTATTTAGGTGGACCTGACTAACAAACTAAAGCTCCAACTAACACTTTTAAGCAGTTACAGTTTTTCTTCCTTTTGGGATAACACTTTTACATAAATTAATAAATGCAAATCATTGTAAGCACCCCTGTCAGTGGTATATGATTTGTCTCATCCTTATAACTGCCAATTTTGCTTTATAGCTTGGCCTGTTAAAGGAAGTTAAAAAAAATAATAGACTTACTAGCTAAATCAAAAGGTGATAATAATATAAAATAAAGGAAAAAAAAGTTGAAAAGAAATGCAGCCAGTACATCTAATAATTGGTAAATATTATAGTTTTGTTTTTGAGTTTAATACTGCTTTACTTGTTTCTAGTCACTCTTATTGTAACTGACCCTAAAGTTTGAGTTGAACTGAAAAAATAAAGATTTGCTACAACATAGGAAACCTTTAGAAATGTTAATTGTGACTAGGAAGTACCTTAAAAAAATGTATATTTTGTCTTGAATTCTTCCTGAAAAAGAAAAATGCACTTCCTGGTATCTGAGGGTGCCTAACCACTCCTATGCCTACAGCCCATGGCTCTAAATCTGCTGTGTGAGAGTTAAGCCTGTGCTGCTTCTGATTGCTGGTCTCATTACATATGGACTGAGATTTGGTGATGTTGTTACTATGCTGTGTCGCACCCTCTGGCTAGTGAGGTGCTAGAACGAGGTTTTTCTCTGGCAGTATAGGTGAATTTAGGCAGGTCTAACAGATTGCTAGAAGAACAGAAAAGCACACAAGGGCGCACTGGCCTAGCGCATTATCCTCAGTAAAATAGCTTTTATTAAAAAATCATAAAACATACTCACAAAGAAGATCAGATTTTAAGCGTTTCAAGCAGTTCCTCTCTGAGGAAGAGGCTGTGGCCTCAAAACGCGTTAGCCAGCCTGCCTAGTACACCATCAGAGAATGGTATATTGGATGCGAAGCCGCAAACTGCTTGAAATGCTTAAAATCTGATCTTATTTGAGAGTATGTTTTATGATTGTTTAATAAATGTTATTTTACTGAGGATAATGCACTAGGCCAGTGTGCCCTTGTGTGCTTTTCTGTTCTTATAGTGTGTTGGGACTTACCAAGTCCATCAAGAGGCAGCATGGTGGTGCATTATCCGGTGATATCACTAGCAAAATAACCCTCATTCACCACTGTGGAGAAGCCTACTCTCATTGAGCGCAGAAATTATTTACTGTCTAACTGATTGCTCGGCCTGTTTGTTTTGATTCTGGGCTGGGAGTGGCTCAAGGTAGCAGCTGGTGACTCACAGGCGATGTCACTTCTCGGTTACCCCTCTCTTTCAACTAGAAAGTTCTAGAAGGAGAGGAGGGGAAGAGAGGTGGAGCTGCACGTGGTACCTTAAGGAGCCCTGACCAATCCCCAGTTTGGATTGGCAGAGGGTAGGCCTCCTTAAATACTTGGAGCCAGCCCAGCTGTGGGGAGTTGTCGGGTGGAAGAGCTGGAGTGAGAGAGTGTGGAGGCTGTCAGGCCCTTGGGGGGCTCCCCAGTCTGGGGGGGTGGGTGACCCTTGGCTGGGGCTTGGGTGCATCCAGGAGGAATGAAGAGATCCTGGAAGAGAGGCACATGAGAGAGCAAGTAGAGGACAGCCGGAGAGAACACTACTAAGGGTCTCCAGGGAGGACCACTGGATGCAGCAAGTGAAATGCTGGGGAGTGAGGCACAGTCGGGGGGAATAAGGAGGCATGCCTGAGAGAACTGGGAGATTGCAGTTTGAGAGATGGGTGCAAAACCAGGAGAGAAGACTGTGGAAAGGGCAGTGAAGAGAGGTCATTACAGCCATGCTGGTTGGCAGGGCCTGAAGTGAGCTATCTGGGATCAGTAGCTGAGTAGAGGACAGCTATCACCCGGACTATTTCTACACATAGAGACCTGAGGTCCCTGCCCGTAAAAGGCAATCCACTGAGGCCTGGCTGAGTCAGCATCAGGCCTAACCATGCGGTGCTAGTTAGTCTGGAAGAGCAACAGTCTTCAGCAAGGGAAGTGCTGGAGGAGGAAAGGAATGGGGACTTAAACAAGAGTTGTGCTGGAGAGAAGTCTGGAGTATATGTAGACATCCCATGCAAGTTTGCTGTGAATTGTTCTGGGCATCCCATATACCCCATCCCCATTCAAGTTAATCCCCTCAATAAAATACAAACAAAACAAGTGTATGGGCTGTTCATTGACTCTGAGTGCTTGAGGAGTCGAATGCCTGGCTGGAAAGGGTGACAGACAAACCACAATTCTCAGCAGTCCCTACGAGGTACCGCTACAGCTGCTCACTGGGCTTCTTGCTGAGGACTCTGAGGTTGATTTACTAAAGGCAAATAGACTGTTTGCTCTGCAAGGGAAGCTGCACATTACAAGGGAAATTTCTCCAGAGCTTTGGGAATTGTATGAAATTTTACTTTGCAAATATATCCAATCAAGCCCAAGGAAAATAAAAAAAAAACAAACAACATGTTTGCTTGCACATGATTGGGTAAAGCAAAACCCTGCCTCTACCAAGACAGCCCCCTCCTAACAGAGACATTGTGCACAACAAGGCAGGGTATTTCAGTAATGAGGGAAAGATCAGCTGCAGGAAGACAGCAGGCAATACAATGACTAGTCCTTTGGTCTTTGACTTTTTGGCCTCAGCTTCCTATTCAGTTCAGTTCCTATTTAACAACCTAACCCAACAATTAACTTGACTCTAAAGCTGAACTCCAGGCAGAAAAACAATAAAAAATGAAATCAGTTCATTCCTTAATGGACATGGGGTAGCTACCTGAATTTGATGTAATCTCTTGTAATCTACAGCAGCAGTCCAACTAAGACAGGAAGGGATGTACTAGGAGCCAATCAAATGTGCTGCACAAACATGTGCTGACAATGAACATGCAGACATGGGGAGAGCAGCAGAGTATGCAGAAGAATGAACTCATTAGTCTGCTTCTTCTCTATTACTGTTCAATTAATACACGTTTAACAGAAGTAGAGAGGAGTTAATGTGACAAACTCTGGTTTAACAAAAAAAAATATATCATATATTCTTAAATTGGATGTAAACCCCATTCATGAAATCTGACCTGGGCGCATATATCTGTAGTGTTTACTTATCTCTTTCCAAAGCCCTAAGTCCTGTGTCGTTCTGCTGCTCTGTTCCTCTGTTATCAGCATGGTAACTTCTGGAAAGTTCTCCGACACAGGAGATAAAAGGAACTGGAAATTTCTGTCAGGCAGGGAACTTAGAGACAGATAAGCACTAAGCTTGTCTATTCACAGCACAGCTCTGCAAGATTCTTCGTTCCTCTGCCTATGTGGAGGGGGGGGTGTGTCTTTCCTCCAATCAGCTTACACACAGCATATGCCCAGACTCCACATCCACAGCTGAAATAGGAAGAAACATTTCTAACACAATTAGCACTTTTAAAAGAATGTAGAACGCTGAAGACAACAGATACAGTATCTCACAAGTTAGTACACCCCTCACATTTTTGTAAATATTTCATTTTATCTTTCCATGTGACAAAACTGAAGAAATGACACTTTGCTACAGAGTAAAGTAGTGAGTGTACAGCTTGTATAACAGTGTAAATGTGCTGTCCCCTCAAAATAAATCAACACACAGCCATTAATATCTAAACCTCTGACAACAAAAGTGAGTACACCCCTAAGTGAAAATGTCCAACTTGGACCCAAAATGTCAATATTTTGTGTGGCCACTATTATTTTCCTGCACTACCTTAACCCTTTTGGGCATGGAGTTCACCAGAGCGTCACAGGTTGCCACTGGAGTCCTCTTCCACTCCTCCATGACGACATCACGCAGCTGGTGGATGTTAGAGACCTTGCGCTCCTCCACCTTCCATTTGAGGATGCCCCAAAGATGCTCAATAGGGTTTAGGTCTGGAGACATGCTTTGCCAGTCCATCACCTTTACCCACAGCTTCTTTAACATGGCAGTGGTCGTCTTGGAGGTGTATTTGGGGTTGTTATCATGTTGGAATACTGCCCTGCAGCCCATTCTCCGAAGGGAGGGGATCATGCTCTGCTTCAGTATGTCACAGTACATGTTGGCATTCTTGGTTTCCTCAATCAACTGTAACTCCCCAGTGCCAGCAGCACTTAAGCAGCCCCAGACTATGACACTTCCACCACCATGCTTGACTCCTCACCTGGTTGCCGCCACACACGCTTGACAGGAGACAAGAGATACACAAGCGCTTCTAAGTGTAAATGCTTCTTTCTTCTTGCACTGAGCTGACTTGTGGATTACCGGACCTTTGGAATACACTTGGACTTTTTTATTTGGACTGTCCTTTAGCCTAGCCCCAGTCTTGGTTTAAAGCTTTGGTTAGTTGCACTCATAAAACTTTTTACTGACACACGCTTGACACCATCTGAACCAAATAAGTTTATCTGGGTCTCATCAGACCACAGGATGTGGTTCCAGTAATCCATGTCCTTAGTCTGCTTGCCTTCAGCAAACTGTTTGCGGGCTTTCTTTTGCATCATCTTTAGAAGAGGCTTCCTTCTGGGATGACAGCCATGCAGACCAATTTGATGCAGTGTGTAGCGTATGATCTGAGCACTGACAGGCTGACCCCCCACCCCTTCAACCTTTGCAGCAATGCTGGCAGCACCCATACATCTATTTCCCAAAGACCACTTCTGGATATGACGCTGAGCCCATGCACTAAACTTCTTTGGTCAACCATGGCGAGGACTGTTCTGAGTGGAACCTGTCCTGTTCAACTGTTGTATGGTCTTGGCCACTGTGCTACAGCTCATTTTCAGGGTCTTGGCAATCTTCTTATAGCCTAGGCCATCTTTATGTAGAGCAACAATTCTTTTTTTCAGATCCTCAGAGAGCTCTTTGCCATGAGGTGCCATGTTGAATTTACAGTGACCAGTACGAGAGAGTGAGAACGCTAACAGCAAATTTAACACACCTGCTCCCCATTCACACCTGAGACCTTATTACACTAACGAGTGACATGACAGCGGGGAGGGAAAATGGCTGATTGGGTCCAATTTGGACATTTTCACTTAGGGGTGTACTCACTTTTGTTGCCAGTGGTTTAGACATTAATGGCTGTGTGTTGAGTTATTTTGAGGGGACAGCAAATTTACACTGTTATACAAGCTGTACATTTACTACTTTACATTGTAGCAAAGTGTAATTTTTTCAGTGTTGTCACATGAATAGATATAATAAAATATCTACAAAAATGTGAGGGTGTACTCACTTTTGTGAGATACTGTATACATACAACTTATGTAGGGAGATTTGTTTCATCTCTGTGTATCATCTCAGGCTGTTCACTTCACTGGGTATATGTGAGGGTTTACATCCATTACTGCTCAAACAGCATCTTCTATTGCTCTCAGCCTGCTCCAAATTACTTTTATTAGCTTTAGTTTCCTATTAGATTGTAGCTACACCCATTTTCCACAGTCCCACTATACACAAGAATGTACCCTCTTTTGCTCACTCCCGAGAAGGACAATTAATTATGGTTTTGCAGTGTGCATAGAGAAGTGCACATGACTGCATCTAGTGTGCACTGCTCATTGGAAAAACTTTGGGTAGGATAGAAGTAGAAGTGTCCAGAAAACTGCAGCTTTGATATATGGTTCATAGGATGTTTATTAAAAGAATAAACATGTACATCAAGCCAATGTACAAGACCATAAGACCATATCGGAAAGGTAGCAGCCCAAGCCCCCAAGAGTGTCCACCACCACCATCCATCATTGGGCATGACATACTGGAAGGGACCTCTTCCTCTTTTCCCACACAATCACCCACCTACTACCATTGACTCATCTAGTCAGTCCAGCGTGGTCTTCAGCACTAACCAGATAGATTCCAAACAAGATGGAGGAAAAAAACAAGAAGTTTGGGAGCTCACAGTCACAGAGGACATTATAAGAGGGCAAAAAAACACAATAAGAAACAAATTTCATGAAAAATAGATTACAGGGCCTTGAAGTGGTGGATGGTTATGGATTATTTTGAAGAATAAGAATATCGTTTAGTGTTACTTTAATCTGGACAGGCAGAAATACAATTCCATTTGCAAGTAAACTGGCTCATGTAGATGTTTGCCTGGGGTTCAGCTTTAAATGCTCCATTCATTCTTCATATATTTCTTTTTATTTGTCTGTTGTGTACTAAAACAAAGACAGACAATAAATACAGTTCTGTTCCAAGTTAATTGCCGGGTAGTTTGATATCTTGGCATCATTGCAGTCAGCTTACTTCATCTAAGAAGCTTTACAGAAAGAAAAGTCACATAAGCCCCTGAGCCCTTGCAAATGTTTTGCGGTCTCAGTTGAGGACTAATATGTAGGGATTTGCCTGAAATTGTGGAAGTGGAGAACTTATTAAATCTTCCTAGTTGGAGAGAAATCTCAATTTCATAATTAGACTGGAGCTCTAAATCAGGCTGTTTGACAAGAGCTTTCCATTTTCAAGGGAGGTTTATTCACGGAATGCTAGCTAGTTTGATGAAACCTCTTCACATTCCATTATTAAAATAGGCACTTCGTTCTCTAGTACCTGTAATATGCCAGCGAATGTTGCCAATGTGTCACCCAGTAATGTGAATGACAAGTTCCGTAATTATATACAGTGTGGGATAATGTACCCTCTACTGTATATCATAATCATATTTGGGGTCACCAAGAAGTTTAATGACTATACAAATATATGAGGCCAAAGGATCAAGATCATTTATAGAGGCTATGGAACGTTGAGGTGAATCCTAATGCCCTTGAAGGGAACCTGTCACCTACCTTGGCAATTCAAATGGAAATGATAAAAATGTATAAGATTATCTAAAGTTTAATTTTTTTTACTTTTTTTTCACATTTAGATAGACTGGTAAGGGATTAGAAATGATTATCTACATAGGAAAGTATATCATATTTACTTTTTTTTCAAACTTTTTTTTTACATTTCTTCAGTTACTTCCTAGTTTCCAGGCCTAGGCAAACTATATCATATACCCCAGGAGTCTTCAGAAGGGGAGGAAGGGTTTCTCAGCTAAGCACACTCTCCTTTCTGCATCTCTGAGCTAAGGGCAGATGGATTTCAGGAAGTAAATGTTATATGAACCATTTGTCCTTACTAAAGATGGCCACGACAAGAAAGGCTAGGGGGTGTTTTTCAAAGTGATTTCTCAGCAAAATAAATAATGGAGGCTTGAATTGATGGGGGATTTTGCTTTGAATAGTAAAATATTAAATAGCATTTTTGGTTTGTGGTGCTCAGGTGCACTGTAGTTCCGCTTTCAGTCAGATATAGTATGTCATTTCAAAGCACCTCTCAGTGGAGTAATGGTCCTACATTGGCACATTTAAAAAAAACAAGTCATTAGAAGCATTTAACCAAGAGTTTGGGAGCTGTTTTTTAGGGATGCACAGAAATTTTGGCTGCCGAAAATTATCTGCATTTTCAGGCAAAATTGGTGTTTTCTGTATGGGCCGAAAGAAAAAAACGGCCGATACCAAAAAGGGGGCGAGGTCCGCCCTGGGTACCGTCCATTGCGGGGTGTGTGTGCATCACATACCCCGCAATGGATGTGGGAGATTAGAAGATTCAGATTGCACAGAGCGCACTGCTTGTACGAGCCGCTCTGTGCATGAAACTGTCAGCTAAATACACTGGATGCAGAGAGAGCTGTCAGCATATCGGGAGGTGGGCGGGACTGAACAGCTGTCAAGCGCCAGCCAATGGGACAGGGGCTGGGCGGGTGTTAGTTGTTCAGTTTCGCCCTCCTCCAATCTCAGTGTGAAAATCTGACAGCTCTCTCTCTCTCTCTGCACTCAGTGTAATTAGCTGACAGTTTCATGCACAGAGTGGCTCGTAAAGGCAGTATGCTCTGTGCAATGTAAACCTTCTGATCTCTTCCACCAGTGCCATCAAGTAATACATGCCAGTGCCACCTGCCAGTACCACATGCCAGTGCCACCTGCCAGTACCATCCAGTGCCAACCAGTGCCAATCAGTGCTAGATGCCAGTGCCACCTGCCAGTGCCAACCAGTGCCAATCAGTGCCACATGCCAGTACCAGCCAGGGTCACCTGTCAGGGCCAATCAGTGCCACCTGCCAGTACCATCCAATGCCACCTGTCAGTGCCAACCAGTGCCACCTGCCATTGCCACCTGCCAATACCATCCAGTGCCATCTGTCAGTGCCAATCAGTAGCACATGCCAGTGCCACTTGCCAGTACCATCCAGTGCCACATGTCAGTGACAATCAGTGCCACCTGCCAGTACCATCCAGTGCCATCTGTCAGGGCCAACTAGTGGCACCAGTCAGTGCCACCTATCAGTGGCAATCAGTGTCACCAATCAGTGCTGCCTATCAGTGCTTCTGATCAGTGCCGCCTGTCAGTGCCACCTATCAGCGCCAAACAGTGCCCAGGCTGCATATGACAATTGTATATAAAAATATAAATATTTTTTAAAAACTATCATTTTCGGTTTTCGGCACCAAAATTTCCATTCGGTGCACCACTACTGTTTTTACTAAAAAAAAAATGTTCAGTAAAGTCAATGTGTTTCAAGGATTCAAAGGGCCCCCTTCATCAGGGCTTTGTAAATGATGCATTAGACAAATATGTAGGAAAATACAAGAGGGCAAGTTAGAGTAGAACTGATCTAGCAATCATCTGCTGCATAAAAACAACTTATTCAGCCATCTGGCTTTGCCCCCCCCCCCCCCTCTTCCACCTCCCATAAAAAAAATGCATCCTTCTGGACACCGCTGATCCTTTTGTGGGTTGAATGATGTTGGGTATCATTCAACCCACTTTCCTTGAACCAAGGACATCGAGGAGACTTTTGGGGGGGGGGGGGGGGATCATTAAGCCGACTACTCTAATGGCACTTACTCTAGTTCTGGCACAGGTTCTCCCAGGCTCATCTCAATCTTTCTGCAAATCAGGGCTCCCTTTCAAATGAGCAGACCAATCGGGTCCACCTGTTAGCTTTTTCAGAACCTCTATTCTCATCTTTGTAGCGGTGCATGTAAACAGACACGTGTCCGTTTACACGCACCGGCATCCAATCTGATCCACTAAAAACAGATATAGTGGATCGCAAAGGATGGCAGTCGAGTGTAAAGGGACAGGTGGTTTAAAGGAGAGTGGGCTGGGTCTGTGTCTGCTCTATATTTGAGCACAGCTATATCTTTTCCCTGCTCTATATAAATGGAGATGACGTGGACCAGTCATCCGCTTGCTCAGCGGGGATCAGCGAACAGATACCCTGCTGAGCAAGCAGACTCATAGCAGAGCCCACCCCATGTAGTTGGGGCCTAAGACCTACAGCTAGAGTCTAAAAAAATGATCTTTAAAAATCTTTATTGTCCCACATGACCAATAAAGGAAAGTACTTTAACATTCTCAAAACAAGATACACTTCTCTTTAATCCCACAGACACAGATACCGGTCCAACTTGTACCACAGAACTTGGACAATGTGAAGATGGATTATAAAAAAATAAATTAAAAAATCCAAATAGCCCACCACACAGTTAGAGCAAGGGTTGACACGCTTCAACCCAACAGTTTCTTAATCATAACACATCATTCACTGTGGCTCAATCATTTAAATAATTAATATGTTCAAACATTCAGCTGGAGCCAATCTTTGCATATGCTCAAACAATACCATTTCTCTGATTTCAAAAAACATGAGTATTTATACACAATGAAAAAAATTAAAACCAAAATGAATACATAATTGATACCTAAACGTGCTCATGTGAAATAAAAAAATATATGGGAAGATTTTATTCCAGAGTGTGGCTTATTTTGCTTCAAGCTGCCCAGGACAAGAGAGAATGCTCATCAGGCGAATAGACTCAAGACCCACAAATAACAGATATATATAAAGAAGATTAAAAAAAACCTTAGGGGTGGACAATTGAGGGGGAGGTTAGGGGTATAGAAACAGATTTAGTCTTTAATAAAATAACAAAAATAAAAGTAATTAAAAAAAAATAGGAACATAAAATCATGAAAGCTACATAAAAAAATGATTATAACGTAATTGCAAAGACTCAAAATATTCTCTCAATGGAAATTAGCTGCACTCTCCCTATAATCAGGCTTCCTGGTAGCTTTTGTTTGGTGATAATACACAAGCAGACACCACGTCTCTTTATCAGAACACGTATTATGTACATTGCATGTCATAAGCAATTCTTGGCAATTCTAAAAACTGACAGCACATGCTGCTATTCATCATTGTGTCCACTATTAATTCTATTCACAATACATTGTCATTTCTGAAAGGTGACTGATCCGAAGGGGATTGTGAGAAAAACATCATTACCATCATTAATGAGCTCCCTGTTTGTCACTAATTACCTTGTGAGTTACAGCAGCTTTTCATCCAAATGTCAGCGTGAAGACCTGGGCATTTATACCGGTGACAGCGGCACACCGAAAATACAGGTTAGGAGTATTCCACTATTCCACATTGAGTAGAATTAAACATTTCCTTCCACCTCTTCTTTTGATAAACATCTTTACAATCTCATTAGATGGTTGGATTTTTGGTCTGTGTTGCTCTTTCAAATTAATATGCATTAAAGTGAACCTGTCAGCATGGAAGTATGAAAGCCGTCCCTGCGGAAGTTTTAGATCCGGATACTGAGGCCTTAATTCTGACCCTGGCTGCCTTGTCAATGACCTGAAACAGGTATGCCAGCAGGAATTTCATGCTATAATGATTTCATGATAGTTCAAGATCATTATTATATCATTATTTTAGGCCATAACGAGACAGAATGCATCTTTAAAGGCAATTCAGTAATGGGAGCTCCCACGTACCGAACACTTGAGCCAAAAAAGTTTAAATTTAGAAAGACCTCAGGTCAGTACTTTTATTCATTACGTGACATAGGGATACATGGAAGCTGAAAGCTTCATTCAGTGATAAATGGTTTTATTTTGCAGAGGCCACTGCAACCTGCAGATGGCAGAGTGCCTCCATTTAATACTGCAATTGTCTAAAACAATTATAGCATTAAAAAAAAAAAAAAAAAAATATATATATATATATATATATATAAATATAATCTCATGATGGGCAAAAGCAAAGAGCTCTCTCAAGATCTTTGCAACCTTATTGTTGCAAAACATACTGATGGCATTGGTTACAGAAGGATTTCTAAACTTCTGAATGTTCCAGTATGCACTGTTGGGGCTATAATCTGGAAGTGCAAAGAACATCATTTCACCATACACTGCCCACAACCAAGTGCCCCTTGCAAGATTATTGATAAATGAGTGAAAAGAATTATCAGAAGAGTTGTCCAAAAGCCAAGTACCACTTGTGGAGAGCTTCAGAAAGGCCTGATAGGTACAATCGTTTCAAAGAAAACAATAAGTAATGCACTCAGCCGTCATGCCCTGTATGCACGCTCACCATGCAAGACTCCATTCCGGAAGAAAAAGCATGTTTAAGCTTGATAAGTTTGCTGCACAACATTTAGACAAGCTTGTGAACTATTGGGAGAATATATGACAAGGTCATTCAATTATTTAAAGTGACAGTGCATATATAGAACCTGTAGTGATCACATACATATACTCAAAAATAAAATAACAGTGCATAAGTTGACTCTATATTAAGTCCAAATAACCTGTGATGGTGAATGACTTAAAGTGAAAAGGGTATCAAATAAGTTAACTCTATGATGGTCAATGATTCAAGTGAAAAAGTCCAAATAAACCTGTGATAGTTAAAGACTTAAAGTGAACAGTGCATAAAAAGTCCAAACAAATGTCCCAAATAAACAATAAAGTTGAACACAAAGACAGGTGGAATGTGCATAGATCGAATCCGTGGTGAGTTATCATCCAGAGATCGATGTAGCGGGTTAATCATGACAATAAAGACCAACAATTCTTCTCTAACATAAAAATGGTGGACTCTTACCAGATGGGTAGGGTTCACTTGACCATACGGCCAGTGGACCTTACAGGCTTGTAGTGGAAAACTCCACAAACAGTGATGGCAGGATCTTTGTTGGTGGTGCTGGTGAACTTCTCCTTTTGGGTGGTCCCTTCGGTAGCAGCAGAGTGAAGGCTACCCTTGACATCAGACCTCACCGGGAACCATGTGCCTATCGCAGTCTTTCTTTTATGTATTGTATTTGCCGGCTTTTATTTTGTCTGTTCCTATATCGGTGGAATAAACTGGTATGTTTTACAACACAATGTGGAGCGGTTTCTTTTCTTCACATGGTTCCCGGTGAGGTCTGATGTCAAGGGTAGCCTTCACTCTGGTGCAACCGAAGGGACATCCCAAAAGGAGAAGTTCACCAGCACCACCAACAAAGATCCTGTCATCACTGTTTGTGGAGTTTTCCACTACAAGCCTTTAAGGTCCACTGGTCGTACGGTCAAGTTAACCAATCCATCTGGTAAGAGTCCACCTTTTTTAACTTAGAGAAGAATTGTTGGTCTTTATTGTCATCATTAACCCTCTACAGCGATCTTTGGATGATAACTCACCACGGATTCCATCTATGCACATTCCACCTGTCTTTGTGTTCAACTTTATTGTTTATTTGAGACATTGGTTTGGACTTTTTATGTACTGTTCACTTTAAGTCTTTAACCATCACAGGTTTATTTGGACTTTTTCTTGAATCATTGACCATCATAGAGTCAACGTATTTGATACCCTGTTCACTTTAAGTCATTCAGCATCACAGGTTATTTGGACTTAATATAGAGTCAACTTATGCACTGTTACTTTATTTTTGAGTATATGTATGTGATCACTACAGGTTCTATATATGCACTGTCACTTTAAATAATTGAATGACCTTGTCATATGAATCACCTCCTTTTTTTAGCGCAACACTTTTTGTTTATTTCCTTGGTTGCATTTGGTCGAAAGCTGTGTTTACGGCTTTTGATTAACCAATAGCACGATAGCCTACACTTTTTGTATTGGGAGAAAATAGTCTGGTCAGGTGAGATCAAAATTGAACTCTTTGGATGCCGTAATACACACCGTGTTTGGAGGTTAAATGGCACCTCACCCCAACAACACCCCAATACCAGCAGTGAGGTTTGGAGGTGGGAACATCATGGTGTTGGGGCTGTTTATCAGCATACGGTACTGGCAAACTCCTTATCTTTGAAAGAAGGATGAATGGAAAAATGTACCAAGACATTCTTGATAAAAATCTGCTGCCATCTACCAGGATGATGAAGATGAAACGAGGGTGGACATTTCAGCAAGACAATGATCCCAAACACAAAGCCAAGGGAACTCTCAATTGGTTTCAAAGAAAGAAAATAAAGCTGCTAGAATCGTCCAGCCAATCACCTGACTTGAATCCAATAGAAAATCTATGGAAAGAACTAAAGATTCATAGAAGAGACCCACAGAGCCTTCAAGATTTCAAGACTGTTTGTGTGGAAGAATGGGCCAAAATCACAGTTAAGCAATGATTGCGACTAGTTTCTCCATACAGGAGGTGTCTTGAAGCTGTCATGATTGACAAAGGATTTTGTATGAAGTATTACTTAAAGTGATTGTAAAGCTTCATTTAAAAAAAAAACAAATAACAAACATGTTATACTTACCTCCTCTGTGCAAGGGTTTTGCACAGAGTGGCCCCCGATTCCCTGGGGACACTTGTGAGTCCTGCTGCTGCATCCCTTGACACAGACAGCAGGACTCGGCCCTGCCACCTGGCTGGAGCTGGTGGGCTTGTCCCCGGCGCTGGAAAGACAGGGTTCAGGTAGTTCAGGTAAGTAAAAGGGGAGCTCTGGGGGCCTGCTACACTAAAGGACTTTTTTTACCCTGAATGCATTAAGGTGAAAAACCCTGAGGGTTTACAACCCCTTTAAATTTCAGTTAGCGTGTTCAATACTTTTTTTCTGTGTCATTCCATTTTATTACACATAACTTCATTTCTGAACGTATTTGTTTTGGTGTCTTTGTATGGATTACATGGGTTGTTACCGACATGTGGTGAAAATTTCATGTCAATAGCACCTTTAGAAATATATTTACCTAGAAAGATGGTGACATATTCAATACTTATTTTGCTTGCTTTTCCTAGCCTTTAACCACTTCAGCCCCGGAAGGTTTCACCCCCTTAATGACCTTTAATCAACAATTGTCCGGCCGTGCGATGATGTAACCAAATAAAATTTATGTCCTTTTTTCCCCACAAATAAAGATTTCTTTTGGTGATATTTGATCACCTCTGCAGTTTCTATTTTCCGTGCTATAAACAAAAAAAGAGCGACAATTTTGAAAAAAAAAATATATATATTTTTTATTATCTGCTATAAAACATATATAATAAAAAATGTAAAAAAATTAAATTTCATCATAAATTTAGGCCAATATGTATTCTGCTGCATATTTTTGGTAAAATAAAACCCCTATAAGCGTATATTGATTGGTTTGCGCAAAAGTTATCGCATCTATAAAATATGGGATATTTTTATGCCATTTTTCTTTTTTCTTTTTTACTAGTAATGGCAGCGATCAGCAATTCTTAGCGGGACTGCGATATTGCGGCAGACAAATCGGACACCTAACTGACACTTTTGACGCTTTTTTGGGAACCAGTGACATTATTGCACTGTTACTGTACTGACACTGGCAGGGAAGGGGTTAACATCAGGGGTGATCAAAGGGTTAAATGTGTGTCTAGCTGGTGCTTGCTAACTGTGTGGGGAATGCTGTGACTGCATGAAGACAGAGATCAGTGTCCTGCTTAGCAGGAACACAAGATCTCTATCTTTTCCCCTGTCAGAACAGCAATCTGCCTCTTTGGAGAACGATTGCAGGTGGCCAGCGGACATCAGGTCCACCGGACCCGCTGATTGGCATCCCCTGTGTCCAGTTGTGCTTCCGGCGGTGCATGTGCGCCTCCCAGTGGCTGATTATAGGATGCCTGATTATAGGATTTAAATTGAATTCTGAGACTAAGTCACATCAGATAGATAAATATATGTATGTATTAACTTCATAGGCACAAAACATTCTCTGTAATTCCCTCAAATCACTATGACATAAAAAAAACACATTTTGTACAGCCAGAGATAAGTGTTCATCTTTAAATCAAATAAGAGCAGCATCAGACTAACATGCCATGCATGAGTTGTTAGGCAAATGTACTCTGATGGAAATCACATTGACATGATATGAAGTGAACCATATGCTAAGTTTTAAATATAAATGTGTGCGGTTAAAAAAAAAAAAACTTGTTACATCTCTAAGGGAGCAACAGATTTGTATGTGGCATGTGTTTTACGCAACGCGCAGCCCTTCCCAGCATGTATTATTCCATCTCAGCATGCTGCCTCTTTATGTATTAACATCTGATCTGGAAAAGGTTATGTGGATTTATGAAACTTTTTGTTTTTGCCAAAAGAATTTTAAGCAATGAAAAATTCCATGTATCTCTGTTGTTGATGAATTCTGCTATGCAATGATCATCTAAATAGATCCCGTAATATAACAGTAATAATTTTAGGATTAACACAACCTTCTTACTTGAAACCGCCATACATGCAGGAGAAACTCTTAAAAATGTTGGCACAAAAATCTGTCACTGTATCTAAAGCAAATTTTTTTTTTTTTTGTATAGAGCAGTAAAGGGTTGGAACGCTTGTTATATTTTGTATTGCATTTTTGTTAGAGTTGAGCGAACACCTGGAAGTTCGGGTTCTGCTGGTCCGTCCGAACTTCGGGACAAAGTCCGGGTCCGGGTCCGGACGGAACCCGAACGATCGCACGGACAACGAACCCCATTGAAATCAATGGGGACCCGAACTTTTAGGCACAAAAATGGCTGTAGGAAAGTCCTGGAAAGCCCCAGAGGGCTGCAAAAGGAAGTAAAATGGGGGTAAGGGTAGGGCAAGTGCCCTACAAAAAAATGGGGACAGGGAAATAACTGTAAATATTTTTAAAAAAATAAAAACATAAAAAAAGCAAAAATGGAGGTGAATGTGGATCATCTTCAAACTGTGTCTGAAAAGTATTAATTAACGGTAGAAGCCATATAACTGTTCTAAAATCATCTTCAAACTAGGGCAAGTGCCCTACAAATAAATGGGGATAGGGAAAATAAATTAAAATCAAGTAAAATAAC
>BLSH010003946.1:1158733-1170719 GCA_018402905.1 Glandirana rugosa
GGTGCTACATTCACGAAGTATTTTTCACGAGTTTTATTTAGGTGAAGAGACACGAGTTTTTCCTAGGTCCTACACATACTGGTGTCCACGAGGGGGGGCGTCCTTATAAGAATGGACTTAGTCACACTGGTGATGTCGATTCATCCCAGTTTTTGTCGAAAGATAGGAGTGGTACCCGATATCGTTCTGTTGAGGTCTCGAGGAGAGGTGAGAAACGAATATTCCTGCGGGGGGGAGCACCTGTGGTCATACACATCCTGGATCCTTTTTGAGCACAGAGAAGTGGATTTATTTTGAGCACTTTTTATGAAGCACTTACATCGTGGGGACTTTATGGACTAATTTCTGCTATATTCTTCTATATTCAATTTTTTATATGTTTATATGAATTCTGTTTTTTTTTATTGTTTTACAGAATTTTAAGCATTTATGCACTGCATGATCAATATTGGTTTCACACATGAAGTGATATTTGTGGTAATATCAGCATACTTATATAATTTCACTGTGTATGCACTTTAGTGTGTTTAGTTTGAAGCACTGCACAGTTGATTGTTTTTATGTATTGATACACATGTAGGATTGTGATTAGTGTCAGCAGCTTTTTAGGCTTCCCATTCTCATGTTATAGGAGTGACGCTTACGATTTCTTTTTGATTTATTTACTCCCATCTATAACAATGCTATTATACATAGGTGTATTAGCAGGGACTTTTAGGGCCTGTGTCAACTGGCTTTTCTCTTCAAGAAGGTTTTCCATAGCTATACAAGTCTATGGGAATGCAATATCTGCTTGAGGTAGGTGAAATATAGTTTAGAAAAAGGACTAAAGCATCTCAAACTGTTGTCAAACGAAGTCCCAAATCGAGCCTTTTTAAATAGTCTTTTAAGTGCGTCACAAATAATAAACAATATTGGGTATTAGCATTCCGTCTATTAGTATATGTATGAATACATTAGTATCTACCATATGGCTTATAAAGCCCATCTAGAAAGGGTCAGTTCCTAATCATTACTCACTATATTGCCAAAAGTATTGGGACACCTGCCTTTACACACACATGAACTTTAATGACATCCCAGTCTTAGTCCGTAGGGTTCAATATTGAGTTGGCCCACCCTTTGCAGCTATAACAGCCTCAACACTTCTGGGAAGGCTGTCCACAAGGTTTAGGAGTGTCTATGGGGATGTTTGACCTTTCTTCCAGAAGCGCATTTGTGAGGTCAGTCACTGATGTAAACATAAACGAGTGACATAAATGAGTGAGTTTGGGGTGGAGAAACTTGACTGGCCTGCACAGAGTCCTTACCTCAACCCTATAGAACACCTTTAGGATGAATTAGAGTGGAGACTGCGAGCTAGGCCTTCTCGTGCAATATCAGTGCCTGACCTCACAAATGCGCTTCTGGAAGAATGGTCAAACATTCCCATAGACACTCTCCTAAACCTTGTGGACAGCCTTCCCGGAAGAGTTGAAGCTGTTGTAGCTGCAAAGGGTGGGCCAACTCAATATTGAGCCCTACTGACTAAGACAGGGATGCCATTAAAGGTCATGTGCGTGTAAAGGCCGGTGTCCCAATACTTTTGACAATATAGTGTATCTTAGATCGCATAACATCTTCCTTTAGTAAAAGATTTATCCTGCGTATTGAAATGAGGAAACTTTGACATTTTTTTTTATAGCAGGAGGGGCTTACTCCTAATGATCTGAACCTCCCATGTAGGCTTAGATTCAGAGTTGTAAATTCTGCTTGACTCTTTCTGGCAGATTTGAAACCAGAAGATGCCAACCATAACTTCATTATTTTAAGCTGAAACATACGACATGAAATTTGTAAATTGTTTTAGACTATCAGCATGTCACTTCACTGTATGACAGTTTGATGGATACAACATTTGCATGGTACTCTAGAAATTCCATTTTGGAAATACATCTCAATTCTCGAACATATGGATCATCGGTGAATAGAAAACATAGCTGTTTCCTTTTCTTTTCCAGACAATAATTTATGTACATTGAAAACAATAATATTATAATTAGATACGTTACTTGTATGCGGCAGATGTCTCTTAAAAGAAATATATTACATCTGATCCCTGCAATGCAATCAAAAGCAGTAATAATCACAGTTATGCAATCATTTGGTTAACTTATTATCTTCCAGTTCTGCCGTATGGAATGAGTTTAATCTAAACTATTAATTACCTTCTATACTTGCATGCCACTGACCCAAGTATGGAATATGAAATTGTTCCAAGGAGTCTATTAAATTCCGATGCCTAACAGCAGAAAATAAGAATATTACGATGGTAATTTAGCCTTTTTTCTAAATGGTTTTAATGATTCTTTGCAGCTGTTATTGGTCCAGAGATGGTTTTTCCGAGAAGTTCTACATTAGAATTTTTCTCTTTTTTTGGCATTCGTACTACCAGTGGGACATTCTCTTTGCGCTTCAAAATGTTTAACATTTTCTATATATTGTAAAATTGTTGGAATGTGGGCACATCTGAGAGATTTGGACATTTGTAATACAAACTAAGATTGAGTAGGTGACAATAAAAGATGGTATGTAGTCATCTTAAAGTATATCTAAAGCCAAACTTTTTTTGTTTTGTTTTGGATGCAGTAGGAAGGGGTTAAACCCCCCCCCCCTACCATTTTGGTCCTTTTTTGTTGTTTGTGTCTCATTGGGTAACTAAATTTACTTTCACTTCCTGTCCCACATGAGGAAGTAAGAAGAACTCTCTCCAAATGAACGGATAGCTATTAAACCAGCCTCTCAACCAACCTCTCTTTTCAACACAGCGACCCTTGAAATAATTTTCTAGTCCTAGGGAACCCCTGCTAATAATGACTATATATACAAAAAAATAGCTAAAAAGATCAATGGTGTGAGTGGAAACTTATCTCAGAGGCAGAAATTGCTCATTGCTCAGGAAACCACTATCAACCTTTGGTGGAACCAAAGGGTTCAATGGAACCCTGGTTGAGAAGACGGTTGCCACCAGAATAAGTGGCAAGCAAAAATGTTGGATTTCACCTTACTTTCTCTCACTAGGGCATATGGGGAAGGTTAATCACCCCAGTTGGAAGACAGGCACAGGCAATTAAAAACCTGATACTGGTTCTAACCCTTTCACAATCTAGAGCTTGAAAAAAATAAATCTGTGGTTTAGATGCACTTTAAAAAGCCAAGAAAATTCTGTCTGAGCATATGGTGAAAAGCAAACAGTAGATGAACAGATAGCGGCAGATGAAGTTATAGACACATTTTGATGTTCCCATAAAGGTACAGCTTGGTCCCACTCCTCCCTCCCTGCCCAGTTGACCTATTGTAAGTAGTTTAACTGGCCAATGTAGATACTTTTACAGAAAAATCCAGATTTATAACCCTAAACCCTATAACGGTAACCCCTTAGTGCAGGGCCATGTTTTTCTGGCACAGGGATGCACGGACACAGGTGCTGCTCCCAGTATCAACGAAGAAGTTAATACCAAGTCAAATTCGGGTACTTACATTGCTTGTATTAATAATATCCTTTTAGAGATGTATTAATAAATACAGAACTGCATTAATTTGTATATTTTAGATCTGCTTAGAGTTCAGTTTTAACCTCAGAGTATATTGATTTTAGTCAGTTGAAGCTTGACCCATAGACTTGTGATGGAATGCCGAAAAACAAAATCACCAACAATGCAGTACTAATACGTCTAGCTTGCAAACAAATTTAAAAAAATGGTCTATGATGTATATACAGTGTCTCACAAAAGTGAGTACACCCCTCACATTTTTGTAAATATTTTATTATATCTTTTCATGTGACAGAAATTACACTTTGCTACAATGTAAAGTAGTGAGTGTACAGCTTGTATAACAGTGTAAATTTGCTGCCCCCTCAAAATAACTCAACACTCAGCTATTAATGTCTAAACCGCAGGCAACAGAAGTGAGTACACCCCTAAGTGAAAATGTCCAAATTGGGCCCAATTTGCCATTTTCCCTCCCCGGTGTCATGTGACTCGTTAGTGTTACAAGAACTCAGGTGTGAATGGGGAGCACGTGAGTTAAATTTGGTGTTATTGCTCTCACTCTCTCATGCTGGTCACTGGAAGTTCAACGTGGCACCTCATGGCAAAAAACTCTCGGAGGATCTGAAAAAAAAAATGATTGCTCTACATAAAGATGGCCTAGGCTATAAGAAGATTGCCAAGGCCCTGAAACGGAGCTGCAGCACGGTGGCCAAGACCATACAGTGGTTTAACAGGACAGGTTCCACTCAGAACAGGCCTCGCCATGGTTGACCAATGAAGTTGATTGCACATGCTCAGCATCATATCCAGAGGTTGTTGTTGGAAAATGGACGTATGAGTGCTACCAGCACTGCTGCATAGGTTGAAGGGGTGGGGGGGCATGAGCCTGTCAGTGCTCAGACCATACACCACGCACTGCTTCAAATTGGTCTGCATGGCTGTCGTCCCAGAAAGAAGCCTCTTCTAAAGATGATGCACAAGAAAGCCCGCAAACAGTTTGCTGAAGACAAGTAGACTAAGCACATGGATTACTGGAACCATGTCCTGCGGTCTAATGAGACCAAGATATTTTGCGTGTGTGGCGGCAGCCAGGTAAGGAGTACAAAGACAAGTGTGTCTTGCCTACAGTCTAGCATGGTGGTGGGAGTGTCATGGTCTGGGACTGCATGAGTGCTGCAGGCACTGGGGAGCTACAGTTCATTGAGGGAACCATGAATGTCAACATATACTGTGACATACTGAAGCCCAGCATGATCCCCTGCCTTCGGAGACTCGGCCACAGGGCAGTATTCCAACATGATAACGACCCCAAACACACCTCCAAGACGAACACTGCCTTGCTAAAGAAGATGAGGGTAAAGGTGATGGACTGGCCAAGCATGTCTCCAGACCTAAACCCTATTGAGCATCTGTGGGGCATCCGCAAATGGAAGGTGGAGGAGCGCAAGGTCTCTAACATCCACCAGCTTCGTGATGTCATCATGGAGGAGTGAAAGAGGACTCCAGTGGTAACCTGTGAAGCTCTGGTGAACTCCATGCCCAAGAGGATTAAGGCAGTGTTGGAAAATAATGGTGGCCACACAAAATATTGACACTTTTGGCCCAATTTGGACATTTTCACTTAGGGGTGTACTCACTTTTGTTGCCAGCGGTTTAGACATTAATGGCTGTGTGTTGAGTTATTTTGAAGAAACAGCACATTTACACTGTTATACAAGCTGTACACTCACTAATTTACATTGTAGCAAAGTGTCATTTCTTCAGTGTTGTCACAAGAAAAGATAGAATAAAATATTTACAAAAATGTGAGGGGTGTACTCACTTTTGTGAGATACTGTATATACATAGTATACATAATTCTAACCTCTTGCGGACCACCCGACACACATATACTGCAGCAGGGCGGTCGCTCTGTGCCAGATCACGTACCTAGTACGTGATCTGGCACTTCCAGGTCTGGGACGCATGCTACTGGCATCCCCCTGGCGTCCCGCTCCTGCTGTGTTTGGACACACTGGGAGCCAATCAGCGGGTCCAGTGGACTCAATGTCCGCCGGGACCTGACAATCATTCGGGACACAGGCAGAATGGCAGTCTGCCTATGTAAACAAGGCAGACCACCGTTCTGTGAGAGGGGAATTTACTGATTCTTCATTTCTGCTTCCCCACAGTTAGTAAGCACAACTTAGACATACATTTAAAACTTTAATGTTAATCCCTTCCCTGCCAGTGTCATTAGTACAGTGAAAGCGCATATTTTTTAGTACTGATCACTGTATTAGTGTCACTGGTCCCCAAAAGTGTCAAAAGTGTGTTAGGTGTCCGATTTGTCTGACGCAATATCACAGTCCCCCTATAAGTCGCTAGTAAAATAAATAAATAAAGTAAAATAAATAAATAAAAATATCCCATAGTTTGTAGACGCTATAACTTTTGTGCAAACCAATCAATATACTCTTATTGGGATTTTTGTTACCAAAAATATGTAGCAGAATATATAAATTGATGAAGACATTTGATTTTTGATTTTTTTTTTTTTATTGGGTATGTTTTATAGCTGAAAGTAAAATTTTTTTTTTTCAAAATTGTCATTCTTTTTTTGGTCTGTCACCCGATAATAGTCTTTTTCTTTTAAATGATCAGATTTGCATATTTATCTTTAAAAGCTGTTAACAAAATTATAGTTTTCTTTTAACACCTCTTTTTCCCAGGCTTCAATACAATAGCATGGTGGATCCTTGACTAAAGTTATCTATACTATACTAGTAAATTTTTGAACAAACATTCGTATGGAAATTTTTTGTACACTCAATGACTAGATAAATGTTGTTGAAAAGTACTTCGAAATTTTGTTTGCTTTTAACATTCAATTTTGGGATTAATCTAATATCTCAAACAAAAACCACATACACAGTTAGAAATGTTTCACCCGGCTCCTTTTCATTTTACCTGCCTGCTAAAGCATGGAGTCTATCAACAAGGCTAAATTTGTTACATAGAAACATAGAAAAGTGACGGCAGAAAAAGACTGAGTAGTCCATCGAGTCTGCCCCTTTTTATTTATTTATTTAATTTTTTTTTTTTTTTTTTTCATTAACCTTGTTGTCTGACTATGGATTTATGTTTATCCCAAGCATGTTTGAAGCCATTTACTGTTGACTGTCTCACAACCTCTGTTGGTAGTTTATTCCAATCATCAACCACCCTTTCAGTAAAATAATACTTTCTAAGATTAGTTTTGAACTTCCCCCCAGTTACTTTGAGGTCATGTCTCTGTGTTCTTGATTTTGGTTTCATATTGAAAAGACTGCCCTCCTGAACCTTATTCACCCCCTTGATGTATTTAAAGGTTTCAATCATGTCTCCCCTCTCCCTTCTTTCCTCCAGACTGTACATATTAAGTTCCTGAAGTTGCTCTTCATATGTTTTATCCCCCAGACCTTTCACCATTTTTGTTACCCGTCTCTGAACTCGTTCTATCTTATCAATATCTTTTTGTAAGTGTGGTCTCCAGAACTGGACACCGTATTCTAAGTGAGGTCTCACTAAAGATCTATATAGAGGAATCAGAACCTCCTTCCTCCTGCTGGTGATCCCTCTACTGATACATCCAAGAATTCTATTTGCTTTTCCCACTGCCTGGTTACACTGTTTGCTCATTTTGCAATCATCTGAAATAAGCACCCCCACTTTGGTCCACTTCTCCACTGAAACCTTGGGCCATTTAGTTATAGAGTTAATGCTATAGCTATAGGTTTAATGAATATCTTGTGCTATTCATTTCTCTTTTAACTCAGCAAATCTTTGTGGAAGCCAAGCATTCCTGTTTATGGCCAAACACATTTAATGGTTGGATCACATGGTTTTATGTCAAACACGGATGTCCTAGATAAATTTATATCTTGCCCCGATTCCTTATATCCACAAATCAATACACATCTTTGTATAGTGAACCCAAACTAAGATGATCTATGTTAAAAGCCTGTCTGTAATGAATAAATAAATTGTAATAGAAGTTTGGAAATACTTACCTTTCCTGGAAATTATGTTGAAGGTTCCTTTCAGTGATGTCCACACATGCAAAGGCCTAGGAACTTGGTCTCCTGATTAGGGGATTAGCTAAACTGAATGAATAGAACTTCTAATACTCCTATCCATAAAAGGAGGATTGATAGCTTTATCTTATCATTTGGGTATAGGTCCACTAGAACACTTTACTTTCAGCAATACTAAAATGTACTTAGCATTACCAATAAAGGTTATTTAATTTTGGAAGAGAGACAAGAGGAGACAGAGAGGATTCTTCTCTTCTCAGTAGATCATGTAACGTGTAGGAGCCACAAATGAATTATTAGTAATGGGAGACTTCCTATGGTAGGAGCTGATTGTTGATATCTGCAAAGATAGCTGCAGATTACAGGAGATCAACAGCACTGCCACCAAATGCCTGGTCCACTCTAGGGGCAGCTTGAAATCTTTGGGATGACCTGAAATGACATCAATATCTGGCGTATACGCAGTAGCAGCAGGAAGGTAATAATGATATGTAGCTACTACACATGTGCGGTAGAATCATCAAATAAATGTAGACCAGCACCATCCAGCCATACCTGCAAGAGGTGAGTCTGTGTTGCAAAGGGACACAACCTTCTGATTTCTGGCCCATCAACACTACTCATCACTGCATCAGCACTCCCCTACTCACTACCGCTGCACCTCCATTCCATCAATGGTCTAACCACCACATCAGACCTCCCAGTCTCCTTCCCGTGCATCACACCTGGACATCAAACTCTAATCTTACCACTGTGCCCGACCTATATTTCTCTCACCCTCCTTTCACAAACCTCCCATGCTCTGACCACCACATCTGGCCTCCCATCCTGCACCACACCCGCACATCAACCTGCAACCACTGTGCCTGACCCCCATTTTCTCACCCTCCACCAACCACCACTCCCACAAGCATGCACTTTACTTGCCACTGAACTAATGCCACCTTCTGCACCCACTGCCACAGCAGCAACGCATGCCTCAACACTCAAATGTACTATTGCAAACTTCTATGCTTTCCTGTCACTGCAGTGCCACCCCTTCCTTATTCAGCTTGTAGGCAGGTGCAGTCTGTACTCCCTACTGCAGGTGGGGTCGACCTAAGAGGCAATGCAGAAGGGGAAGGAAGCTGTAAGGGACTTGGTTCCTCTATGGCTTCCTGTGTCACAGGGAGATAGCTGTTCGTTTGGACATGGGAGCCCTGTTTGATTCCAGTGGCCATTTGGGTCAGGCAAAGTCTATTTAAGACTCTGGCTCTGGGGTTTGGTGTGCTTTATGCATAGTTACATAGTTAGTCTGGTGGAAAAAAAGACACAAGTCTACCTAGTTCAACCAATAAAAGGAAAAAAATAAAATCATACAATTCTATATACACTATCCTATAACCACAGTCGATCCAGAGGAAAGCAAAAAACCCCAGTAAAGAATGATCCACTTTGCTCCAGCAGGGGGAAAAAAACTTCCTAAACCCCTAAGAGGCAATCAGATATTCCCTGGATCAACTTTACCTCTACATATTAGTATCCAGTTATATTATATACATTTAGGAAAGAATCCAGACCATTTTTAAAACAATGCAGGTGGCTAGCTTAGGTACAGAATCCCCGTCTGACAGAGACAGCACTTAGAGGTAGGGAAAGGTTCCAGAGGAATAGGGACAGTGCAGGGACTATGTCTACCTCTCTTCAGGAAGCCTTCTCTTTGGGTGTGGACCAGCCAGGCAGCTCTGTGTTCCACTCCTTGTTGCAGACGCTGTTGGCATCTTCAAGCCTTTAGACTGCTCGTAAGTGGATCCAGACAGGTGTGCCTACTACTCACCAGGCCTGAATAACTTGTGTTTAAACCTTTTCTACAATATAACTTGTTCCTTGACTTGGACTCTGTGGGGTTGATTTACTGAAGGCAAATAGACTGTGCACTTTTACAAGTGCAGTTACCCTCTGAAAGTGCAGTTGCCCCAGAGCTTAGTAAATGAGAGAAATCGCTGCTGACTGATTATCCAATTATGTTCAAGCAAAAGTGAATTTTTTTTCCTTCCATGTGATTAGGTATTATTAGTAAAGTGGAGTTTTACCTCATTTACTAAGCTCTGGGGCAACTGCACTTGCAAAAGTGTACAGTCTATTTGCCCTTCATAAATCAACCCCATAATGTTAACCAGTCTCCTACCTGAGCAGCTAAGAAATGAAACCTGCAGTAACATTTTAAATTTTTTTGCTGCCTTTAGTTGTAACATACACATACTAATTGAAAGAATAAATACACAGCACAGCTGGGAATATACAGTTGTATGCAAACGTTTAGGAACCCCTGACAATTTCCATGATTGTCATTTATAAATATTTGGGTGTTTGGATCAGCAATTTCATTTTGATCTATCAAATAACTGAGGGACACAGTAATATTTCAGTAGTGAAATGAGGTTTATTGGATTAACAGAAAATGAGCAATATGCATCAAACCGAAATTAGACAGGTGCATAAATTTGGGCACCCTTGTCATTTTGTTAATTTGAATGCCTGTAACTACTTAGCACTGATTAATTGGAACACACAATTGGTTTGGTGAGCTCATTAAGCCTTGAACTTCATAGACAGGTGCATCCAATCATGAGAAAAGATATTTAAGGTGGCCAATTGCAAGTTGTTGTTCTCTTTGACTCTCCTCTGAAGAGTGGCAACATGGGGGCCTCAAAACAACTCTCAAATGACCTGAAAACAAAGATTGTTCTACATTATGGTTTAGGGGAAGACTACAAAAAGTTATCACAGAGAAATAAGCTGTCAGTGTCCACTGTGAGGAACATAGTGAGGAAATGGAAGACCACAGGAACATTCTTGTTAAGGCCAGAAGTGGCAGCCACATAAAATATTGGAGAGGCAAAGGTGAAGGATGGTGAGAACGGTCAAAAACAGCCCACAGTCCACCTCCAAAGACCTACAACATCAACTTGCTGCAGATGGTGTCACTGTGCAGCATTCAACAATTCAGCGCACTTTGCACAGGGAGAAGCTGTATGGGAGAGTCATGGGAAAGAAACCTTTTCTGCACACACGCCACAAACGGAGT
This sequence comes from Glandirana rugosa, assembly GCA_018402905.1. Classification (NCBI taxonomy): domain Eukaryota; kingdom Metazoa; phylum Chordata; class Amphibia; order Anura; family Ranidae; genus Glandirana; species Glandirana rugosa. Next base: position 1,169,389 of record BLSH010003946.1, read on the forward strand.
CGCTTGAGGTATTAAAACGCACATTTGGACAAAGATTGAGTTATTTGGTTATAACAAGGGGCGTTATGCATGGCGGCAAAAGAACACAGCGTTCTGGTTAAAGTTGAGGGTCGCATGGATTCCATTCAATATCAGCAGATTCTTGAGAATAATGTTGAGGAATCAGTCACAAAGTTGAAGTTACGCCGGGGCTGGAAATTTCAACAAAACAACGACCCAAAACAATGCTTAAAATCTACTCGGGCATTTATGCAGAGGAACAAGTACAATGTTCTGGAATGGCCATCCCAGTCCCCAGTCCTGAATATCATTGAACATCTGTGGGGTGATTTGAAGCGGGCTGTCCATGCAACCGTCAAACCTAACTGAACTTGAGATGTTTTGTAAGGAGGAATGGTCCAAAATACATTCATCCAGAATCCAGACACTCATTACAGGCTATAGGAAGCGTCTAGAAGCTGTTATTTCTGCTAAAGGAGGCTCTACTAAATATGGATGTGATTTTCCTGTTGGGGTGCCCAAATTTATGCACCTGTCTAATTTTGTTTTGATGCACATTGCACATTTTCTGTTAATCCAATAAACCTCATTTCACTACTGAAATATTACTGTGTCCCTCAGTTATTTGATAGATCAAAAGGAAATTGCTGATCCAAACACCCAAATATTTATAAATGACAATCATGGAAATTGTCAGGGGTTCCTAAACGTTTGCATACAACTGTATGTATAACCTTTAAAGCATACCAGATGAAATAGATAGTCAGCCCCTGTGTGTTTACTATCCGCCACATTACTCTCCACCTTGCTCACAAGCTCATTCAAAGAACTTGTACACTTTCTTAGTGAATATGAAAATAAAAGGTAGAAGGGAAGAAAAAAAAAGAAATATAAGATAATAAAAGGAAAAGCAAAGCAAAAAAAAAACTAAGTTAAGACAAAAAAATTAAAAGAAAAGATGAAAGAAAAGAAAAAGTGATCTCCTGGCAACCTGAGTAAGCGCTTCCATTAACCACTTGATTGGACACAGCCGTCACATGATCGGGAGGGCCAGTCACTGCGCCCATATCCCGATCTCTGCTCAGCTGGATCCTGTGATCATAATGAAAGCCTGCGAGCCACACGGCGCGCTGCGAGCTCCCGTTCTGCAGGACGTGTATACACGTCCTTTTAGAACGGAGAAGCTCCCACCCGGCCGTATATGTACAGTGGCCGGGTGGGAGCTTCCCCATTCTGACAGGACGTGTATACACGTCCTGCAGAACAGGAGCTCGCAGCGCGGCCACGCGGCGCGCTGCAGCTGGATCCTGTGATCATTATGATCACAGGAT
>BLSH010003946.1:1181390-1224354 GCA_018402905.1 Glandirana rugosa
ATTATATTGTTTGGTCACTTCGTTTAAATTTTTATACTGTTGCAACAGTTTCCGACAAATTTCACTACAGTGACTGGTGTAGTGTGGTATGTAGTGGTGTGTGTATCGAACATTTATAGGATTTATCGGGGGTGTGATACCTGGTTCTAGTACCAGTCCACGTACCTTAACGTCTGAACAGTAATTTCACGATCACTACAGGACAACACCCTTAGTTTCCTTCCTTTGGAAGATACACAATGAGGTCCGTCGTACCCTACCTCATGGATACTTGCCTAAACTGCAAGTACCCACGATCACTCACAGAGATACTTATGAGTACCCTCGTCCTCATAGGAGGGACGAATTGGTGAACTGTTGACCCGTGAATTTGGGGGAATTGTTGGTCTCAATGTTGCATGACTGAGTAATTGTCATTCAAAGTGTGAGAGCGCTGAAAGCTGAAAATTGGTCTGGTTGTTAAGGGGGTTTAAGTGCCCAGTTGTCAAGTGGTTAAGCAGGGAGGATACTCCTGCTCCCATGAGTATTCATAGAGACACTCACTAGCACCCATGAACGTCAAATCCGTTCATAGGTACTCCATCCCATGCTGCCTGGAGTAACACATAGAAGGTTTCCTTCCTTTGATTCCCACAACAGGACATCACTAGCACTTTAATGACAAGTCTGCAATTCCATGCACCTGACCATGATCTTGGTCCATAGTGTGGGGGCTATTTAGGATATTTACAAGCTATGTGTGTGGTGATGTATGGTGTGATGTGGTCAGTGACATCACTTTAAACAGCCTTTGACAACGTTGTCATATTTTTAAATTTGCTTCACTGGTTTGTTATATTACATTTTTTATTATTATATCAATAAACTAGAGTTTTTTTACGGCATTGAGGGTCTGTTCACAGTATCTTTTTGATTAACAATGATTCTTTTTTGCATGATGGACACAAATGGACCGCAAAATCCGGTCCAGAACCCACCCTGCCAAGGTGGCTGGTAAATCCCGGACTAGATTCCACCTTGGTTTCCTGCAAGTGAACGCATGCGAGGTGAAACATAATGTCCATCGATCCATCAATCTTTTTGATTAACAATCATCCTTTTTTGCATAGTGTTATATTACTGAGGAACCTCTACCTCTTTATTCAAGAGGTGTAGCCATTACGGGGGGACTGTTTGGGTGGTCACCCATAGATATCCCTCACGTTCATATAGGCCTGCATGGGTGTTCTTTTATCTCCCCTTGGTTGTTCACTTGTGTCCATCAACAGATGGTATAAAGGATGCAGACCTGGATCAGATAGTTTCTCTGACCTGGGACTCAGGAGCTATCAAGCCTGAGAAAGCTGATGAAATGAACTTTGCTTTGCGACTGAAAAAAGGTTTGCATTATCTGTTTTGTGGGTGACTGGGAGAAGCCCTTCACCTCTGAGATAGGAAAACTGAAACTGTTTAGTTAGTGCCTGGGTGGCAAGGATTTATTTTCTGTTTTGTTTATTTGATTTACCTGCAACCTTTTAAAAATAAACCTGGCTACAAGTCAGATTTTAAGAAAACCTGCCATTTAAATGACCCTTTTCCCAGGGAAGGTAATCCCCAATGAGCTAATCCCTCACATTTTTGTAAATATTTTATTATATCTTTTCATGTGACAACACTGAAGAAGTGTTAAATGTTAAAAAAACAGAGCTTACCTAGCCCGGACTTCCTAGTGATATACACATATCATTATTAACTGTGATTGTTCTTCTGATATGAAATGATTATACAAACAAGTAACATTTGGATGTGCAAATATTAATTAAAATAAATATTATTGCAGTGCTTCGAGTGCTCAAAAATGTGCTTTTGTGACAAAGGTATAAAATATGCATATATGCAAAAAAGTCTCTTTTTCTTATATAAAGTGCTTAGTGCTATGGTGCTCCTTTATAAGGTGACTTCTGTGCATCTGCTGCATAAGTATGCTTCACTCACCAGAAATGATGGACCCACCTGCCTTATAGCAGAGTAAGTCAAACTGGCCTGTAGATCTCTTAGAAGGGGGGGACCTGTCCCACTGCGCTGTCCTCTGCTGGCTCCTTACGGTTTGGATAGCTTACAGGTGTGTGTTCCACAAGTAGGAATTTCATATTGATGATCAATGAAGAGAAAAGGCCCACATAGCGTGAAAACATTTCCCGCTATTTTATTCAAAACTTACACGTATTTAACAATAAAAGTCATTAAAATAGATCAAAAGCCTAATATTAGGCTCCTAGTGCCCGGCTATAATGTCCCATAAATGTACTTAATGGCCCGCCAGTAAGAGATAGAAGATGATGGATGGTGGCTCTGGCTTGCGTTCCACTCTCTGGGGCCAATGGTGACGTGCAGAAAGTGTAGCTTGATGCATTTCATCATATAGATGTGGCGTTATCAAAAGCAAAGCCTTTCTTGCTTTTCAGTCACTTTTATAAACACGTCATAACCATTGTACTCCTCCCCTATTCTCCGTCATTGGTTATTACAGTGGACCATCAGAAATTGCAAGGAAGACTTTGCTTTTGATAACGTTGCATCTATATGAGGAAACGCATCAAGCTACGCTTCCCACGCATCACCAGAGGCCTGGAGAGTGGAACGCAAGCCAGAGCCAGCATCCATCATCCGCTATCTCTTACTGGCGGGCCATTTAGTACATTTATGGGATATGATAGCCGGTCACTAGGAGCCTAATATTAGACTTTTAATCTATTTTAATGACTTTCGTTGTTATATACGTGTAAGTATTGAATAAAGTGGCGGGAAACATTTTTACACTATGTGGAGCTTTTCTCTTCATTGATCATCCATATGAAATTTCTACTTGTGGAACACACACCTGGAGGCTATCCAAACCATAAGGAGCCAGCAGAAGACAGTGCAGTGGGACAGGTCCCCCGTTAAGAGATCTACAGGCCAGTTTGACTTACTCTGCTATAAGGCAGGTGGGTCCATAATTTTGGTGAGTGTGGCATACCTACAGAGCGGATGCACAGAAGTCACCTTGTAAAGGACCACCATAACATTAAGCACTTTGCACATATACATATTTTGCACCTTTGTCCCAAAGCACATTTTTTGAGCACTTGAAGCACTTTGCAATAATATTTATTTTAATTAATATTTGCACATCCAAATGCTATTTGTTTGTATAATAATTTCATATCACAAGGAGAATCACAGTTAATATCGATAAGTGCACACCTGTATCAATAGGAAGTCTGGGTTCGGCAAGGGCTGTTATCTCACATTTATCTTTACTTGGTTCACTATTGGGAATCGCTTGTACGGCAGCGGCCCCGTGTATATACTAATTACCTCTTGGCGCGAGTGTCCATTATCTTCAACACTGAAGAAATTACACTTTGCTACAATTTAAAGTAGTGAGTGTACAGCTTGTATAACAGTGTACATTTGCTGTCCCCTCAAAATAACTCAACACACAGCTATTCATGTCTAAACTGCTGGCAACAAAAGTGAGTACACCCCTAAATGAAAATGTTAAAAGTGGGCCCAAAGTGTCAATATTTTGTGTGGCCACCATTATTTTCCAGCACTGCCTTAACCCTCTTGGACATGGAGTTTTCCAGAGCATCACAGGTTTCCACTGGAGTCCTCTTCTGCTCCTCCATCACGACATCACGGAGCTGGTGGATATTAGAGACCTGGCGCTCCTCCACCTTATGTTTGAGGATGCCCCAAAGATGCTCAATAGGGTTTAGGTCTAGGGACATGATTGGCCAGTCCATTACCTTTATCCTCAGCTTCTTTAGCAAGGTAGTGGTTGTCTTGGAGGTGTGTTTTGGGTCGTTATGATGTCGGAAAACTGCCCAGTCTCCGAAGGGAGGGGATCATGCTCTGCTTCAGTATATCACAGTACATGTTGGCATTTATGGTTCCCTCAATGAACTGTAGCTCCCCAGTGCCGGCAGCACTCATGCAGCCCGAGACTATGACACTCCCACCACCATGCTTGACTGTAGGCAAGAAACACTTGTCTTTGTATTCCTCACCTGGTTGCCGCCACACACGCTTAACACCATCTGTACCAAATACGTTTATCTTGGTCTCATCAGACCACAGGACATAGTTCCAGTAATCCATGTCCTTAGTCTGCTTGTCTTCAGCAAACTGTTTGCAGGCTTTCTTGTGCATCATCTTTAGAAGAGGCTTCCTTCTGGGATGACAGCCATGCAGTCCAATTTGATGCAGTGTGCTGCGTTTGGTCTGAGCACTGACAGGCTGACCCCCACCCCTTCAACCTCTGCAGCAATGCTGGCAGCACTCATATGTCTATTTCCCAAAGACAACCTCTGGATATGACGATGAACATGTGCACTCGACTTCTTTGGTCAACCATGGCCAGGTCTGTTCCAAGTGGAACCTGTCCTGTTAAACCGCTGTATGGTCTTGGCCACCGGGCTGCAGCTCAGTTTCAGGGTCTTGGCAACCTTCTTATAGCCTAGGCCATTTTTATGTAGAGCAACAATTCTTTTTTCAGATTATCAGAGAGTTCTTTGCATGAGGTTGGACTTCCATTGACCAGTATGGCTCCTCCCAGGACCTCCTGCTCTAGCTCCCTTGTTACCTCCTCCCATGCTCGCCTACAAGACTTCTCCAGAGCCTCTCCCATCCTCTGTAAATCCCTGCTCCAGAATGTCCAGTCAGCCCCCACCCTGTCTGCCTTTAGGCATTCCTTGACAACTCACTTATTCAGGGAAGCCTACCCCACCTCCACCTAAGAACTGTGCTTGAGTCACGTCTATCAGATCATCCCCTGCAGCCATTACCTTTTATACCACCTCCCCCTCCCTTTAGATTGTAAGCTCCACGAGCAGGGCCCTCCTATTCCTTCTGTATTGAACTGTATTGTAACTGTACTGTGTCCCTTCTTTATTGTAAAGCGCTGCGCAGACTGTTGGCACTATGTAAATCCTGTACAATAATAATAATAATATGAGAAAGTAAAAGCGATAACACCAATTTTAACACATCTGCTCCCCATTCACCCCTGAGACCTTGTAACACTAACGAGTCACATGACACCGGGGGGAGAAAAATGGCTAGTTGGGCCCAATTTGGACATTTTTCACTTAGGGGTGTACTCATTTTGTTGCCAGCGGTTTAGACATTAATGGCTGTGTGTTGAGTTATTTTGAGGGGACAGCAAATTTACACTGTTATACAAGCTGTACACCCACTACTTTACATTGTAGCAAAGTGTCATCTCTTCAGTGTTGTCACATGAAAAGATAGAATAAAATATTTACAAAAATGTGAGGGGTGTACAAATTTTTGTGAGATACTGTATATATATATATATATATAGTGTATATATATGTGTGTGTGTATATATATACACACACACACTTGTATATATTTTGATGATATACAAATGCATTCTCTAATGATGATGGACTTCCAGCCAGGACAAATCCAATAACAAAATCCACATCTACCTTCCAACTTTTCGTGTTGTTTATTTAGGATTTCTTTTATTGTCTTCAGTGCTTGCCAAATTGGCAACAGCCTAGAAAGAGCGAGAGGAAAAGCACAATGCTGTTATACAAGAGCAATAGGAAAAACATTCCTACAGTGCAATCACAGTGACATTTCCACAGTCGTGCTCCTGAGAGCCGTGTGTGACATCTCCGTTCCCATATGTTGGGACAGTGAAATATGTGACATGTCATTTCCAGCAGATATCACATTTATATGCTGCAAATGAAATGCAGACCATAATCCAGACAGCACCAGAATGGATTCCAGTCCTTTAAATAATTACATGTCTCCAGCCAAGACTTTTGTAGATATGTGCAAATCTGGTTTTCACAGAGCAAATGCTGGTATAGAGTTCAAAATTCTTTTCCAATGCGAATGATTTAATCTGTTTGTAATTAAGGGTACTTTGTGCCTTTCTACCCATAGTGATTCTGGTCGGAAGGCTTTGGCCATTATTTTTTTCTGGAATGCTAAAAGTATTTAGTACAGTCTAGTAGTCCATTGTTCTTTATACATTGACTTTAAAACTGACTTTGCAGAAAATTGCAAGGTCCACTTAAAGTTACTCACTCCTATGTAATCACTAGTAGACATATGCATGCTGGAAAATTTTGTTTCATTTTGATTACGGAAGCATTTGTTAATGGAACCAATTCATTTTCGGAATTCATTTTGTATCTTTGGCTTTCCTTTTCTTTATTCGGTTTCATTGCGAAGAACCGGTTGTTAAGCAATGAGCAGCCACTGCGCCCTTCACAACCATGACTCATCTGCTGTCAGCTGAATTCCCCGCTGTCAGTAAAATGTAAATAAAACAAGTCCCTGTTAAATTAAAAAAAAAAAAAACAGCGTGTGTCCCCCCATGGATTTTGAAGGGAACCCCATGGCCTTTTTTTTTTTTTTTAATGGCGTGGGTCCCCCCCAAAATCCACATCAGACTCTTATTTTATTTATTTTTTTACATTTTGGGTCTAGTATGGATTTTTTTTTTTTTGGGAGGGGGGGTCCACGCTATTTTAAAAAGGACCTGGTATGGATTGGGGAAGACCCCCACACTTTAAAAAAAAAAAAAGATTTAACTGCCATTGTTCTGCTGACAGCGGGGAATCCCCCTGACAGTAGGTGAGTCATGGTTGTTAAAGACGTGGTGGCCCCCGCTCCTTAACAACTGGCTGCTTCTCAATGAATCTCAATAAAACATATTAATCTAAATTAATCCAAAAATTGAATTAGAACTTTTTTGGATTCATTCAGATTCATTATTATTTCCATTCAGAAATTAGGATACATCTGAATCTCAGAACAATACATTTTCATCTGACAGACAAATGTAAATGAACCGAATCGCACATGTCTAATCACTACATAGATGGCCTTTTTACTCACCTAAATTCTTGGTCATGTGACATTTCCATCCCAATGTTTTTCTTTTCTTCTGTATAGGGGACAGGGTCCTTCTTCAGGTTTCCACATCACCATCTGCCTGACATTGTGACATGGACACTTCCTATTGGCTGTCCTGAGTACTTTAAGGATACAAAAGAGAAACTGCAGTGATAATGTCTATGCAAGGGGACCAGCTGGCGCAGGTCCATCTGCAGTGCTGGATTACCAGTCCACTATATTCAGGAGCAGGGATGGCATGAAACACAGACATTAGACGTGAGATTGCTTCAGAAGATTTTTAATTTAAAAAATGTTAAATGTCTGAGGAAAGTATGGAGAGAATTTAGGTTTTGCCCAGCGATATACTTTAATATATTAGGGTCCTTCCAAGGAATGTTCTTCTCACAAAATTTGAGATACTCAGCATTCCCTGGGATCTCGCCAGAAGAAGCATGACATCACCCCTAGGCACCACAGGAGGAAGCTGAGCATATTTAATAACTTTTACCCTACTTTTTTAAAAAACTGTATAGCGACTATTTATGGTGGCAGGTGGGGCCCTAATATACTGTATTAAGCAGTTCTTGCATTTTTACATCAAGATCCGCTTTAATAATTTTAATTCATTTTGTTGCTAAATTTCATGTAAGTAGAAAGAGGAGGTGTGTCTATTGACAACCAGGGATCTCAAGAAAAAGGTTGATAAAGCTAGACATCATCCAGCCAGTAAGTTAAAGTTGAAGGGCTATTGTTGGGGAATGAAGCCATTGTGGAGCTGAATGGTAGAGGGAAGGGAAGATCTTGACAAGAAGCTTAAATAATGGAGTTAACCTCCCTGGCGGTATGATTATTTCAGATTTTTGGTACTGAAAGCGGTACCATTATTTTGCATGGAAATTTGGTGTTTTATATTGTAGGCCTGTAATTCTTAGGAATAACTCACTTAAATCTGTCCAAACAAGAGTCTAGTAGACATCCCAGGTATGATAAAGTTTGAAACATGAAATCATAAATTATAATATAATAAATAACTAAAAATAATTATCAAAAATAATAACATAATAGTAATAAAATGTATTCGATAATGTAATCAAACCAAAAACACTGAAATTTGCTCAGTTGCAGAATTGTCGCTGTCGTCACTTTCAGTGTCTGATGATAAATTTCCTCAAAAATCAGTATCACTCAATTCTGCAAATGATTCTTATTTATTATCGCTGTTTTCTATCTGATCAAAAACCACTTTTGACGTAAAGGGACACTTTTTGGTTGCCATGGGCATTCTCAAGTTTCCAGGCAGAAAGAATGACATATATAATATAAAAGTGCATGCAGGGCACTGGGCAAACCACTAGGGACAAAGGGGATGTGAAATTATTTCATATAGTAATGTAATCTTACAGATTACAGTGTACTGTATGTATACTGTGTTTCACTTTTTGAATTTGCCGCCAGGCTCCGCCCTGTGCGACGCGACGCTCGCAGGGAACGGAGCCCGGCACACAGAGGCATCGGGCGGAGGACACAGCCCGCAGACACGGCGGGGGACATTGCTGGATCCAGGGGACAAGGTGAGTAATGCTGCCTTGGATCCAGCGATGCAATCCCAAGTGTGGCTCGGGGTTACTGTTCTTGGTACAGAAAATTCACCCCGGGCCACATTCGGGAATACCGCCAAGCAGGTTAAAGTAGAATTCAGCTGTACATCTAACTACCCTTAAAACTGACCCCTCTCCCCTACTAACACCTATGCAACTAAAACCTGTGTAAGAAAGATGTATATACTTACCTGTTTTCAGGCTGCTCCAGTCCAGTTATGTGATCCCCTGTGTCAGCCGGCGGCTGCAGGGGAGAGGAGAGAGAGCTTCGAGAACAGCTAGTAAAGCATGGATCCCGTGACCAGACCGAAGCGGCCTAAAAATAGGTAAGTACTGTATATACATCTTTCTTACACAGGTTAGGTGGCACAGGTGTTAGGAGGTGAGAGGGTACAGTTTTAAGACTATTTAGGTGTACAACTGGAATTCCACTTAAAGAAATATAATATAATAAAGTATGATGCCAATTACTCATTGAAGCAGGGATCCCGCTTCTACTACATCTTGCATATGTTTTGTAGTGCAGCCATATGTACACATCATGTCAAATGTTTATTAATTCATATTTTATGTATTACACTCCCTTGTTTGCAAAAACTGTTTATGCAGTGCCATGGGTGACAATGGCTGCATATAAATCACTGATGATATTTGTAATAAATGATAATTACAAAGGGACTGGTGTGCTGTGTAATTAAGAAGAGTTAGGAGCTTTTGTAAGTCCCTGCAGCTCAGGCAGGGAGCTTAGCAAATCTAGCACTATATGCAAACTAAAGTTGAACTCTATGCAGATATAAAACATTTAATGCAATTATGTATTCATTAAAAATTCATCAAATTTGTTTTTAAATACAACTCTGTCTGTCTTTACAATAGCTTCATGCAAACCCCTGCAGAGCAGCAGCCAAAGAAGTCCTATGTTGCTTTGAGCAATGCTGCAGAGCATATGGATGGCCTTGTCCATCTATTGTTGCTCTTTCACTTTCCAATTAGCAGGCCAGCATTGGACACCTGACCAAGCTGTATCACTTAAGGCCGCTTTCACACAGGGCTTGTCCGTTTTGACAGACTCCACTAGCTCTGCAGGGATCGATCCGTTGATCCCCGCTGAGCAGGCGGATGACAGGTTACTCTCCGCTAACTCTCCAGAGACAGACCTGTCAGATCCCCACTGTCTGTCTTCTATGGGAGATTGGATGAAAACTGATCCCACCTGTTTTCATCCGACTCCATCCGATCCCAATCACCAGACGGATGGAAAATAGGGTTTCCATCCGTCTGAATTTGGCAGGTCGCATGTTACCGCTGACATCTGTTGCTCCATAGAGGTGAATGGAGCGTCCGATCAGGTCTGCCTGAAAAACGGACAAGGGGAGCTGATCGGACAGCATGTATGAAAGGGGCTTACCTGCACTGCAGATCATGGACTTGGCTATGTGATCTGGTGGGAGCGTGGAAATTACTAGACAGGGACACAGAAATCTGGGCAGACCAGATTGTTTGCATACAGTACTGTGCAAAAGTTTTAGGTAGGTGTTAAGAAATGTTTAAAAAGTAGGAATGGTTTAAAAAAAAAAAAAATATATATATATATATATATATATATTTAAATTGTTTATTTTTATCAATTTACAAAATGCAAAATGAGTAAACAGAAGAAAAATCTAAACCAAATCAATATTTGGTGTGACTACGCTTTGACTTTAAAACAGCATCAATTCTTCTTGGTACTTGCACACGGTTTTTGAAGGTACTTGGCAGGTAGGTTGTTCCAAACATCTTGGTGAACTGACTAGAGATTTCTCTGTGCAGATCTCCAGCTCCTCCTGTTCCCCTGCTCCCTTACATCAAAGTTTGCACAGCCCCTCCTTACACCAGAGTCCACACAGCCCTCTGACATCAAAGTCCGCAGAACTCCCCTTACATCAAGGTTTGCACGGGTCCCCTTACAATGCCTGGGAGCACTGTGGTCATGTGGAGAATCTAACATTAAGGCAGATCCCCGACTTAGAGATGAGTTTTAACACTGTGTGCAGTAATATATAGAGTTTTTCTAAAAAAATGCTGTCCTGTGTCACTACACACTGTAACTATGTAGATGTTGCAGTAGGAGGGATGTGCTGAGCTTGTGCCCACTCCACCAGTCCAGTGTACCTCTGTTACTTCACTCCCAGTAACAGAACGGGGTCCCGCCGAGCACATAGCGTGGGCCTCATATGTGCTCACTGTTAACCCCTTAGCTTCCCATGCAGACTCCATGCGAGCAGAGCCCTCCCCCTTATATAACAGCACAGGGAGAGAGGCAGAGCCCAGAAAGAGTGGGAACTGCAGAACTAGCATCAATGGGTGGACTAGTTAGTTTACTAACATGGTACATTCCCTTTGTAGGCAGCTGCCTACTGGTTCCTCCATGTTAAAAGGTTGAGAAACGCTGCTTTAACATAATATTCTAATATCTTAAAAGTAAAAATAACAAACCCAAGCAAATTTAGAACACAAGCAGAATTTCAAGGCAAGTGGTGTTCTTGCATATTTGTAATTGAGGCAGGAGGTAGAAATATATGGCTGTCAGAAAACAACTGGAACCAAATAACAATCTTGGGTTATATACAGTCAGTATATGAAGAATAGGATACCAGTAAGTTTCACCAGGAACCTTTGATCAGGCATTTCCCCAGTGGTTCAAGCAGTGGTTGAAATGTACACAGCAGTATAGCTCCAATACAGCAGTCCTTGGCTGCTCCAGGAGAGCGTTTAGCCGTGAATGAATTGTCATCTGACATTTGTTCATTAGTGCCTCAGACTTGGCAGGCTTCCTCTTTAGGGAACTCAAGGTCACAAAACCTGACACTGTACAAAAGGGTCAAAATGTGGAGTCTCCTGATGCCCATGCATGAAGACATTATTATCCCAGTCTTCATGCATGAAGAGTCTATAAATAACAGTTTGATTCCTTTCCTAGCAACCAGTAGGCTTCTTTTTTTCCTGCTGCTAGAGAACTCATAAAATGAATGGAAGGTGTTGACTAATGGCTAGTGGGGAACCTAGACAATTTATAAATGAGGACCAAGTGCCCAAGATGGTGTCACACTATGGCTAACAGGAGCAAAAGTTTATACCTTTATTTATTTGGGTGTGAGTAATATAAGCAGAGCAACTAGTCATATAAGACCAATGATTAATGGGCAAATACAGAAAAAACACCCAGAAAACAAAAGCTGAGGAAAAGTTTGAAGAGAAGAAGGTGGTTGTTGGATGTGTCCTATAGAAGATGTAATATCTAGGAATTATCAATAGGTGATTAGGTAGGAGTGATTACACCTTTATCTATGGAATATGGATAAGCTGGCTCTGTATTAAATATCAACATTCAGGAGGATGTTAGATGGGAGTAGGAGATTGTAATTATATCAAGGTGTCAGGGTTCTGCTCAGCCTTCCCTTCTCAGAGCTCAGGCTGCTCAGCTGTTGGTTAATTGTCAGTACTCATCATTCCACAGTGACTCACCTGATGATCATATCCTGCTCGTGAATCAACCTTGCTGACTAATTAAACTGCCTGGATCAGATCTGTGCCTTCGCCTTGGTCAAGATATCCGGATATTCTTTGCTGTGTTTTCCTGTTAAAGACTTTTGCCTGGCTGACTTCCCTTCTGGTTCCTGATTCAGTTTGCTGCTTCTGACTATGCTGATCTCTGGATTCCTGTTTTACTGGCTTGTTCCAACTACCTGGTTACCGAACCCTGGATATGTTTTGACTATGTTTATTCTGTTTGTACTATTTTATCATTTTATTAAAAAGTGAGATTTTTACTGCACTTCTGTCTCAGTCTGATTCATGACACAAGGTCTGGCTTCTTGGGTCTGCAAGCCATGGGTCCAATTTCTTAAGGAATTTGGGTCCTGAATGTATTGTTTATATATCCTGTTTGAAACTGTAGAAATATGTAAATTTGTCCTTCAACACCTGTTAGATATCTCATTAAAATATATCAGTAATAAAGTATTCTACCTTATTAGCCATTGGTAAATGCAGAAAGCTGGGAGTTTAGGTGATACCCTTATTGACTAACTTAAGTGAGTAAAGGTGCCAGCTTTTGGGATAATTTAGATCCCTGCTTAAACTATTATAAAGCCAGAAGAAGGAATCTAATTATCCCAAAATCTTGCATCTTTAATCATTTAAGTTTTCCAGTAAAGGACATCATTTAAAGGGAATGTAAACCCGATTCATGAAATATGAGCTGGGCAAATATATCTCTAGTGTTTTGTTATCTCTCTTCAAAACCCTTAGTCTCGTAGCTCTGTTCTTCTGTTATCAGTCTGATAACTTTTGACAAGCTCTCCGAGACGGGAGATAGACGTGTGTGTCGGAGGAGGTTGCTATAAATAGATTAGCAGACTGCTGCACAATTCACAGACATGCTCTGCATGTGTGTGTGTGGGGGGTGTATCTTTCCTGCAATCAGCTGTCACACAGTAACTCACAGTGTGATGCAATAATCCCCTCCTAGAGGGGAATCAGGAAGAAAATATTCTAACACGATGTGCACCTTCTAAACAGTATATAAATGTGAAGACAGCAGATATACATGTAAAACTTATATAGGGAGATTTATTTAATCTCTGTGTATCATCTGAGGCTATTCACTTCACTTGGTATATGTGAGGATTTACATCCACTTTAATCACTTAAAACAGGCCTTCACTGAAAAACAAAAGTACCACTCCCCCCCCCCCCCCCTCCTCTATCAAATGTATTTTTTAATTTTCAGGGAGTTGGGGTACCTTTTTGTGACAAGTATCCTCTCCCACTTCTTGCAGTACTCACTTAGGAAAGAGTTACATCAACTTTTCTGCAGTATCCTGGTAGGGGGACAGGCTTTCCTACTCTGTGGCTGTATTTTAAAGAAAACCAACTGTAAGACTTTGCACTCCTTTTGTTTTAATGTATGAGGAATGTATTTAGCTGATGAAAACTGAAGGCTTGAATAGGCTTTAACCCAATATGGTTTTCTGTTAAGTGTAGTGCTAGTAATAAGAACTACAATAAGCATAAATTAGTAAGAAGTAGACATACAGGCTAGGCTACGTATCCATGGCAAATAGCTAATTTCCTAGGAACACAATTATTCAGAAACACCTTGGGACCTCCATATAGCTATGGTTAATTGTTTAATGACATGAAGAGTGCTTTATTGCCATGCACGGCAACAAGGAATGTAGGTGAGTCTGGTGTAGCAGATTGTGAGAATATTTAATGTCCCATAAGGGTTGTGCAAGGCGTGCATTATCTTGTACTTATGAGATCCCAGCTCAATCATGAGGTTAAAGGTTATGACTACTGGGGCACGAAGTAACATCTGGTTGTGGACCCTCACTGGAAATTCTGTCCAACAACAGCTGGGCAGCCATTTACAACAGACTGGAACGTGACACACTAATTACCGACTTAATGTTCTGTTGACATCAGTGACTTGTAGTCTGGACCTAGACAGAGAAACTGAGCATTACTTATTTTAGAAACCATATGCAGGTCTCTTCCAGTGGATTAGATAGCATTCATACTTCTATGAAAGTTCTACTTATATTTCTTTAAAGAGAGTTTTGCCCACCAACATTGACAAATTAAATGTCTCTCAGCTCAAACAACTCTCATATTTTATTCATGAGGGCATCTATGGGGTGGACTTAGGAAAGGCAAACAGACTGTGCACTTAGCAAGTGCAATTGCACTAATTTTCCCCAGAACTTAGTGAATGTTTTGAAGTGTCGCTTTGTAAAGTATACCCAATCAAGTTCAATGAAAATACAAAAAAAACCCCAGCATTTTTGGTTGCACATGATTGGACGATGGAAATCAGCAGAGTTTTAATACATTCACAAAGCTCTGGGGAAACTAAGTGCAACTGCATATGCAAAGTGCACAGTCGATTTGCTCTTAGCAAATTCACCCTTATGTGTTATTGCCCAATGAATCATATCTCCAGAAGTCAGAGAGGGGACTGGTAAAAATGAAGCTGGGGTAAAAAAATGCCCTGAGTAGTGTCAGGCAGTGGTTGGAGGTTAAAATAGGGTCAAAGCGGACACATACTTCTATGCCACAAGCTGATACTCATTTTTTTACACTTTCAAACAATGCTGGATTCCCAGTAAGAACAAAACACTACGGCCATGGTGCTCAACCTGTGTCCTGGGCCCACATGGGGTCTTTTGGCAGTTATTGATCAGCCTTTAGAACCCCTGCAGCCATTTTTGGGTGCCCACTCAAGACAGTGATGTAAAAATATATTTTAGTAATTAAAGTTACTTTTTTTTCTGTTACTTTTTTGTGCTGTCCATTCCCTTTCCCTTTTCATGTTCTTGTTCCCTGTGATCCTTCATGATAGAAACTGTTCAGTTCAAATAGGACACACGTCATTTGTAAGGGGCAGTAGGAAGATCTAATATGGAAGTACTGACTTGCTTTCATAGGGAATACATACAAGGAGAGGCGCAACACCAAAGTGTTATACACTTCCCACAAAAATGAAACAGTCCATAAAAAACAGTTTATAAATGTCCATATATTGCGTTCCCTTGGTCATATTCCTTAGCTTGAAAAGGAGCGCGGCTGCCATGTCACTCACAGTGCGCAAGCTTGGATAACGCATTGCATACCAGTGACGTCATCAACCAAGGACCACGGCATTTGCAGAACCAAATTATAATGAAATAGTGCAGCGCAAACATAGTCCATCAGATACAGATAGAATTAAAAGAGTCCCCAGATGTGAGACATGGTGTTATCACTTCCAATCCATGCAGGTGAAAACAATGTGGATCCTGATACCACCACCAACTAGCAGCCTTTCACCTCCTTACTAGGGCCAAAAAGGCCTTCAAGCGTATATCACTCTGAAATGGTGATGGTGTTCCTGGTCCTCATACACAAATACTCAATTGGACTCCGTCAGGAATAGATGCTCTCCAGTCATATGTAGACAAAAATAAACACTTTCTAGTGCTCTCTGTATAAAACCACTGTGTTTATTTATTATAAAAAGTAGGTACTCACAGATAAAAGCACCTCCACTGGTGCCAGTATGCAGCCATGAATGTAAACATAGAAGCATAATGATGGCCGTGCGGGTGACGTTTAGTGTGTTCCTCCTTCAAGTACGCGTTACGTCCTATGGGCGGGACTTCTTCAGCGTGAGGTTCTCACTCTGAGCCCCCCAGTCTCCGGCCAGCATTTCCACCAGACAGAGATCGCTCACTGCTCTCGTGGCTGCGCTGATGGTTTCCTGCTTCTGGACGTCCAACTGATGTATTTCTCATAGGACCCATCCCCATTTGATGGGCCTTATTTCACCACCTCCATGTGAGTTGTCAATTTGTATGTTTTTTATAATAAAAGTGTGTTTGCACTTAGAGGCGCCTCTCCTCTCTTTGTTTCTTTCATATGGGTTGTAACAGTAGTGATCTCTGGAAGTTCATGTAATGTCTCTGTCTGTCTCTTAAACCATGCCCATATTCTTCAACCACTCCTATAGCATGCACATAGTCTCCAACCTTCTCTTGTTGAATGTCCACAGTCTCTGACCTCCATCTGTAGCATGCCTGTAGTCTCTAACCATCTCTTGTATTATGTTATCAGTCTTTGGGCACCTTCTGCTGCACGTCTGCAGTCTCTGACAGCATTACATGAACAGAATACTATGGGCAGCCCTTTGATGATGTCAGGGTTCTCACCCCAGGCCCGTGATCTTAAGTATGTTGACCACCACTGCACTAAAGTAGTGCCCACCTAAGAAACAAGTCCTGGACAGGTAAGTTGTGCCTTTCATATTGTTGAATTTACAGTTAAGACCAAAGTGTCTTTTAAAGGAGAAGTATGGCCTGGGCTCATTTGGCCATACTTCTCCTATGGGTCACAGGAGTGCAATTTGTTTTGCACTCCTGTGACCCATTTTCAGCAGAGAGCGGACTAAAGTCCATTCTCTGCTAACGTCACAGGAGTCGGGACAGGCACCGCGTAATCACGACTTCAAGAGTCAGGATCCGCCAGGTACCTGGACCGACAGCTGTCTCAGCCAATCAGCGAGCTCCTGAGAGCCTGAGATGGCCGCTCCCCACCCCTCCACAGCTCAGTGCTCCAGTGAGCTTGGAGGAGCAGAGAGGAGAGCAGCCAATTGACAGCCAGCAGCTCTCTGCTCGGGGATCTGTGAGAACCGAGCCATCGGCGGTGTTTGATGGCTCGGCTCTCAGTGAAGGGGGACAGAGGCAGCATCGCAGCAATGCTGCATCCACCTAGGTAAGTATAAATTAAAAAAAAAAACATACTTCTCTTTTAAAGCAAACATGTCATCAATTTATCAAATATACCCCCTTCCCTACCCACTGTGTAAGTTACAAGTGGCACTTCTATTTTGGTACTTTTGATTATGGGTAAAGTTGCCCCCCTATTTGGGAAAATGCCAGTCTTATGACCCCTTTTCTATTTATAACACTAGCAATGAGTCACATTCCTGTCAACTAGGTCAATAAAACCAACCGGTTAACAACCCTATATTTGAATCACACCTGTACTTTAATTACCAGCCAGTTTCCAACCTGTGCTGTCACCTGGGGGGTTCAGAAAAGTTGATATTACATCAGGCTCTTTGCAGGCGCTGCAACATGGATTGATCCGTTAAACAAGAGCACCCCTTTCACACTGAGGCGCTTTTCAGGCGCTTTGTCACTAAAAAAAGCACCTCAGTGTGAAAGGGGCCTTATGATAAGCATTTATTATAGGGAAGTTTTTAAAAAACATCCTAGTTTTTCCCAAAGAATCATCCTTTTTAATTAGTATAATATTAAATATAAAAATATTTTAACAAATACATGGAAACAAACAAAATATATGAAAACCCACTAAATAGACCCCGCTAAACAAACATGATTCAGGATTACTTATTTAAAAGCGAAATATTTGAATTAAAGGACTAAATACACATGATTATTCAAACATAGGAAAAATCATACACAATTAACTAT
This sequence comes from Glandirana rugosa, assembly GCA_018402905.1. NCBI lineage: Eukaryota > Metazoa > Chordata > Amphibia > Anura > Ranidae > Glandirana > Glandirana rugosa. The sequence goes on from BLSH010003946.1 coordinate 1,198,918, forward strand.
ATAAATAAATGGGTTCATAAATAATACATTTGAAAAGGCCAAATAACAGTAACAAAATCTTAGTTCAGACCCCATTCACACTTGTCATGTGAATATGAACATCAAGGTTGCATGCCAAGTACCCCATGTTTTCCAATCAATACCACTCATATCTATGTAACTTAAAGATGAAGCGACTTTAAAGTAGTTCATGAACTACTCTGGTCCAACTTTCATGCGACTTGAGGTACATAGACTTCAAAGTTAGCCCTCAAAAGTCACTTGAAAGTCACACCGAATGTTATGCATGCGTCAGTTGTCCATTATCAGTGGTCAAAGCCAGGGTCGCATCCAAGTCGTACCCATCCAAAGTTGTGCCAAAGTTGTGTCAAAGCTGCACTCCAAAGTCGCACAACTTGTGGGGATGGAGCATTGAGCTGGGTTCACACCAGTGCGCACACAGACATCGCACTACTGTGCACAACACATGCGATGTCTGTGCGGTGCAAATTCAGCCATGCAGTTTGTATGGCTGAATTTTCATCACATTCGGACAAGAAAATGGTGCAGGACCCTTTTTTTTTTTGGTCCGATCTGAAATCCGATCGCATGGGTGTTCACACCTATGCAATCCGATTCCTGTACCATTTCACAGTTCGCATCTGCGAACTGCGAACCGATCTGGGAGTGTCATTAACTTTACATTGACACTTGCAGCGGTTTGCAGAGGGCAGTGTGAACCGCCTGCGAGTGACGTGAAGTAGGAACTGGCACTGGAATCGCGCTGGTTGCCGCATTGCACATGTGTGAACCCAGGCCCAGCCATATGAATATAACAGTAGCTCTTTTTAACCTGTTTTTGTGCCCTTCATTAGGTTCCTCATTTTATTTATTTGTTTATTTATTATTTATTTATTACAGAAATAAAGCAAAAAACAGACCATGAAAAAAAAGCACAAATAAAGATGAAATACGTATAAAAAAAAAAAAAAAAATACAAAGAACACTGAATGAAATAAACGAAACTACCCTAAATACACACCCCCCCAAAAGAAAACACCGACACTCTCTAAACAAAGAAACAAAAAGTATTTTTTCACACAAAATTTTGCCTAAGCGCATAATTGAGAACAATTAATTTTCCCGAAATCCCTCTACTAATTCCAATATATGATTGACATGGAAAGAGCAGAGGTATCTTTGACCCACGTTCTATAACCGGACACATGGTTAAAACTTTTCTATGCATTTATTTTTTATTTTTTGTATGTTTTTGCTTACTGGGTTATAAGAATATGAAAAAATAATAAATAAAGAATTTACAAAACTTCACTATGCAATGCAAGCGGCAAGATAGCAGCTCCCAGTAAGGGAATAACTATGTCTCTGGAGACAGACTGGTACTGCTACTGTTAACATAAGTTGTTTAGAAGCTGAATAGCTCATTGGCAGCAGGAAAGGATTACCTTAGGCCCCTTTTACACGTGTGCAACGCGATTTTACCGCAGTTTTGCCGCAATCTTACCGCGATTTTGGATCAGTACGACTTTGGTCCGACTTTGTTGCAACTTTGACACAATGAAAATATATTACAAAGTCGTACAGAAATAGTACAAAAAACACATCTATATTATTCAGGTGCAATTTTCATGCGACTTTGAGGGTTTAACATTGAAGTCTATGGACCTCAAGTTGCATCAAAGTTGGGCCAAAATAATGCAGGGACTACTTTGAAGTCGTACAGATATGAACGGTACTCATTGGAAATAATGGGGAATGACTTGTCATGGGACTTTGCAGTCCCAAATCGCAGGACAACTCGCACAAGTTTGAAAGGGGTCTTATGGCCCATACACACGATCCGAAAATCGGACGGAAAATACCGCATACGATGCGATCGCACGATAATTGGATCGTTAGTACACAGCTTACAAGAGCTGATCATGACAGTCCATCAGATAATATTCGGTCGGACATGCATGAAAATCTTGATTGCATGGTACCAGATCGTACGATTTTCGTTTAATCAGTACAGTAGTCGTCCGAAAATACAATACAAATACACTACAACACATGACATCACTTCCTATTTTTTATTCTGTCGTACGAGAATTTTCGTGATTTTAGTACACTCTTCCGATTGGATCTGAGATTAGCATGCAAAAAAAAACAGACGATCTGTCGTCCAATTTTCGGATCGTGTGTATGGGGCATTAGGCTCCGTTCACATCTGAGTGATGCGAGTTGCGGGGGAATCGGCTTGCAATAGCAGGAAATCACAGGATGCCCCGGTGTTCCCCGTTGATTCAAATAGCCCCCCATGTGTGGTAAAAACGTCTGACCAGAATCTCGCAATGCCCGTCGCCCAAAAAAAGTACTTGAGCTTCTTTTGGGCGACAGGCGTCCCGCAATTCTGGTCGGGCGTTTTTACCGCGACTGTCGCCCGACGGATCATGGGAAAAGCATGCCGTGTATGGAGGGCTATTTGAATCAACGGGCAACGTTCCAGAAACGCCTAGGCGTCCTGCGATTTCCTGCTATTGCGAGTTGAGGTCAGAATCGAGCCGATTCCACCCGTAACTCGCATCGCTCAGATGAGAACGGAGCATCAGGCTCCATTCACATCTTGGCATATGGGGGCGATAATCGTGGTAAAATCGCGCAAATAGAATTACTGGACACCCATCGCCATAAGAAGCTTGTGTACTTCTTTTGGGTGACAGGCGTCCCGTGATTCTGTACGCGCGTTTTTACCGCAATTGTCGCCCAACGAATCACAGGCAAATTGCGTCGAGTTTGGGGTGCTATTGAAATGGTCAGGCAAAGCACCAGGAACACACGGCATCCCGCGATTTGCCGCTATTGAGAATCTTTGGGCAGAATCACGGCGATTCCGCCCACGATTCAGAACGCGAAGATGTGAACGGAGCCTTTAAGTAGAAGAAGTCCATGCTAAAGCTAAAATCCCTGCATCTATAGACACCCACCCACGATCTATATAATCAATTTTTTGTGAACTGTATACTTATTTATTGAACTAGTATACTTATATATTGAACTAGTATACTGATTTATTGAACTAGCATACTTATTTATTGAACTAGTATACTTATTTATTGAACTAGTATACTTATTTATTAAACTAGTATACTTATTTATTGAACTAGTATACTTATTTATCGAACTAGTATACTTATTTATTGAACTAGCATACTTATTTATTGAACTAGTATTATTCTGACTCCTAACTGTTGTAATGGCGACTTATCCCTTGTTGAGACCTCTATGCCTGGCCTGTATAAGCAGATATGATCACCGCAGACAGTTCTTATCAGATAGTGACTCACCAATTACCGATTTCTTCCATGAGCGTTTATTCATTGGAATAGCAGGTACAGCATACAACAAATGTGACAGATGGTCGAAAGATGGTAACTGCAGGTCAAAACATAGTAATATGTCCTAGGATGCGAGTAGATTGAGTGAGGCCTTCTAGCATGTGGCCATATTCTTTACCTCATGAGAGAGAGGACACAGGAAGAGGAACTAGAATAGCAGAGTGCACCAGGAACAGGAAGTTACAGAGTAGAGTGAACTAGGAAGAGGACATTAGCTCACAGAGGATGGGAGGTACACACTTAGAAAATACAACAGAAAGGTGTAATATCCAAAAGAACCACAAGATGGCATTGTAATAACCAACTATAAAAACATTACTATAGCTGCATATTTATGTTACATGGAAATCATGTAACAGAACAAGTATACTTATTTATTGAACTAGTATACTGATTTATTGAACTAGCAAACTTATTTATTGAACTAGTATACTTATTTATTGAACTAGTATACTTATTTATTGAACTAGCATACTTATTTATTGAACTAGCATACTTATTTATTGAACTAGTATACTTATGTATTGAACTAGTATACTCATTCATACAACTCAATATATTACATTTAATAGGGGGACGCAGTGGGATTTGTCTTGAAAATAGGACATGTGTGAGTACTTTATTGAACACAACAGAAGAAATAACCTTTCCTAGAAAAAACTAAAAAGCCACAGGACTCACACATCATTTCCATTCTTCTGCTTAAGACCAGAAGCAAATAAATTGTGAGCACATCTGAGGCCGGTAAAACACATAATATATTTGTATTGAAACTTCAAAGAATGGATTTATTTAATATGGAACTGTAGTCATGTATTATCCTAACTGTCTGAAAGCTTTGCTTCCTGGAGAGGACCATAAATACTGTTTATATACATGAGCTGGCCAGTTAAATCTTACTTATTCATGGCTCAGTACTTGCTGGTGTGGGAATGTTGAGGAGAGAACTCAACATGAGTGATTTTCCTACAAATAAAAGCCTTATGAAAGACAGATCTCGCATGGGACAGAAGTTTTAATGCTGAATTCAAGTAGGCATAAAAAGGCCATTTAATCCATTGATGTATTCCTTTTAATGCTGGCATCATTACCAGAACTGCCTCTATATTAGCTTCTGATAATCTGATGAGGCCTGGGAAAGGGAGAGCCAAAAACGTGAGCCCAAAAGGCTTCAGAGTACAGTAGGGTGACCTAAATGTCCCCAGTTTCTGGGGACAGTCCCCGGATTGAGGACACTGTCCCCAGACCAAGTCTGTCCCCTGTTTTGTCCCGGGATTGGATTTGAAAAGGGGCCCAGGCAATTTCAAAGACAGTCAGTGCAGAACAATTAAAGAAAAATCTGAATTACACACCCCTGCTCCGCTGCTCCTACTAGCTTAGGGGGGGTGTATTTTTTTCCATTATCTGTGCCCCTTTGTGATGATCATGTGCTGGTCGGGGCAGAGGGACTATTTCTTCAGTTTCGGGCGGATGCCCATTCCGCTCCCGCTCGCATGTTCTGCCTTGGCTCAAGTCCAGCCACCTGCCTGCTTATCTCCTTGCCTTCCTTCCTCCTTGCCGGGTGGCGGCGACAGACAGAGAGAGCTGACAGTGTCCAGCAGTAGGAATAGAGGGGAAGCGCATCCGATCGTGGGGCTGTCAGTGCTTTCAAGGTTTCAACACAGTTGTCCTTTGGGAGTGTTTATCAATAGACTAAATTGCACTGTGTGTGTGTCTCTGTGCATATTTTTAGCTTTGATCACTGTATTAGTGTCACTGGTCAGAGACCAAACTGCATTGCCTAACTTTGCTGGTGAAAAGGGAAGCTACTGACCTGGCTATATTGGTCTGACAGGGGGGCCTGGATCAGGCAAAACTATTTGGACACATAGGGGTTGATTTACTAAAGACAAATAAGTTGTTTACTTTATAATATATATATATATATATATATCTGTTTTCCAGAGGATCGAAGGATCGTTTAGTATATGCTTTCTGCTCACTCTAGACAAGATGACCGGTTGACAGTGGCGGCCCGTCCATAGAGGGCGTATGGGCGCCGCCCCCTATCCATGCGTCTGGTCCCTTGATCTACATGGGGGGGGTGTGATTTTTATGAAGCACCTGATTAGAGCCAGAGGCTCTAATAGGCATCAAAAAAGGGTGGGCTCGGGGTGCAAAGCACTGTGCCCCGATCCCACCCAGCTGTGTGACAATAGAAAATTACATTTTGCTATTTTCACCCTTAAGTTCCTTCCCGCCAATCAGGAGGCAGGTCGTGAGACCTCTTTCCCATTTGGCCAAAGTGTTAGGCAGTCCTAATGGATGTCTAGCGCTTAGCCGCGGGTGGAGCAGACACCAGAGCAGCTGCCCGCACCCTGGAGAGAAGAGGGCACCACAGTCCACCAGCCCTAGATCGGGTAGGTGCTGCAATGCCAGTCTCCTGGAGAGGAGGTGCTTGTTTGCTGCCCCTCCAAAAGACAAACCCACCAGCCACCACTGCAGTTGACTCATGCAGTGAGGGCACAACCCCGCTACATGGGAAAAAAAAGATTTTGCCCTGAGCTGGGCTTTAACCACTTAGCGACCACCCCACATTCATTTACTGCAGCAGGGCAGCCGTTCTGTGCCAGATCACGTACCTAGTATGTGATCTAACACTTCTGGGCTGAGGTGAGCGCACGCTGCCGGTGACCCACTCCCTCTGTGATTGGACACAGCGGGAGCCAATCAGCGGGTCCTGCGGACTCGATGTCTGCCGGGACCCACCGATCCTGTGTTTCTGCTAAGCAAGAACATGGAACTCTGCCTAGTAAGCACAACCTAGGCACACATTTAACCCTTAGGTCGCCCCTGATTTTAGCCCCTTTCCTGCCAGTGTCATTAGTACAGTGACAGTGCATATTTTTAGCACTGGTCACTGTATTAGTGTCCCTTGTCCCCAAACAGTCTCAAAAGTGTCAGTTAGGTGTCCGATTTGTCGGCCACAATATTGCAGTCCCGCTATAAGTCGCTGATCGCTGCCATTACTAGTGAAAAAATAAATATATTAAAAATATTCCATAGTTTGTAGACGCTATAACTTTTGCACAAGCCAATCACTATACCCTTATTGGGATTTTATTTTACCAAAAATATGTAGTAGAATACATATTGGCCTAAATTGATGAAGAAATACGATTTTTTACATTTTTTTATTGGATATGTTTATAGCAGAAAGTAAAAAATATTGTTTTCTTTTTCCAAATTGTCGCTCTTCTTTTGTTTATAGTGCAAAAAATAAAAAACACAGGGGTGATCAAATACTACCAAAAGAAAGCTCTATTTGTGTGGAAAAAAGGACAAAAATTTTATTGGGTATAGCATTGCATGATCGTACAATTGTCAGTTAAAATAACACAGCGCTGTATCACTAAAATGGCCTGGTCAGGAAGGGGGTAGAACCTTCCGGAGCTCAAATGGTTAATGAATGAAGTCAAGCTCTGTTGACTTCCATCATCCAATCATGTACAAGCAAAAATGTGTGAGAGTGTGTTTTTTTTTCTCGTACATGATTTTGCAAAGCAAAGTGAAATTGTACCAAATTTACTAATCTCTGGGGAAAATTCCCATGCAAAGTGAATATCCTGTTTGCCTCGGTTGCAACAAAAATTGCCAAATCCCAGTATCCAGTGCTGAAACAAGGTCAGGTACTGAGCTCTGGTAACTGGCCTGACACAGGGCAAGCTAGCTTAGGCACCCGGGACACCTACCCCGCAGCCGAATCTATTGCGGGTTGCCCAGGGTCCCACACGCGGAAATCTCCCAAACTGTGGCAGCCGGAATGTCTACCTTCTGGCTGCCTGCATAGTGCACAATTCAAGCTGACCTCACTGAAGCCGGCTCCTCAGCTCCAATATTCTCCTGTACAGGCGAATGAGGGGCTGGAGAGAAGGGACATTGCACTGGAGGAGCAGCTCAGATTTGAGGTCTGTGATTCACGTGGATGAATATAGAGGAGGGGGACACAGTAACAAGGAAGGGTGGGCTAATAACAAGAATGATGGTGGGTGGTAAGAGGATATGTGCTGGGGGTGCTTTGGGAGGGGAGATGACTTGTGGTAGGGGGGTTGCATTTGAAACCCCCCCACCCCACCTTCTAACACAGCAAAAAACAGTACCCCCAGCACTACTGGGACTTTAAAGGCAACTTCCAAGGAAAAGAACAAAGTGATATAAAAATTGTAACATTTTATTCGTACAAAACATAAATATATATGGGTGATATTTACACCTTTTTATGTTTTGTACCAATAAAATGTTATATTTTTTTATACCACTTTGTTCTTTTCCTTGTAAGTTGCCTTTAAAGTCCCAATAGTACTGGGGGTACTGTTTTTTGCTATATTTAATTACGGATGTTGGCAACAATGTATGGCTTATTTGTGGTGTTCTTTACCTACCACCTTCTTACACAAGTCCTCTCCCCTCCCAAAACCCCCAATCAAAGAGATACCACCTGCAACAGAGAGGGCAATTGAGGCACCTGGGAGCCTGGGTACCCAAAAAGAGATGCGGGGCAATGCCCATATTAAGGCCTCATTCACATATCACACAGTGAGAACGAGCATTCTCGCTGCACAATTTTGGCAGCTCAATTCTCACAAGATTCTGCATGTTACATAGGGCCAGCCCATTCACATTTGTCACCCACAAAGATGCTCCTGCTACTTTTCAGGTTACAAGCTTCACATGATTTTAAAAGGCACATTTTGTTGCAATCCTGTCACATGACAATCGCAGCAGAATTACATCACATTTGGGGTGCCATTATCCTATAATGGCACCCCAAATGTGATGTAATTCTGCACATTGTGCAGCGACTGACGTGCAATTTGGAAAATGCACCTTTGCCTGTGTAGACAAAAACCCTCGCACCAGCCCTGAGCTTGTGGATCATGGACCGAGAGACATGGAGAAACAGACAGTGCTGGATTTATAAGGTGGCAAAAGGGGCAATAGCCCCAGGCTCCCCCACCAGAGGGGGCCCCAGACTTGTTTTATATAAAAATGTAATCACAAAATTAGTTGTATTATTAAAAAAAATGATAGTGTGTGTGTGGGTGTCAGGATACAAAACAATGAGGCCTGACTTCAGAGGCAAAGAGAGGGATGAGGGTTTCTGGCAGCTGTTTTTTATTTCCACTTCTCATATTATTTTACTAGTCAAGATTTTTGCTTTAACCTCCCTGGTGGTATGATTATGTCAGATTTTTGAATCTAAAAGCGGTACATTGTTTTGCATAGAAATTTGGTGTTTTATATTGTAGGCCTGTAATTCTTAGGAATAACTCACTTAATTCTGTCCATACAAGAGTCTAGTAGACATCCCGGGTATGATACATTTTGAAACAAGAAATCATAAATTATAATATAATAAATAACTAATAATATAATAGTAATAAAATGTATTCAATAATGTAATTAAATCAAAAACACTGAAATTTGCTCATTTGCAGAATTGTCGCTGTCGTCACTTTCAGTGTCTGATGATAAATTTCCCCCAAAAATCAGCATCACTCAATTCTGCAAATGATTCTTATTTACTATCGGTGTTTTCTAGCTGATCTAAAACCACTTTTGACGTAAAGGGACACTTTTTGGTTGCTATGGACATTCTTAAGTTTCCAGGCAGAAAGAATGACATATAGAATATAGTGCATGCAGGGCACTGGGCAAACCACTAGGGACAAAGGGGATGTGAAATGATTTCATACAGTAATGTAATCTTACAGATTGCAGTGTACTGTATGTGTTATGTGTGTTTCACTTTTTGAATTTGCCGCCGGTCTCCGCCCCGTGCGACGTGACGCTCACAGGGAATGGAGCCCAGCACACAGAGGCATCGGGCGGAGGACACAGCCCGCAGACACAGCGGGGGGACATTGCTGGATCCAGGGGACAAGGTAGGTGACGCTGCCTGGATCCAGCGATGCGATCCTGAGTGTGGCTCGGGGTTACCGCTCTTGGTACAGAAAATTCACCCCGAGCCACACTCGGGAATACCACCAGGGGGGGTTAACATGACTATGTCCTGAAGTTTATTGCCTTGTGTACAAGAGACAAGTTGGTGGGACAAGGGAAACGTTTGAGAGATGTTGGAAAGTGTCAGACAACAGCCCCAACCCCATTGTGTAGGAATTAAGTTAATTAAAGTGGTTGTAAACCTCGGTCATGAAATCTGAATTAAGCACATATATCTGTAGTGTTTACTTGTCTCTCCAAAGCTCTATGTGTCGTTTCTCTCTGGTGCTTTGTTCCTCTGCTCAGCATGTCTCACTTCTGAGAAGCTTTCTCGACACATGAGATAAATTTGTTATGGGGGTGAGAGCTCAGCACCCAGCTTGTCTACTCAGTGCTGTGTCTGAAGGGGGGTGTTACTTTCCTCCAATGAGCTCTCACACACTGTATGTGATACTAATAGATGGAGGATTTTATCACAATTCTGCACTTTTGAATGGATGTAGAGAAGAGAAGACTGCAGATAAACAAGTAAAACGTATGTAGGAGGATTTGTATCATCTCTGTGTATCACCTGAGGCTTTTCACTTCACTGGGTATATGCAAGGATTTACAACCACGTTAGCAGCATTGATTTATCGCAGTGAGAAATATGAGAGAAAAGCTCATCCCTAATGCATGACCTTGATTGTGTAAAAGGGCAAATCCGGCACTCCACAATCTCAAATAGGGTAAACCTTAGCAAGTTATACCTGAATTTCAAAATTGGTTGAATTCCAGACAGCTGTGGCTTCCATAAGTTTCAATTATCAATGTAACACACTATATTGTCAAAAGTATTGGGACAACTGCCTTTAAACACACATGAACTTTAATGGCATTCCAGTCTTAGTCCGTAAGGTTCAATATTGAGTTGGCCCACCTTTGTAGCTATAACAGCTTCAACTCTTCTGGGAAGGCTGTCTACAAGGATTAGGAGTGTGTCTATGGGAATGATTGACCATTCTTCCAGAAGTGCATTTGTCTGGTCAGGCACTGATGTTGGACGAGAAGGCCTGGCTTGCAGTCTCTGCTCTAATTCATGCCAGAGATGTTTTACCGGGCTGAGGTCAGGACTTTATAGACCTTGCTTTATGCACTGGTCCAAATCATTTGGTGGAGGGGGGATTATGGTGTGGGGTTGTTTTTTAGGGGTTGGGTTTGGCCCCTAAGTTTCAGTAAATAGAACTCTTAAAGCGTACCAAGACATTTTGGACAATTTCATGCTCCCAGCTTTGTGGGAAAAGTTTGGGGATGGCCCCTTTCTGTTTCAATATGACTGCACACCAGTGCACAAAGGAAGATCAATAAAGACATGGATGATCGAGTTTGGGTTGAAGGAACTTCACTGGCCTGCACAGAGTCCTGACGTCAACCCGATAGAACACCTTTGGGATGAAATAGAGCGGAGACTGTGAAACAGGCCCTCTCGTCTGACATCAGTGCCTGACCTCACAAATGTGCTTCTGGAAGAATGGTCAAACATTCCCAAAGACACTCCTAAACCTTGTGCACAGCCTTCCCAGAAGGGTTGAAGCTGTTATAGCTGCAAAGGGTTGGCCAACTCAATATTGAACCCTGCGCACTAAGACTTGGATGCCATTAAAGTTCATGTGTGTGTAAAGGCAGGTGTCCCAATACATTTGACAATATAGTGTATGTATTCTTAGTCTATAAAATTGAGAAAAAAATCAGGCAAGTGTCTTCTTCAGAGCCTAACATTTTTTTTTAGAACAAATGCGGGTTATCATTAATTTCAGTTCACTTATTTATTTGTCATTTAATTTAATTTTCAGTTTGAGGGACCCCTAAACTTGAAGTTCACGAGCCCCCCAAGGTCTAAATCTGGCACTGGAAGCAGAAGAAAACTTGATAATTGAAGGATGTGAAGGGGATAGAAGAGTCATAGCTAACCAGAGAACCTTTCAAAGGTTGTAGCCTCTCACCGCTGTATCTGCCTAGAATAAAACATGTACCGTTGGCTGCCAGCAAGGAGCAGAGCTGAGAATTACTGCTTAGACAGCAAGAATTTAACCGTAGTTGCCTTAGTAAACACTAAATAAACAAGATGTATTGTGTTGCCTCATCGTCGCTGTCCTGCATTGTCATGTATTGGGCTGTGCTTTTCAACTCAGATAAAGTGCATGAACATAAAACAATAAGCATGAAAAGAACTCACTCATTCATGAGAACTAATGTGCTATGTAACACAGTAATGAACTGTGAAAATGTTCAGCCTGCTGAATTTTGGGTTATGGACTTGCAGTTTCCCATTCATGTCAATCAAATGGAGATCTACAAAAACATATTGCAACATACCTGGAAACCCTTCACAACACGTGTCTTCAAGATCTTCACATGTGGCAAGAACAAACCCTGAGTAGAACCATATTGCAGCCCTTGTTTAACCTGTGAAGGCTCAGTTATGTTTTTCCTTTGTCATCGCTTGTGAACGCATAGAGGTCTAACTGAACCATTTACTATATTGCTTTTTTAATAAAGATGGAGCCCTTCCATGAACCAGGTCCATCACTACCACTTTGGCTTACTTTAAATTGTTACCATAGTAGCTTTATGTTCACTCTTGCTGTCAACCTACGAAGATGTGCTTGTGAAGGTGTCCAGTCTTACACGCTGATTATTTTCATTTGGCTACCAACAGTCTACAGCTGGAGATACTAAAAGATTAAGAGGAGGGGTGTGTGAAATTGAAAGTTCAAGATTACATGACTAACATGAGCTATCATTGCTCTGGTACCATCATCTCTAAATTCAATAGACTACAAATGTATAAGATTACTGGGACTTTAACTGGTACAGACCATAACCATAACTGATGTTCAAGTGCAAGAAGCAATGACATTTTTGATGCCTAATCAAAAGCCTTGCTTATATACTGTACTTTATTTACAACATACAACATCAATATTTTCTAATAATAATTAATCCAGTCTAAATTCCATTTTTTTAGGCATTATTGATGTAAATAAAGTATATGAGTCTTTTATTAGCCATAAAAAAATAACTTTGTTTCCCACATTAGATGATTATAGCCTTTACTGGCTAAAGTCCCCATAATATTATACATTTAAAGTCTATGCAATTTAGAACATACAAGAAAAAACAGTCATTTCCAGCGCTAAAAGGCCTTCATGGTGATAGGCAACTGGGATATCAATGAATAAAGACCAGGTGGATGCCCTCCTCGGATGGGGTAATCTGACAGTAACTGAAAAGACAAGAAAAAAGGAAGGCGCGCAAACTTAGTGCATTACCATAGACAATGTAATAAAAATTAAAATGGTTTACAAGTGGATACTCACAAATTGGCATCACTGATAAGCCATTTAGGAACATTGCATGATACAAATGCGGAACACCATGCAGGGTAAAAGCTGATGGGTTTTGGGGGCGCACCCCAAGCATCTTGGTCTTGCAGTCCAGATCAGCTCAGCTCTGAGGAAGCGGGTGCACTCCCAAAAACACGTCAGCTTTTACCCTGCATGGTGTTCCGCATTTGTATCATGCAATGTTCCTAAACGGCTTATCAGTGATGCCAATTTGTGAGTATCCACTTGTAAACCATTTTAATTTTTATTAAATTGTCTATGGTAATGCACTAGGTGTGCGCGCCTTCCTTTTTTCTTGTCTATGCAATTGAGAGTTTTCATTTTTAAAAACTTTCAGTGAACATTGAGAGATTTTGGTGAAACTTCACCATTTTTGTGAAATGCATAGAAGACAGAGGAGAGTGCGAAATTAGGTTGGTTTCATAAGAGTGCCATGGGTTTTAAATGGCCCTGAGGGTTAAAGAAGATACTTTAACCTACACTGGATCTGTTCTTGTGCCTAAAAATGGTTTCCTCTTTATCCTCAATATTTTATGTTTTTCTCATAGATAAAAAGAGCAAGGCAAATTTCACTTAAGCGGATCAATGAGCAAAAATTCAAGGTTTCTGCTTCAGTGAAGTTAATCCGCTCATTCCTAGTCAGCTTGTGGATGGATAGAATTTTAGAAGAAGGAAGCTTTTCTGACACTTTCACTTTATTGCCTTTTTCTGGAGATGGGCCTTCTCCACCAATGTTGCTATAGTGGTTTTATCTTTTGCTTTGATGTCAGCATAAGTAACCAGAGGGATGCACAGGGTGCTTAGTCTTACAAGCTGAAGACCTTCATTTGGACGCCAGCAGTATATGGGTGAAGACACTGAAGTTGATTGAACACTGTTTACTATGTTACTGCATTAGGTTGTGCATTATGGTACGGCAACACAATTTATTTAAATGAGTTGATAATACATGGCAGTGTAGGTTGCAACTGACCTAAATATTTTTTCACAACTGTGCATTATAGTGGGCCAGTGCATTAAGTTCAGGTCTATTATGATGCATTAAGGATGTGCTGGGTGCCATTCAAAATGAATGCCACCACAACACAGTGCGCCACCATTCACACATTACCATGCACTGTAGTAACCTGCAGTAAAATGTAAATTTTACCATGTGTTACAGCTTAACATAAGTCATGACATGACATGAATATAGCTTTAGAGCCCAATTTAGACATGTGCAATTTGATTTGTTTTGTTTTTCGGATGATATTTCATTGTCAGAGATTCAGAATCTGAATTTTCAAATTGGCATAGAAACGAATGGCAACTAATCTGAAAAAAAGTTATAAAAAAAAATAACAAATGCATTAATTTATTCTTTTCATTTGGTTGATAGCACATTTTTGAATTAATTTGAATGACCTAAATTCATTGTTGAGTAGCTGGTTGTTAAGGAGTAGGCGGCTGACACTTATTTAGCAGCCATGACTCATTTGCTGCCAGCGGGATTCCCCGCCGACAGCAGAATATAAACAAAACAAGTGCCGGCATTAAAAAAAATAAATAAAAAATGGGCCTCCCATTCCATACCAGGCCCTTTGGGGCTCCACTCCAAAATTAAAAAAGAAAATGGCTTGGGGTTCTCCTTAAAATCCATACCAGACCTGAAAGGCTTTGTATAGATTAGGAAGGGGGGCTCCCATAATGTTTTATGTTTTATTTTAATGCTGCCACGTATTCTGTTTACATTCTGCTGTCAGTGGGGAATCCCGCTGACAGCAGATGAGTCATGGTTGCTGAGGACGTGGCGGTCCCCCACTCTTTAACAGCCAGATATTCACAATGAATTTGGATTAATTAAAAAACTATCAAGTCTTCATGAAACAATTTGGAAACCTTTTGAACTCATCAGGTATAACGAAGAAACAAAACTAATCCCGAAAGCGAACCGGACTGACTCAACGAATAAACAAAATTATCAACCTAACGAATGCATCCGAAACAAAATAGAATTTTTCAGCGTGCACGTGTCTAGTCCACCTTTAAACCGAGTTAACATGCATCATTGTAGTATATGTAAATTTCAATTCATTGTGAGTGGCATTCTAATGCATATACACATTGAAAAAATATATAACTGTGCTTTGGCATACTACAGCACACAGATATGAATTATTTTTGTGGTTTATTGCACTGCCAGAAACAGTGCAGCTCCATTTTTTAGTGCATTGAGTATCTTTAACCACCTATTCGAAGTGAATGGAACGCCTTAACACAACATTTAACAAATCGTGAAAAACTGTACCTGGTGTCAATTTTGTGAGAGATGAGGGCCCAGAAGGTTGTGGCATGCATAGGTCTTTCTTAAAGGCCAATTCCAGGAAATGTTAAAATGATCCCTTGCAGTGGGGCTGTGTTCACATTACAAAGTTTAACTGCTCACTTTATCTAGGGGAAAAGAGAAGTGCCTTTTTTACCTGGTTCTCTGCTCCTCCTGCCAAAGGACATTCCGCCCATGCTCCATCAGTGGAATATCCCTCAGCGTCCTCACATCCAGTGTAGGGTTATGGGCCGCCCTGCTCCGGTTTTGATGGTGTCAGGACCATAGACCAGTGGAGTGTAGGGGAAAAGACCCCGAAGGGACCAGTAAAGCAGTGTGAAGGAGTGGTGGACTGGGTAAGTAAATCTGTTTTTCTGTGTCTCTTAGACCTAAATGAGCAATTACCCTTGCATTGTGTGCATTGTACCACTGCAAGGGATAATTCTGTATAGTTGGCCTTTAACTTTGTTAACACAGAGAAACCCTTAAAATAACTTTCCGGTGTTAGGGAACACCTGATAATAATTATTATATCCTCAACTCATGGTACCTTAAGCATTATGGTCAATGGGAAGAATGCTCCTTACATTTGTGGTCAGTAGGGAGAATCCTCCCTTACAAATAGCTAAAATGATCATTGGATGCAGTGGTTATTCATCTAAGAGGCAGAATTTGCCCAGAGCTCCAGGAACCCCTAGCAACCTCAGTAGGAACCTTAGGGTTCCATTGAATACTATTGAAGAAAAGCTGGCAAAGATCCTGGTTCCCTTGGGGTGGTGACTTGTGATTCTTCTAACCCCTTCTAACTCCTACTTCACTTGGAAAGGATGACAAGTGGATTCAAATGTCAAGTGCAGAATGACCTATTTTTAATGTGTTATACTTCAATACGCTGAGAGATTTTCAATTGCCATGAATTTCCCAGACACGCTATAAAGTAGTTTTGTGTTTCAGCAAAAGGCATTTTTTCTCAAGAAAGAACAAAGTTTCCACAATGGGAAGAGTTCAGAGCATTTTGTAAGTTCTGGTTCAAGAACATTAGCAGCTCAGATAAATCACAGTGTACGCTCGAGCCTATCATTAAATCCCAGACACTGACAACTTTCAGCCAGAGAAATATTGACCCATCATCTTCCCACAGTCCATTTTGCACTGAATTGGAAAGGCAGCTGTGTATTGTCTGCTTAGATCATGTACTAAGCACACACAAACTGATCCTCTGACTTGGCCTCTACATGCCAGTTTAGAGTAAAAAAACTGTTATTTATTTATTTACTACAGGTACTTATATAGTGCTGACAATTTACACAACGCTCTACACACACACACACATATATATATATATATATATACACAGTATCTCACAAAAGTACACCCCTCACATTTTTGTAAATATTTTATTCTCTCTTTTCATGTGACAACACTGAAGAAATGACACTTTGCTACAATGTAAAGTAGTGAGTGTACAGCTTGTATAACAGTGTAAATTTGCTGTCACCCCAAAATAACTCAACACACAGCCATTAATGTCTAAACTGCTGACAACAAAAGTGAGTACACACCTAAGTGAAAATGTCCAAATTGGGCCCAATTAGCCATTTTCCCTCCCCGGTGTCATGTGACTCATTAGCATTACAAGGTCTCAGGTGTGCTCGGGGAGCAGGTGTGTTATATTTGGTCTTATCGCTCTCACTCTCTCATACTGGTCACTGGAAATTCAGCATGGCACCTCATGGCAAAGAACTCTCTGAGGATCTGAAAAAAAGAATTGTTGCTCTACATTAAGATGGCCTAGGCTATAAGAAGATTGCCAAGACCCTGAAACTGAGCTTCAGCACAGAGACCAAGACCGTACAGTGGTTTAAAAGGACAGGTTCCACTTAGAACAGGCCTCACCATGGTCGACCAAAGAAGTTGAGTGCACGTGCACAGCGTCATATCCAGAGGTTGTCTTTGAGAAATAGATGTATGAGTGCTGCCAGCATTGCTGCAGAGGTTGAAGGGGTGGGGTCAGCCTGTCAGTGCTCAGACTATACGGTCCAGGCTGATGGAGGCCGAGCACCGGGTGAGTGATGTGGAGGATACAGTGATGGATCACACTGCCTCCTTACATACCCTTCATACCAAAATCAACGCACTGGACTTCAGGACTCAAGACTCAGAGAACAGAAACCAGAGGAACAATCTCCGCATCCTGGGCCTGCTGAGGATTCCAACCCTGCGGCCTTCACGGAAAACAACTTTTCCACACCTTGTTCCCCTAGGCAGGGTTCTTGCCCTTCTTTGCTGTGGAATGGCGGAAGCCCGTGGACCCCTGGGTGCCCCCCGCACACATTTATTCTCCGTCTCTTGAATTTTAGGGACAGAGACCTGATCCGCAGAGAGAGCAGGAGATTGGGTGGGCTGCGATTTGGAGGTGCCAAGTGAAAGATTTTTCCGGATTCCTTAGTGGAAACGCCAAAGCTATGGAAACTCCTTAGATAAAGTCAAGCTCACCCTGAGACAAAATGGTGCTAGATGGCGAATCTCTATGATCCTTTACCTCCCCGGAGGAGGCTTCTACATGGCTGAAGTTTCTGATTATACATTAAGGTCTGTTTGCATAGCTGTTCTTCCATTTTTTCTGTTTTACTGTGCTAAGCTGACAGGAAAGTCCCCCCTCATGTTTTAGGGACATGAGCCGGATTGCCTCTTTGTCTCCTAGGCTGACTACTTGCTTTCCTGTTTTATGGAGACTGCTAAACCTTTTGGATATTACCCTGCTTGGAGAGTGCTTGTTTTTGAGCCTGATGAAACCCTGGGATGTACAGTGCTGTGATAAAACCCCTGGTCAGTATCCCCCGAATACTCTAAGATTTCAAGAGTGGCTATGGCTACCAGGGTCTACAGGGGTTCCCGAGCTTTGACGTAAAGGACTGATTTTTTTTCTTTTTTTATTTCCTTCTACTTTGCATACCTACCTCTCTACAGATGTCTATTTTTTTTACCTGAACTGCGTAGACCTACCATACTGTGGCCTTCTGGCACCTTTTGGTATATTGCTCCCCATTGACTGTTGGTCATGTTTTGTTCAGGACGCACATACCCTAGGACGCAGGGGGCACATACCCTAGTTTTCGGGGTGGGGTGGGTGGGCAATTTTAAAACTTGCAATGCCATGGATCCCCTGATTGTGATCTCCTGGAATGTGCGGGGGCTGAACTCAAGAGTTAAGTGTTCCCTAGTGTTTTCTTTCCTTAAATGACCGCACATTTGCATCTTCCAGGAGACGTATCTTACTGGAGCCAGGGTTATTTCCCTCAGGAAGCCATGGGAGGGCTCCTATTACCACTCCACATTTACTTCATACTCCTGGGGGGTGAGCAGTCTGGTCCATAAAGCACTTTCCTTTACTTTAATGGATCTTCAACTGGACCCAGTTGTGGTATTGCATGCACTGTGTGAATGTGTTGACATAGTTATTGTTGGGGTTTATGTACTCCCGCCGGCAACTATGGCGGTGCTGCATAAACTCCAGACTACCTTGGCTTGATATCCTACTACCAACCTGGTTAAAGAGGGTGTCTTTAACATGCCTCCTAATCCTAGCTTAGATAAGATGAATCCTGCATGACGTATGGAGATGGAAACACCCGGGGGAGAGTAAATACATGTGTCATTCAGTTACTCATGCGACCCTATCTCGAATTGATTTGATGTATGTGAGTGATTCCCTGCTGTCTCGGGTGGCTGACATCTCTATCTTATCGCGAGGTATCTCGGACCATGCCGCGGTCAGGATGGTTTTTAACACTGGCTCGGCTGCCAATATGGGACTTTAGAGGCTGTCTAGATATTGGATTACTGATGAAAAACTTGAGCCACTGATGTCATCGTTGCTGCGAGAGTACTGGGTGCACAACAATCATTCTTCCTTCCCTATCATGATTTGGGATGCCTTCAAGGCTATGCTAGGGGTAGATACCAGTATAACATTGCCAAACTTAGGAAGAAGACCGCCTTTTGGTTTCTGAAGCTGAGGCTTGAGCTGTGGCCCTGGAGACTAGATACTTGAGGGCCCCAGATCGGGGCACTCATGTGGATATGCTATCTGCCTACTGGGAACTGGCGCTTCTCCGGGTAGATTCCTGTAGATGGTTTCTGCTGGCTCAGTCACAGAGGATATTTGAACATGCAGAGTGCCTTCTGGGGTGAGAATCAATTGGTCCAAATCAAATTTATTCACGCTAGTTGATTTAACGCCACCTCCTCCACAACCCACTCCCCTTCAATGGGTATCCCAGTTTAAATACTTGGGTATACTAATACACAGTTATATCTCCAAATATCTGGAGGACAATTTATACCCTGTGCTGCAGAACTTAATACACAAATGCCATGTGTGGAAAACACTTCCTCTGACCCCAGTGGGGCGAGTAAATCTCCTTAAGATGACTTTTCTCCCAAAGTTCCTATATATATTTAGGAATACCAGGTCCCAGTTCCAACTGCATTTTTTTCATAAGCTAGATGGGATTGTCACGTCATTCATTGGGGCTGGGAAGTTTCTCGGATAGCCAAGCATAAACTTCAACTTCCCCTGTCATCTGGGGGTCTGGCTCTACCCTGTTTTAGGAAGTACTACTGGGTGGTGGTGCTGGTCACTGTCCACTGGTGGTTTGTCCAAAATCACTCTAACCCAGCAGTTAACCTAGAGATTGCTATCCTGGGATCGTATGCTACTCTGACTAACTTGGTCTATAGGGGCATGAGGGCTACTCAACAAGTGACAATCCCCATGTGAATGACGGTTCGGGTGTGGGAGCAGGTGACGGAGGCAGTTAAGAAAGATGACACTGTCTCACCCCACACCCTGCTGTGGGGTAATCCCAAAATATCACACCTCAGATCTATACATGACCCTAGTGGATGGGCTAAATATGGGATTGTGAACATAAAGCAAATTATGCCAACCGGAGATCTGCTCCCTTTCCCTACAATCCGCATTTGGGCTCCCTTCACGGATTCCATTATCTGCAGCTAAAGCAAGCAGTGCAAGCACAATTTCCTAGACCGATTACTATAGAACCTCATGTAGTTGAAAGGTTTCTAACCACCCGTAATGCAGATAGAATTCTTTCTTCAATATATTACGTGTAGATTCCAGATAATGCATTCCGCATGTGCATTACAGTAAATGGATTATGGTGGCTAGACTACCCATAGGGGTTTAAAGCCAGGTAATCCCCATCATCAAATTAACTGAAGAAGCCACTAGTATAAGTGGTAAATGTTTTCAAGAATAACCAGCTAGTCTACAGGAAGCCTCAAACAAAACACAACATTCATAAAATAAGTAATGTGAACAGTTGGTACAGTGGGTATGTGCAAATATAGATGCCTACCAGCCTGTGGGATTATTGTGATTGGAGTGGGGTTTTGCATTTTTGGCTGGCTTTTTCTATTTTACAGGCTGAGGGATCTGAAGACCATCTTGAAGTGATGACAAAAAATTGTTGTGTGATACTCAGCCTTTAGAACTTCAAACTATTTGGCTGTTTAATACATTGTTAATATAAAAAAGAGATATTTTGCTGTCAACATCATGCAAATCCTCTCCTGCCTCTCCTGCCTTATGGCCTGGTCTGTGGGGATTTAAAGCGGTAGTAAAGTCATCTTTGTGATTTTTGCCTACAGGTAAGCCTATAATAAGGCTTATCTGTAGGTGAAATGAATATCTCCTAAACATGCACCATTTAGGAGACATTCACCCTGGATGCAGCCAGTGACATCACCAGCGTATGTGCTCTGAAGGTCCGGCATACCATGCTGGACCTTCAGAGCACTGTGCGGTAACTGAGGGACGTCATTATGGCTACGACCACTCACACAGTCGGAGTCCGTGAACGCGGAAGGAAGAGAGAAGATGAAAGCCCTCTCAGTTGTGACAGCGCGCCACTGGAGGGCTTCATTTTAATGTAAGTATTTCAGAATGTGCTAGTATGTGATGCTGGCTGGTAGGCATCTATATATGCACATACCCCCTGAACCATCTGAGGTGATTTTATGCGATATATGATTTGCATGATAACAGCGTTTGGATACCATCTCTAAAAGTGACCATATGCAGTCCTGATGAAGCGGGAGATCCCACGAAATGCGTAGACCTATTAATATGTGCTATCATTGGGATATACCCACACTGCTGTAATCTATAATGTTTTTATAGTCACTATTATTTGTTTTTGTGTAGTCATATATTGCCTTTTTAAATAAGACACCTGCAAAAAAGGCTGTTTTTATAATTAAGGTTTCTTTGTTGTGATTCCCGACAGCATATTTAAAGTCCCATTCACTATATGTTGTACTTTGGGTTTTTTACTTAATACAGGATGATGCCTTTGGATTTACTAAGGTACCCTGCCCTCTATTCTTTATAATGAATGCTTGGCTGAGGGCCTGAAGGACATCTGATTGAGAGACATTTGCTGGTGGGTATCACCTGTGGAGACTGATCTGGAGAAGGACCCATTTTTCTTCCTTACTGGAGGATGGAGGCATGGGGGCTGGGTGGCAGGCAGCTGTCCTTGATCTTTGTGAATAAGACTTTCACTACAGATCCCAGGTGTGCATGTGCTTGGAGATATAAGTGCCAGAGGTTGCTGTAAAGACTAGGACTGCTCACATAGAGTTTCAGATTAGTTAGCCCTTCCCTTCTACCCCCAGCAAAGTCTGTTACAAGGGAGTTTTGGCTAAAGTTTGTCCTGCTGCTAATTTCTCCTGACATTTTGGAGTATCCTGCACCCTTACCCTGTAGATTTCTGCAACAAATTTACAAAAAGACATTCCCTAGGCTGAGCCAGTGTTATCGGTGTGCATGGAACTATGTGTAAGTCTGGCAACCTCTGAACTAGCATGGGAGACCTAGGTTATTCTCAGCAGCCCCTTATAATTAGAGGGGTAGTAAACGCTGTACTACCACTTGTACCTACAGGCAAGCCCATAATAAGGCTTATCTGTAGATACTGTGAATATCTCCTAAACTTGCACAGTTTAGGAGATATTCAGAGTGCATGCAGCCAATGACATTACTGACGCATGCGCTCTGAAAGTCTGGGTTACAGTGCCGGATCTTCAGAGCCCGTGCTGGAAACGGTGGCTCCTGCGCACATGCGTGGTAGTGATGTCATTGCGCCCCCAGTCACTTCATTGAGCAGTAGGCCTGATTATATCACCACAATTAACAATAGTTATTCCAGTATAGGGCTGCTAACTTTTGAATCGGTCTTATATACAGTTGTGCTCATAAGTTTACATACCCTGGCAGAATTTATGATTTCTTGGCCATTTTTCAGAGAATATGAATGATAACACAAAAACATTTCTTTCACTCATGGTTAGTGTTTGGCTGAAGCAATTCATTATCAATCAACTGTGTTTAATCTTTTTAAATCATAATGACAACAGAAACTACCCAAATGACCCTGATCAAAAGTTTACATACCCGGGTGATTTTGGCCTGATAACATACACACAGGTTGACACAAAGGGCTTTAAATGACTAGTAAATGTAACCATCCTCACCTGTGATCTATTTTCTTGTAATTAGTGTGTGTGTATAAAAGGTCAATGAGTTTCTGGACTCCTGGCAGACCCTTGCATCTTTCATCCAGTGCTGCACTGACATTTCTGGATTCTGAGTCATGAGGAAAGCAAAAGAATTGTCAAAGGATCTGCGGGAAAAGGTAGTTGAACTGCATAAAACAGGAAAGGGATATAAAAAGATATTCAAATTGAGAGTGCCAATCAGCAGTGTTCAAACTCTAATCAAGAAGTGGAAAATGAGGGGTTCTGTTGAAACCAAACTACAGTCAGGTAGACCAACTAAAGTATCAGCCACAACTACCAGGAATGCAAAGAAAAACCCACAAATAGCTTCAGGTGAAATACAGGACTCTCTGAAAACATGTGGTGTGGCTGTTTCAAGATGCACAATAAGGAGGCACTTGAAGAAAGATCGAGTCGCCAGAAGAAAGTCATTACTACGCAAATGCCACAAAGTATCCCGCTTACAATATGCCAAACAGCACAGAGGCAAGCCTCAAACCTTCTGGCACAAAGTCATTTAGAGTGATGAGACCAAAATTGAGCTTTTTGGCCACAACCATAAAAGCTACATTTGGAGAGGAGTCAACAAGGCCCGTGAAACACGGAGGTGGATCGCTGATGTTTTGGGGATGTGTGAGCTACAAAGGCACAGGAAATTTGGTCAAAATTGACGGCAAGATGAATGCAGTATGCTATCAAAAAATACTGGAGGAACATTTGCATTCATCAGCCAGGAAGCTGCACATGGGACGTACTTGGACATTCCAACATGACAATGATCCAAAACACAAGGCCATGTGGACCTGTCATTGGCTACAGCAGAATAAAGTGAAGGTTCTGGAGTGGCCATCTCAGTCTTCTGACCTCAATATCATTGAGCCACTCTGGGGAGACCTCAAACGTGCAGTTCATGCAAGACAGCCCAAGAATTTCCAGGAACTGGAGGCTTTTTGCCAACAGGAATGGCAGCTTTACCATCTGAGAAGATAAAGAGTCTCATCCACAAATACCACAAAAGGCTTCAAGCTGCCATTGATGTTAAAGTGGGCAATACACGGTATTAAGCTTCTTTAGCAAGGCAGTGGTCGTCTTGGAGGTGTGTTTGGAGTCGTTATCATGTTGGAATACAGCGGCTGGCGTTTCAGCTCCAAGAGGTGTTACAGCGATAGACATGTGCAGAACGGAAAATTTTGTTTCGTTTAGTTTCTGATAGATTCGTTATGTTACAAATTTTGTTTGGTTATGGAATTTGTTTAGTTTGCTTTCGGAATTCATTTTCATTAAAATTTATTTCATTTATTAATTTTCTAATGAATTCAAACTTTCCAGAATGATTAGAATTCGGATCAGTCGAAAAAGGATCGACCGATTCGAATTCTGTGTGAAGAAATAGGAGAGAGAAAGACAGCGGCACCTCTAAGTGCAATAAAACCAATTTATTAGGAACAATAAAACAAAGGTGGTATGCGCTCACAAGGTCAGCAGAAGAATGCGCATAGAGACTATGAGGGTCATCCTCTGGATCCCAGGTGTGGAGGCGGGGAGGCACGCTCCGATGGCCGCTTCCTGGGGCTGGAGCTGGACACGCTGGTGGCTTCCAGCTCAGCTGTAAGACCTATGCCGTCAGTGGAGGAGCGAGCTAGCACAGGACGCCAACGTCACATCTGAGTACATCCGAATCTTCGAATAACCAAAGATTTCTCCAAATTTGTATTCGGCCCAAAACAAATTGCACATGTTTAACGGAAGATCCTCTCTCCGTAATCCGGCTGGCTCTCCTCGCGATTCCTACCTGTGAAACCCCATGCAGTGTTTTGCTTTCATCTTCCCCACGGTTTCGTTTAATGGCTGATTGCTTCTTGCAGAAGCAGTGTGGCCTTTTAGAGGGCATGAAAGCGGCCCAGGGGGCAACTGCCTCCCTGCCCCCTGGCCCAGTCCACCCCTGTCTACATACAAGAGGCATGTGCATTCTTACTTGATTTCTTCCAGTTCTGTGCAGTAATTCGGTGTGAAACTTCCTGTAATAAAGACCAGTCACTGCTGCTCTCTATGCTTGTACAGGGTGATTGGTCTTGTCTCTTACTCTTCTGCTGTTTCTGCAGGCAGCCTGTAGTGGGATGAGCTTGCTGGGTCCCTCCCACGGCTCTGCTCTCTGCAAAGGCTGTGTTCAGCACAGTCATTATGTCATTGCTACTTTTAAACCAGAATATCTAGATTTACAAAGACATATGTTGCACACAGTGGATTCATATCCTTTGTGGTTATTGAGGAATATATTTCAATAAACATTTTCATGCCTGGAGTTCAACATTAACCACTTGCCGACCGCCGATCGGCATCTGACGGCGGCAAAGTGGCTCGTTCCCGCAAATCGTCGTCATACGACGGCGGCTGCGGGAACGATTTTAGTGAGCGCGCGCGCCGCCGGAGGCGCGCCCGCGCACTCACTGTGTCCAGGGGGGGCCAGGGAGCGGGTGCGGCAGCTTCGATTGCCGCCGGCTACCCGCGATGGCCCCCCCGGAGCGAGTGAGCGGAGGTCCGTGTATGTAAACACGGACCTCCGCTCTGTGTGAGGGGGAAGGGCTGTGATCACAGCCTTCCTTTACGTGAAGGCTGTGACCACTTCCCTTCCCCAGCTAGGGCATCCCCCATACAGTTAGAACACGCCCAGGGAACATAGTTAACCCTTAGCGCGCCCCCTGCAGGTTAACCCCTTCACTGTCAATGGCATTTACACAGTAATCAGTGCATTTTTATAGCACTGATCGCTGTATAAATGCCAATGGTCCCAAAAAAGTGTCAA